>CM020029.1:41442004-41866552 GCA_009769605.1 Bucorvus abyssinicus
TTAGGGCAGTGAGTATTTAGAGAAATCCAGTGAACCAGCACAGCATGTCATTCTTGCAACAGGGCAAAAAAAAAGAATCATAATTATAATAGAAAACTTACAGCTGCCAGCTTATCAAATCTGGCAAAGAGCTCGTTCAGCGTCATGACCAGCTCCTGAGCAGTGCACTGGGAGGCCAGACTGGTGAAACCCTCTATGTCTGCAAAGAGGATGCTTGGCAAAAAAGAGAGAGAGAGAAAAAAAGTGTCACAAAATTTGTTGCTGGTATTTGTTTAAGTTCTGGGGTAGAAGTCCAGGGGTGAGGAGGCATGTAGGAGAGATGAACACCCCTAATGCCACCTTATGATACAGCTTCTGTCACACCTAAGGCCCGGAGGGGCACGGTCTCACCCCTCCAGAGATTAGAAAGGGCGAGAAAACCCCACAAGCCTTTCATGCCCCCACCCCTGCCTCATGTCCAGAAAATTCCCAGTATGCTGGGAGCTGCTGGTGGCACGATAATGCTATCAGCCGTCATTAACGACAAGGCACTCCTACACGATAACCAGGTCAGCCCCGCTATAAAACCAACACTTCCCCACGCTGGGCACATTCCTCAACCCCTCAGCTCCGTCACATGCCTGTGTCTCAGCTCCACTGCAGAAAGCCCGCACTCCTCTGCCCGCCTCCCCCGCGGGCGAACGACCTTCGCCTGCCTACCCCAGCTTCCAGCCTCGCTTTGGAGCTCTGCTGCCACGCACACCGCCCAGCCCGCGGCTGGCAGCACCCTGCCCTGCACCGTGCGCCCGGCAGACGCGCTGCTGCCAGAAGAGCACAGACCGGGCACGACGGCACCGCGAGCTGAGGGGGCGAAGGCTGGGGAGCAGCGGGGCTGGCTGTGCCTGAACACGCTCGGCGGTCCTGGTGGAGAGCTACTGTCGGGCTTTTCTGCTCTTCCCTCTGCAGAAGGAGATCTGCACCGATTTGCTCTCCTCTGCCCATCTCCCAGCTGCACGCGCTAATCACTCATTGCTTTTTCTTTTTCTCAGCTTCTAAAGCACCTCAGAAATGAAAGCTCCCATTTGTACCACACCTTCCAGCTGGCTTAGCCCCGAAACACTATAAAAATATACACCTACAGCACTCAGGAGCTCCTGCCCATGAGGCTGCAAGCAGGCATCGCCCAGCGTTCTGCCGAGCAACAACTGCCACCCGCGGCAAACCTCTGCTACGACGAGGGGGTACCAAACCGCTGCCATCTGCCCAGGACGGACGAGGAAAGCCCTCCGAAAGCAGCGTGCACCGGCTTGAAAGCACAAGTTATTTGAATCACAAGTATCAATAATGATCCTTTGATTTCAATTATCAATTGTAATGTCGCACTGTGACGATTTCTTTTTTAAACTGGAAAAAGTTTCTGACTCATTGATAATTACGACCCTGAAAATACTGACTTGCAATCAGAGGCTGCCATTACACTGGATTTAAACTATTCAGTAAAACAAGCCCCAGACTGTGTCTGTAGGGATCTAAGATAAAATGTATATACGCACGCGTACTTATAAAACTATAAAAGCCAGGAGCCACACTTGCACATTGAAACATTTATCAAGTGGCTGATTTCTTCTTTGAAGTTGACTCTCGTCTGAATCCAAACATACTTTTCCATTTTTTAAACACTTGAGAAAACACACAAGAAACACATCAAGATTTCACATCTTTACAAATAAAAGCAAACTTCCCAAAGAAACACACTTGAAATCAACTGACAAATGGACAGAGGTGTCGCCTGTGTTGGTCTCTACGCAGCCTGAGTGTGAGGCAATACGTGATGTACCCATGGGAAACGTCTCCAGGTCTTGCGGCAGAAACAAACCCCACCTCGGTGCAAGCACGTTCCTCTTCCAGCACGGGGCAAACTGCGAATTCCTCACCTGTGGACACGTCCGTGGCGCGTGTGTCGTAACAGCCACGTGTCACAGAAGGAGGATAAAGAGCAATGGGGCTCTCGCGTTCCGATAGCAAGGGCTATATCTCAAAACACTCTGCAGGGATGCCCCGAGCCTTCTCCTCACGCCCGACTCAGAAAACCAGCGCTCGCACAGTGTCCTAATAAACGTGGGAACATGACTGACGGTTGCTCCCTCCATCCCCCGTTACCAGCGTGCCAGATCAATGGAGCAGACGCTCCTCCAAGGTACATCGTGGTAACGTTTTCAACCCGGCAAACGACCCGTGGGGCTGTTCTAGGCACAGATTTGAGCCTTCTCAAACCAAAATGACTCGATTACAACATTTTCTCAAACTTGTAACCTGCTACGAGTGACCAGCAAATTGATCTGTGGTCCAATTCAGCAGCTGTCTCCTTCCTCTCGATCCTCGTCTCGCACTTCCAAGGGCAGCACGGTTGCAGCTCCACTTGCAGCTCTCTGGCCAAGTTCTAGAAAACCACAATGACAAGCACTACAGAGGAGCTGATGACGAGAATAAAACGGGGAAAGGTTGCCTGATGGGAATCAGAAATGCACTCTGCACACGAGCCGCAGGCAATACTGGGACGTTAACACGGGGGCCCCTGTTACGGAACCAACAGTTACTACGTAAGATGCTTCTTGGAGTAAGTGTTTTGTTGGAGGAAAGAGGGGCGCATGGAACAATTTCAACAAAGCCAGTCTGACCCTTTTTGAGAGGGAAGTCAAGGAAAACGAAATTCGGTTTTATCAACAGAAAAGAAATGAATTGCAAGTATTTTTTTAGACGCTTCAAGTCTCCTCTCACCCTCGGACATGGAGATGATGCTTGGCCATAAGGGGAAAAGCTCACCTGGCACACGCCTTTTCCCTCTGCATGAACTCGTTCCACGTTCCGTCCTTTGCACGGCTCAGGTTTTGCACACTTTGTGATTAACGTGAAGGCATCCACCCGCACAGTCCGTCCCCTCGCCCCTCGCCCCTGCCAGCTCACCAAGTCACCACGAAGCACCTGAGCATATTCCAGTACAGGCTGGAGCCAGCTGTGGGATTTGCTCAGCAGCCAAACGGCGATGCCGCTGAGCTATCAGGAGACACTGTTGGGACACACGGGCTGCCGGGGATGGGAAAACTCACCAGGGTATGGAAAGGACCACGTGGGGGACGGCAGAGGACAAAGCAGTGGTCTGGGAACTGAAGACAGAGTGGGGAAAGACCCGTTTGCGGCAGGAGACTGGAGAAAGAACAGCACCCGACTGTCAGCGAAAACAGCCCTTGCCAACAGGAACCCAGCCTGAAGCCGCTCTGGCCTCTGCCCGCAACAGAGAGCTCTGAAAGCCACTAAATCACATTTTACTCCCCCTGTCTGCTCTGGTCCCTCCACACACTCCTGCTCGCACTGCAGCTCCAGCAGCAGAGACAACAACCAGCTTTACCGCTCCCGACCCTGCTAACGACGCTCGAGGGAGGAACGGGGACCCGTGTACGCGGTGCTGTGCCACGCCGCTTCTGTTCTTTTAGCTACGAGCCCCAGGAACCCGCAAATCCAGCCTTCTCTCTGTAAAATACCCAGCAGCCCAGAAGCGACTAGGGAAAAAATAGATTTCTCTTACAACAGCCATCAAGGAGCAGCACACGATCCTCCTTCTGTGTTTAGTTAGAGCTTTACCTGAAAAATGAAGCCCTCTCCAGCTCCTTGCACACACGACACACATGCAGTGAGGTTGCAGGAGCATCCCCCAGTCCTGCCAGCGCATCTCATCCAGACTGGGAACCTCACGGTTTAAGCAGACAGCTTCTCCACTACCCTTAGGTCCTCACTCCACACCAGTCTTTCACGTCACACCACCCTTGGCAACGAAAAGATGTTGTTCAAGGGCAACGGTGGTGGACGATTGCGATGAAGGGCACAACTCAAGCCAACTACGCTCCGTCTTCAGAGGGCAAGGCACTTCCTTGCTGCTGGGAGCACAATGCCAGAAGTAGGTCTTCCTTCTGCCAAAATGTGGGGTAAATGACAGCAGCCAACGAAAGGTCAAATGAATACGTATTCTAAGTATAAAATACCGTGAGGTAAGTAAGGCAGTGGTTTGTAAGTACTATCCGCTGAAGCTGACTGGAAGGGATTGACCACACAATCTGCAGCCCGAGCGTAAGCAGCTATTATCAGCCCTGGGTCCCAGACCCTTCATCTGGAAGGGTACTGCTTTGTGGAAAAAACGGATTAGCAGGGAATTAAAATGTTATCATGGCTTCAGAGCTCTTGATATGTTTTTCCACTCCGTCACTGCCTTCAGATTTACCATCTGATTGGGTTTCGTCCAGCAGGAACCAGGGTACGACCTCAAAAAAGACAAAAAAATGGGTTATTTCTGGGAAAGACAGACAAGAAAAAGGGAGTTATCATTCCTTTTATAAGTTGTTCGGTTGGGGTTTTTTATTGTTTCTGTTTAATTTTTGTTGAAAAGTACCACAAATTGTGTTACAGGGTAGAGGTGAATACTTTCCTAAGCTCCCGTTTCAGCTCCTGTTTGCAGCAGGGACTGCGTCAGGATTTCATAGCTGTACAAGGCAAGCTCAGTGTTGTGCCCGTTGCCCTATGTGGCTCACGACACTGATGGCGAAGAAAGATGGCAAGGAGCTCGAGCAGCTTCCGGATCTTGCTCTTCTCCCCTCTGCTTAGGGACCAGCCTGGTACCTGCCTGATCTCAGCCAAGCCCCAGGCAGGGGAGCGGTAAAGGTGGAGACACGAACTGGAGTGTCCCTGTGCCGCTGGCTCCTGCTGATGCCAAGAGCCCGGGGCTGACAGACAGCACCGGGCAGGCTGGGCACACAGCTCTAGCTGCTGCTGCTGCCGCTCGGATGCCAGCCTCTGCCTGAGCTCGGCCCTTACCAAAACCACCACCACCACCGCTTTGGACCGCCAGACCTCCGAGCAGGATGTCTCGACGCTTTTTGCAGAGTGCTTCACAGAGCTGCACAGGCAGAGCGAGGTGAAATGAAGAGAAGCGTCTAAGGTGCAGAGCCAAGAGGAGAGAGTTCCCAGAGCGCTGAGCTCAGCTTTCCCATTTTGTGGTCTGTAACGCGTTCACGGAATGAAGATACACACGGAGCAGCAGTTCAGGTACCAGCAGGAGCCTCGGGGCCACACCCCGGAGCGGTGTGAGCCTGCTCAGCTTTCAGAGTCTGGGCTCAGGTCCATCCCAGTGCACCTTGGGTCCTACCAGCGCCGGTCACTCAAAACCAGCTCCTTAACTCAGGTGAGCCTTGCTGGGACAGCACTGCGAACGGACCCTGAGGCAGAAGCACCACAGGGTCTTTCGGATGGCAAAGGAGAAGGTTCCGAGCAAGAGCGTGGGAAGGGGAGAGATCTTGGCAGAAAGCAAGGAACGACGTAAGGAGTAGGAAGGCTAAGAACAAGGTGGAAAGCAGGAAACCCACATGAGACATTTAAAAACCACACCAACCTACAGAGAACGATTTTGACGTGCAGCCTTATCTGTCTGAAGCTAACGGAGTTACCAAAGGAGGGACACGACACAGGCCAGGTTTCCCTGCAAACGCAGCATTATTCAAAACGCTAAATTAAACCATCAGAGCTTCCAATGTAAAAACAACAAAAAAGAGTCACGTTCTATTTTGAGACACGTGCGTGCCACGCACGCCAGCCACAACATAAATCAAGCAAGGAAAGAAACACAAACCCTATCACCATCACAACGGTAACGCCAGTCATGAGGATAAACACCACGTGTTACTGGAAACCGAGCACCACAGGCACTGCCTGGGAACCAGAACAAAAGCCCAGGCTCGGAGAGCTGTAACGGCTTATAAAACCAGCCACGGGCATCTGACGGCGTGTGAGCCAAAGCCACGGCCTCTCGCTGCAACCGACAAAAGAAGAGGTAGTTAACGTGCCATGGCAAAATAATCCCTGTTCACTAAATACAGGCCTTCAGGAGCAAAGGTGTAAGCAGAGGAAGCCATCTGGTGTGGACACATCTGCCCTCGTCAGTGAATTCACTAGGCTAACCGGTGAGGACAGTGTCTCAGGGGGCTGCTGGTACATACTGTTAGTATTCCACTGCTCTTGGTGTTGCACGGCATTAAGTCCTGCTATGAACAAGGAAGAAGAGAGAAGGAGGGTGGGTTGGGATGAAGATGACAAAACTCTCAGTTGAAGGGCTGGGTCGAGCCCTTAACACCAGACTAGGCTTTCACAGAAATACAGAACCGTTGAGGTTGTGACGGACCTCTGGAGGTCATCTTGTCCAACTTTGTTGCTCAAGCAGGGCCACTTAGAGCTGGTTACCCACGACCACGTTCAGGTGTCTTCTGAGTATCTCCAGGGTGGGAGCATCTCTTAAGCAGCTTGTAAATGAGTCAATTTTTGCACTTGGACATCTGTTCAAAAGCCAGTTCCCCACCAGCACTGTAAGCCCAGAAGTCATTTTCCGGCTCCAGTGGTATAAATGTAGTATTAAGGGAATCTAGAAGTTCCTAGAATAGACAGGCCATCAAGATACACCCAGTCCCTCTTTCCTAGCTATAGCCGCTTGGGGAAGGGAAGACAAGGAGGTCCTCTGTGTGCTCGCTCTTCTACCCACGCTACGCACAAAAAGGATTTCAGCTTCCAGAAACACAGAGAACATCTCATAATGCTCTTTCCCTCCTGAATTTAATAGCAGCAACAACAAAAGGACAAACAGAAACAAAGTGAGGACAGCAGCAGTGTGGCACGGTGACCACGGTCAGGCAGCACGTCTAGGTAAAGAAGCACAAATGTGGGCAAGGGCAGCAAAGCCCACCTAAGGAGCGTGAAGTGGCCCACACGGATCATTGTGCTGAGTGACAGCCCAGTGACCGGTCCAGCAAAGGCTGCAAGCTTCTTCCAGACTTAACGCAGGACTCAACAGCATGTCAGCCTTGCTCTCTAGGGATGTCTATGTGGCAGGCTAAGTTCTTAGCCTTAGTGAGGCAAAAAAAAAATGTTCTCTGGAACAGCAGGACATCAGGCGGAACGAGGTTAAAAGATTTCCTTTTCCTGCAGTCAGTGGAAAAAAGAAAATAGTAAAAAGATACTCTCTCTTTCCTAAACTTATATGGTCATTTCAGAGGAGATCTGTTCAGTGTTGGAAGTCACCTATGGTTTCACATGAGCCTTAGCACTTCTGTGACGTAGCAGCTGGCACAGCTGTCCCTTGGCCAGCAGGACACCGTTGTGCACCATGACAGTGCTCCACCTTAAGATCAGTCGTGCTGGCTCCCGCTTGCTCAGGAGGGTGAGAAGGCACGTCTGTACACAAACGCTGTGATAAGCACGGCACTACTTCAGAGAGAGTAACACCAAATAGGAAGAAATACACCAACAACTCCTATAAAACCAAACGCCCAGAAAAACGTGAGCCTCTTCTCCTTTTCCCTTGCAGCAGGACAGAAAGCCTACCGTCCCTCTCCCAAAGTAACCAACATCCCAGACCTGAGAAGTTCACTCTGCGAGACCATACCAGCTGAAACTGCTGACAGAGTAAAAACCGACAAAGAAGCCGGAGACCCGATGGCTCTTGGAGCCACCAGTGGCAACGTACACGACGACAGCAAGGCTCGTTGCAAAGACAAGAGCTGCAGAACCCTGCCTTTACTTGATTGTCCCATATCTGCTCTCAAAGGAGTGTTACCGGAGGTTAGAACTGCCTGGGGGACTCAGCTGGCAGATGCGCATCTCCAGCACCAGCCCTCAGCATTGGCGGTTGCAGCTCTCTCTGCATTAGCAACGTGCTCCTGGGAACGGCCCGCTGCGAGCCTCTGACCCTGCCGGCACTCAGGGCTGCTGAGGAAAACGGCACCGTGCTTCCCATCGTGGTCAGTGCTCCTCGCCTTGATGCCTGTGGTTCGTCCTTCACTCAACTGTCAACACAGGAAATGAGGAGAAATTAAGATCCTGAAAGCACCAGCCAGAAGGGAAACACTGCACCAGTCAGACAGGGAAAGGTTTTGCCATGACCTTCCTGGGTTTCCAGTTTACAAGCATGAGTAGCAATCCCAGTTACTGGAACTTAATTACAGCTAAGCAGCATCAGGACTCGTTTTTTATTTTAAACATGAAAAACCTGCTACCCTCTCCCTCGAACCATCCTGAGTTAAAAGATTTTCCTATTTCAGCAGGCTGTATTTAACCAGACTGAGTCCTCACTGGAAACAGGAGCAATAAATAGCCTTTGGGGAAGAAAAACTCTGTGGGGAAGGCAAAACAAATAAAGATAGCTATGCAGTGGCGACCAGCCAAACTACAGGTGGAGCACGTTAGAGATGTCTTTGAGATGAGAGGAAGGAATTGGATTACTCCATCCTCACCAGCCAAATGAGATGCTGCGGTCTGTGGAACATAAAAAGAAATCCAAGTGGCCTAAATGAGATTTTGGATTATTAACAAGGGGCGACTTCGGGGCTTTTTCGTGTGTCTAAGAAGGGACTGATGGGAATGTGGAAATTTTTCCAATCATTGTGGTCAGGGGAAAAAACCATGTGAGGGAGAAAGATGCCAAATCCATTCCAAATCCAAGGAAGTTTAGGAAGGCAAAGTTGAAGGACAGACGTGGAAAGGCGCAGAGGAACCGTGCGTACCGCTGAACGCACCGTGTGTCTTTGCTTGGGCTCCGAGACTCACCCGGGTCTGCCTGACCAGCACAAAAAAGCTGGCAGGTCTGTCCAAACTGGAGCTGGATCCAGCCCACAGCAAAATAAAGCTCAGATTCATCTGTGCCACAGGGACAGCCTAAAACCCAGAACTGCAGAGAAAACGAGAAGGAAAAGCCGTGTTATTTTCTGGTTTTCAAACTTCAGGCACGCCTTTTGCTGTAGGCATTCCTGCAGTCTGTTTTCGGGCATTAGAGCCATCTCTGAGGTCAAAATGCTGCCACAGAAACAACAAGAAGGAAGACAGAGCTAAGACGATTCTGCGAGACGCGACTATCCATTACCACCACAGCTACAGGAGTCTGGCGCGATCCCTGCCTGCCCTCCTTCCACAGAAAGGCTTGCAAAAGTGACCGAAGCCACAGAAGCAGCGGAACAGGAACAAGCAACAACTAAAGAGTGAAGCATTAAACCAAAGAGATGCCCTGTGGCAGAGGGGCCGCGTGCCAGCGATCAGTCAGGCGTCAGAGAAGGCAATAGGGGACTCAGGTTTGGCACAGACAGCTAACAGCTACACGTGCACACCCTGGGTCAGGCACAGGGGATGGAGGTGGAGGGCATTGCATCTCATCAGGCTTGGGATGCTTTCTGTCACCTGTGGCTCAGGTCTTTGCCTTTGATAGCGAGAGAACGAGCTCTTCAGAGCTGGGCAACAGCATTCAGCCTGTTCTTCCCTGGTATCGTGGATGTTCAGTCCAACAATGATGCTTTTGTACCCAAAAAACTGCTCTACATCTGCACGCAGCGGCCGTTTCAACCTCACCTTAACTCTTGCTCACTCTCTCCACTACCTTCCTCAGACTCCTGTCCTTTGGCGATTTATTTACTCTGCAATTGCGGTAGGTCAGGGTTTTCTCTCTGGAAAGTCGCTACATAATGAAAACATCACGGTAGTAGATAATGTCATCATTTAAAACGTTAAGGAGCCACTACGCCTTTCCTGTAGCTCTTTCATTTTCCCAAGGAGGCAGGGACCAAAATACTCAGACCGTTCCATGGATAAGCTGAGAACAGACAAGCGATGGGACAACCCCCAGTCGTGTGCGGGAGCTTATCAGCTCAGTAACACCGAAGTGGCCATTCGCTGGGAAAACCGATTGCCGAAGAACAGGAGCGTGAGACTGACAGCCCTTTCTGGAGCAGTCAACACGAGGTGACTCCCTGCCGCCTCACTTCTGTACTCTAGCAGGTGTGATCTTAGCATGACACCCATGAAATGGCCAAGAGAACGGGACCCACAGCACACAGAGAAACTCAGCTGTGCATGCTTCGTAACGGCCCCCCCGCTGAGGAACACCAACGTGTTTCTCACGCACGTGGAGAAGAACTTCAAAATGCAGACGTAATCCTCCGTTAGTTATTCTGAAAGGTAAAACAGCTGGCCAAAGAGAACGGTAGAGCTCATTACCTGAGCGATCAACTTGTTATTAATTAATAATCAAACCTGAGAGTACATTTAATAATAAAAGACGTGATGTTTTCAGTGAGAAGGGAGCTGGGCCGTAATTTCAGAATTCAATGAAAAGGAAAAAGTCCTGCAGGAAATTGAACTTGGTATCTGGTTATGGTACCTTACAGCAATATTCCTTACCTGGTGAGCACCAGCAATGAACAGACGCCCTCCAGGCACGAGTAAAGTTCTTCCAACTTTACGAGGGCTACGATTTAACATTAAGGGCTGTGTTTCCTTTAGAAGATGGCATCTACCACTACATCGCAACTGATCAACGGCACTGGAGCTGACGTCTGCCCTCGGTTCCCTTTGGTGAAACAGAAAACTCCAGCTACCGTGGAGAAACAAGATAAATACAAGGAAAGTCTGTGCAATCAGTATCAGCAGTAAAGCACGCCCCCCGAGAAGGCAGCAGGGGTGAGCTCACCACATGAGTACTTCTGTGCAAAGCTCAGTCTTAGCAGGGAGTGTTGAGTTCTCTGCACCTCTTCAGCCCCTAACAGACACCACAGCTGTTTTGCAGAGACAGCAGAAGGGTATAGAAAGAAGATACAGAAAGGGGCGCAACGTCGTGCAGGAGAACCACGGCAAAGCAGGAACGTGAACCCTGGCCTCGTGAGTCCAGGGAACATCCACACCAATCCTGCTCCTGAGATGCTGGAGCAGGGAGCGTGGTGAGGCAGGCCTGCCCACGGCATACGTAAGGCTTTGGAACTTCCCACCGGGTCTCCCCCCACTGCTGCAGTCAGCGGTTCCTTCTCACAATGAAGCAGGCATAGAATTTCGACTTGATTTCCAGAGAATTCCTGTAACTGCCACCACCAGAATAATAGATCTGCACACAAAGCAGTGGCTTTTCTCTTGCGTTTTCCACTGGAAAGCTTAATTTCTGTGCTAATGCATCGAGATATTTCACTAAGCCATTTGCTGCTGCTCTCAATGTTCACAAAGCATCGTCTCCAAATGAAGTTCCTGTAAACTGTTTAGCAGTGAACTAAGATCAATAAAGTCAACAGAGTCTGGCTAGAGCACAGAAAGACACCTTAGAGACCACTTAGAAGATATATTATGGGAACGTATCTCAGACCACGAAAATAAAAGTCACTGGGTCAGACCTTTCTACCTCTATCCAAAACCAGTCCAGCTGATTTCTGCTTTCTATGCCACTACAGTAGCAGCAACTTTGGCTTGAAGATTTAAAAAAGATAATTAAACAGAGTGCCCGGTGTTTGAAAGGACGCGTTCGGTTCACTTCGGAACAGCGGGTGTCCCAACTCCTAAACCCTTCTGTCTATTCATCCGTTATACAGACCATAAAACTGACCGCTATGTCAAGCGCGGGGCGAAGCCGAAGGCACAGCTCGCTGCTGTCCCGGCGGTACGGCGCCCCTGCACAAAGCTGCGTGACGTGGAACTGAAGTGCCACGGAGGACACACGTCCATCTGCGGGCTAGCAGGGCTGGCAATAAAACTGTGGCTAATGAGTCACGGGACACACAGGTCGGGACTTTCCCCACTGGTGGTTTGGGGAAGCCGGAGCTCAAGTCACTTGCCGAGCAGGACGAACTTGGAGCCAAGAGACTTATGTGAGGTGTCCTACACAGGACCTGTGTGAAGAGCCACGCAGCTCCTGGCCCTGGCACTGATGCACTCGGCTTTCCAACCAGACGCCTTGCATCGGAATCATTTGCTCTGCCAGGAAGGACAGCCGTGACCGTAGTAAAGCGTTCCCAAAACAACAGAGCCCCTCGGGGGGCTGTACTGTGACTGCGCGAACCAACGCGGCACAAGTTTCCAGCGTGACCGGGGCCGGCGGCGGCCCGGCAGATCCGGAGGGATGGAGAGGGGAGCGGAAGGAAACAGAGCGTGCAAACAAAAAACACAGCCCCGAAAGGTCTCCGACCAAGCTGGAGTCTGCAAGGCGCACCCTGAGGCGGATCGCAGCTGCGGGGGCTGGTGTTCGTGAGGCTGGTTTTAGCGCTCCGGCAGTTCAGCTCTGCAGAGACAAGCCTCTGTTCTTGAGTACCAAGGCACTCTCCGGAAGCCTGCAAACGCTCAGCACAGCTACGCCATCTCTTGTACAGCACAGCAAACCAACTGGCAGAGGAGCTGGATTCTAAAGGCACTGCCGAGAAAGGAAGAAAGAAAGAAAGAAAGAAAGAGGAAAAGAGAAGCAGCAGCCCACACGGCATCAAGCGCTGGTAGGCTCAGAGCTCAACAGCAGATGATTCTCACTGAATAACTGCCCTAGATTCTGCAAAAAGTACAGGGGACAAAAATAGAAACCCATTGACATAGCACTGTTAATAACTTTATTTATAGTGTCACAGCCAGAGCACAACAACCGCAGCCATGGCTTAACTTGAAAGCCATTCACTGTGGCGCTCGGACAGACACTGTCTCCTCAGTCCTTACGCAACTGGAAAAAAAGTCCTCCTGACAAGAGCCAGTCACCAGAGCTCTTACAGACAGAATCAGAAAGAGAGTTAACAGCCAAAGAGTCAACGGCAAAAGCAAATCACGCCCTGCGTCCCGCGGGCCTCTCCCGCCTGGGTGACTTTGGACACGCCGTGATCAGTCCAGGACCACCGAGGCTACAGAACCCAGCAGGTAGATCTTCACTGCAGCTGGAGCCTCACGAGAGCGTCTTACAGGAACACTTGACTGGGGTTTGTTGGTGAGGGTTGGGTGGATTGATTGTTTTCGAATAAAGAAATACGGCCTGGGCTCAGGCTAAGTCACCAGCTGCAGTCCAAAGGGGTATGTCTTGAGCGTTCCAGAACATCCCCACCACATCTGTGCTACCTGCTCTGCGACTGCAGCCAGACCTGTGCCGAGAGCCCGTGTTGCTGCCACCTAAAACACCACCGGCCCGTCACAGCAGACCGGCAAGTCTTTAAGGAGCGGGAACGTGCACGGGAATTTGTATCCCTGATTGCTCAGCAGTCTGCAAACGTCTGCGCGGTGTAAGTCGATGGCGTGAGAACGGAAGCAAGGAAACCATCTCCTAAGACCCTTTGCCTGAGAAGCCAGAAAACACGGCTCTGGTTTTTTTCCCTCTGCCTGAATCCAGCCTGAACTGGACAAGAGGCTCTTTTGGACTGGGAACAGGGGTGCCCTCAGGACCTCCTGCTGCAGCTGCTCATTACATACAAAATACTCCGAATAACGAGAGGCAGAGACAGCAAGTGCCCCGCTCTGCCCTGCTGATTACGGCACCATTTGTGACATGGGAGAGCGGGATTCAAGCCGCTGCTCTGGGGTTTGATTCTTTTATAGAAAAAAAAGGAAACAGAGTTAACAAAAGAGAATGAGGACACCTTCTTTGGTTAGGGCCTCTCGTAGAAGATGTGGCCTCAAACGGCCTCTGGCACATCGGAAAATTGAATCCGGATAACCTACACCAGCAGGTGGGTCGAGCCTCTGCGCTCATCTCATCTCTTCAGATCTTCCCTACCTGCGTGCTTTACTTTTGTCACCTGGAATATCAGCTGAATTAATTCATTTCGCTGGGTGTTCCCTTTGGCGCTTGGCACGGCAGCCCAACCGCAACGCAGCGCTGATTCCCCCTGCAGACACGGCCAGCAGTCACGAGAAGTCCCCAGCACAGAGAGAGCGTGTGTGTGTGCACGCTCCCTCCTCGTTCCTTCGGCACAACTCGTCTGCAGCGCAGGTGGGACAGAGCCTTCGAGGTCCAGCCGTCAGGACACTGCCGAGCTCTGACCAGCCTCACCTCCCAGGCGAATCAAAGAACTCACTGTCAATCTCAGCCTCTCCATTCCCCAGCCCGACCGTCCCCCGTGGGCTTGACTGGCAGCAGCGGATACGAACACAGGAGTCTGCGAGTCCAAGGCACTAGAAACGCAAGGAGGTGTTTCTGGGCAGCGCCCATTAGCCAGAAAGATGACTTCAGAATTCGTTCAGTTATTAGGAATACAATTAGAAACGCTGTGGCTGAAATACATAATGGAAAAAGAAAAAGCTGTGGGACGTGACAGACCAATAAAGCACAGCTTTTATGATCCTCCACTAGAAACGATCTTTGAATCTGCAGGGAAAACAACCTGAAAAGAGATGAAAGCATCCACAGGCGGCTTTAAAAGGCGCTAGGGAAGGCACGTCTTTAAGTGAACCACGCTGATCTAATGAATGCCGATGAAGCCAGACTGGGCTGCCGCATCACAGCAGGGTGGCCCGGGACGATTCTCAGCAGACGAGCCATGCTGTAGAAGATAAACAAGCATTTCCACTCTCCCGCGCTGTTCTCGGAATCAGAGGTCCCACAAAAATCACACATTTCATCCCCAAACACCGCTTTCGGTTTGGCGCAGTGCCTCTCCAATACTACTCTCTCCCTGTTCTTCCAGCTGTTGTTAAGCTTGCAGAGAAGGTAACAGTTTCAGTTCACTCCTTCCACCACTCCACACTTCCAAGGAAAAGCAGCTCAGCAGTTAAGACACACTGGCAATTCCAAGGTTTCTGGGCTTTGCCAGAAATTTGTCATCGCTTCCAATTCCAATAACAAAATTTTATCTGGCTTGCAGCTGACAATGACAAAAAGTAGCAGACCTGAAAACCCGAGTATCACTTACCATTTCTATTCTGAAACACCACTCTGTCTCCACACTAGAGCTGCCACCCGGAACGGTGACCTGCCGGCCACTGTTCTGCAGAAGGGAAGGTTCCTGAGGAGGAAAGGCAAGGACGGCAGGGGATCTTTCTCCTTTTTAACTGAAACAAAGTAGAACCTTTAAATCAAAAGGCCTCTTTTTCCCTTGCCTGGAAAGAAAAAGAATCTCACAAAGGGGCTTACAGTAGTTTTGAATGCGATCCAGAACAAAAGGTTCCAAAGGAAACAGAATAATTATGTCCTCATGGATCAGCCCTTGGCCTCTGTTGAAGCCTCATCTGTAACTACACTTGCTCAAGTTCCCCTAAGCAGAAGGCAAAGCTTTGTTTGCTTTGTTCTACAAATTGATTCTTATTAGCTCATTCTTTGGAAACAGCCACGGCAGAAAGCGTCAGTGCATTGGGGTGCACACTCCCAACAGTGGAGACTCTCCACCAGAGCTGCCATGGCTCATAGCCGTCACAGAACCATCTGCTTGGAAGAGACCTTTCAGATCATCGAGCCCAACCGTCCACCCTGCACTGCCAGGGTCCCCAAACCATGTCCCTCAGCACCACAGCCACACGGCTTTGAAACACTTCCAGGGATCGGGACTCCACCACCTCCCTGGGCAGCCTGTTCCAGAGCTTCAGAACCCTTTCGGTGAAGAAATTTTTCCTAATACTCAACCTGAATCTCCCCTGGTGCCACTTGAGGTCGTTCCCTCTCGTCCTGTCACTTTTGACGTGGGAGAAGAGTCTAACCCCCACCTCACTACAACCTCCTGTCAGGTAGTTGTGGAGAGCGATAAGGTCTCCCCTGAGCCTCCCCTTCTCCAGACTAAACAGTCCCAGGTCCCTCAGCCACTTGTTGCCCTCCTCTGAACCTGCTCCAGCACCTCAGTGTCCTTGAAGTGAGGGGACCAAAACTGGACACAGTACTCAAGGTGTGGCCACTGTCTCAAACCGTATGCACCAGCTCTCCAGTCTCTCTTCTCCTTTGCTCCAGTCATTACTAACAATTGCTAAATCTGCTCCTTGCTTTCCAAGGTTTTTTGGTCCTTTCCATCTTCTTTGCCTACCTTCCCACCTCCGCAAATACCCCATCAGCTCTGAGACACACGCCTCTCACCTCCTTCATGGTCCAGGACGTTACAAAGCATCTCTAAACCGCTGCTGCATTCAGTACTGAGGTACGGGTCTGGCAGGCTTTGGAGAGAACAGAAATTCAGTACCTGTCAGAAGAAGGAGGGTTGTCCTAGTAACCTCCTATTAGCGACACATCCCCCGCGAAGAGTAGGAAACGGAGCAGTGCATTATCAGACTCTGCAAAGAGTCATGCTGAAAGTTAAAGCAGACCACTGAAACCACCACCAAGAAAAAAACCCCAACGCTTGGTACAACTGGAGCTGAGGGAGCTGATTTGAAACCTTGATGATCCTCCTGTACACTTAAGGGGTACAGTCAGGAGTTTGGCTCCAACAGGAACACGGCTACCGGCCAAGAGCACCCTGAGAATTTCTCAGAGCCTTCCAGGGTCTCCAGTACTTGCTGAACATGCATACAGCAACCACAGGCAAAGACTCCTGCTGGCGGTGGTATCGGGGAAGAGAACACCTCTATCCCTGTACTTTGTTTGCTTTTTAAAGCATGTCACACGTACACTTCTTTCCAATTTCTGAAAGCTATTTGCAAACTTCTGAGTCCTCCAAACCTGCGTGCTTTTGCAAACCCTTACTCCTGCCGTGTAGAGCTGTGTGCGTCTTTCTAGGACTGCGTAACAGAAAGGCAAAGGGACACACAAACCCCTCAGCCTTCTAATCAGAGCACCTCTACCATCCCACAGAGCCGCTGCCCTGCCAACGGCACGCGTGTGCCGCAGTTCACCTGATCGCTTTGGCCTGGCGCCTCCTGTGCTGTCCTCTGCTGCCCTCTGTTACGGCTCACTTCTCTTAGCTCTCTTTCTGAAGCCACCTGTTCTCAGCCACTCTTAGCTGGAATGATGCAGCCTGCACAGTCAGTACCAGCCTCTCCCTAACTTTTTAACCACTTGGTGTCAAGCCAAATTAATCATAACACACAGAAAGGTTTAGACACATGCTACGACTTTCAGTGACCGGAGGACAGGGACTCAAGTTAGCAATGCACTCACTCGAGTCACAGGACAGCAGACCACTCGAGAGCTCTTCTCCACTAATTGGTTTCAGCTTTTGTCTCTTGCTCATCGTTCATCCCGTGTCAAAATTACATATGAACCAGTAAGAACAGATGCACAAATTAGCAACAATTGTTGAGGGATATAAATATAGTACAAGACAAGAGAAGCTAATCCATCTCCCTGCAGAACTGCGCCTCTGCTTTACAGCTTCTGTAAGAGGGCTTTAAATAATTCAGTTTTACAAAGTTCGGTGCACGACAGAATAAAAAGTTTCAGTGATTTTTGCTTTTCAGTCATTATAGTCTACGGAGGAAGCAAAAAGGTAGGCTGGTTTTAACAAGGACCTCTTCAAGCGTTACATGAACTCAACGTTCTTGCACGTTCACTACGTGACGAAGGAGTTCGTTAACTGACATTTAACCAAGCCTTTACAACAGGAAAGCAAGCCTGCACAAAAGCGAAGTTCTGGGCAGAGAAGACTCGATTGTTCTTGTCGCGTTTACTCCAGAATAGAGAAGACCGGGGGTGGATGAGTTTAATAAGCATCATCTGATGCAGTTGTTTACTTTAGCTTTGATACATTTGTTTTTACTATCAGGCCAATCGTCAGTCAGACTTACACTTTTTTAAATATTAATTTATTTTTAGCACTACTGAAGGAAAAAAGAGACTCCGAATAACCTTGACGAGTTAAAACGCTGCTCTGTGAACTTCTTGAGGCACCTTCATTGTCCTCCCCGATCATTACAGCATCCAACGCTCTTCAAGCCATCACCCTGTGGACTTGGCAGGCCCTTGTGTAAACTCAGAGTAGCAGGGTGCGAATAACACCTCACAGGCCCATCCTCACTGCCAGTAGCTCGCTGGCGGCTGCAGGTCACCAGGCACGCTGCGCTTGTGGCACGTCTTCTTTATCACCACACTCGTGTTTAAGTGATGCATCCAGCGGGGCGCCTCGCAGCCCGTCGTTTATCTGTTCTGTCCTTTCAGAAGGACAGGACAAGGCTCTCCCCTGGCCCGGAGGACATCAGGAGGTCCCAGCAGGGACCAAGCTCACCATATATGCCCAGTTCAAAAAGACAGACCCGCAGCCAGATGAATACTTAAACACGGCAGCGTGTATTTGCTCTTCTTAAAGGGTGCCGTGCACGTGCACAGAGGGGTAGGTTTGACAAAACACATACACCCACTCTGTCCTTTAGCTTGAAGGTGGTTTTTTGCCCCAAACTGAGCCACTGACGCACACCTACTGAAAAGAGGGAGTGACCCTGGGGTCAGACACCCCCGCTCATTTTAACAGCCACACTTACTGCCCATCTTTGATGCCGAGTTCAGGCGTAACAGTGGCTGCAGAAGAGGCAAACTCCCTTAGACACCTCTTTTAAGTTGAACGCCTTTCTCCAAAAGACACAGATTTTCCACTCAATACCCACAAATTGGCTGGGAAGGGTCAAGCGATTTGTGATATACAAGCATAGAACTCCACCTTCACCCACGGGCGAAACCCACTTCCACACTTCCTAAAAGTTATTGCTAACTAAAGAAAGAAAAAAATCCCCCCAGAATGCCCGCATCAAATTTTCTGCAAAATGACAAAGCCAGGTTCACTCCAGGCAGACACAGGCGACGTTCCCAGGAGCTGGGTTTTGACAAGGAAAGGAGAGAGTTCCTGTGCAGGTAGAACTCACTGCTGTCATCTGGGGAAAGCTGTGGGAAGGCTGATCGCGTCCCTCCTACTCGCTTTTCTCAGCCTACAGCCTCCACCAGCAGTCACGGCAATTCAGCGCAGGGGCACCCTCAGCCCACACAAACCCCACACAGCTTCTCCCCACCCACCTGCACAAAAAAACCTTCTACTGCTTGTGGGCATAAGCCTCGAACGCAGGAGAGGAGGCAGAAGTCTTGCTGAGGCTTGATGCGGAGAAACAACCAACCGACCGGTTAATGCATTTTGGGGGGAGCCGCACCGGGAAGCGAGGCACGGATAAAACTCTAATACCTAACACCTCACAATCCGAGAACTTCACACACTTCGTAAGCAACTAATTAGGCATCACACCGCCGACAAGATGAGGAGGTTACGTTGACACGGGCGGTCTGAATATCCCGACACTCAGCCAAAGTGCAACTATTTGGTCATTTCTAAGAGGAGAACCCTTGCTGTTAGAACATAATTGAATGAGAGAAGCCGTTAAAAATGCTGTTCGTTTGCAAGGCTGAAAGGAAACGGACCGCTTCATTTCTGCAAATGGTTTAGTTCAAGTTGTCAAGGTGTTTAAAAACCTCTGAGATCAGGTTAGTGTGGTTGAGTACACGATTCACGGGAACTAAGCGAAGGGGAGAAGAGAGGAAACTATCACTTTCACCGCACTTGGATGGCAGCCCTACAATAAGCTGCTTGAAGCAGTTCATCAGAGGAATGTCAATGACAAAGCCAACCTTTATCCCTTCACAGAGGACTTCACAGCTCCCTTTACAGCACAGAGATTACTATATTTGGCCAAACCCAGATAACATGAAAGCCCTTGTCACTGCAGCGAGATACTATAAATAGCAACAGCAATGCAAGACATCCACAGCTCTGCCTGGGAAGCTGATAGATAAACAGTATTATCTACGTGTATTTTAGGGTTTGTCTATCAGGCGTAATCTCATTCACGATAACGCGAACCCACTTAGTTACGCAATTAACCTCGTTGTTTACCCAAAATCACTTGCAGAGTCTCGGGAACTCCTTTCCTGGTTGCGTTTGACAATAGACTTTATATTTAACACACACGTATGTGGGAAAGGTCAAGTCACACTCTGAGGTTCTGGATTTGTCAAAGTTAATTCTCCTTCAGTAAATCAGGACGGAAACGGGTTTGTTCTCTGTTAGAAGGTTCTGTTCACCTGCGTCAAAAAAGAGTGTATTAACCCCAGACCTCTCCATCGTCGCTTCGCCATCACCCTGAATTCTTCAGACGAGCACAATCCCGAAACAAATTCTGCTGCCAAAAATCGACAGGAAATGATATTTTCATTGAGGATAAATTAGTCTCTGAACTTTACCCTCCGTAACAATTAGCAGGAGATTATGAACTCGTTCACAGGAAGCCCTGAGGAGGCTCTGAAAAGACTTGCCTGTACCCACTGAGGCCAGCAAGACCACTGCCTGTTGCATAAAAACATCACCTTTCCCCAAAGAGAGACAGCCCGCCCTCCCCTCGACGAGAGGCGCGACACAGCAAGCAGTGTCCTGGCAGAGCCGCCCCTTATTAAAGGAGCACGGCTGCGTTTTACAGACCTGCTACCAACACCTTTTCTACACAGGGTGTGAAATGACTTCTTCTTTCCTAGGGGGGAAAGAAGAGAAGGAAAGAGCAGCATGTAACCGACAGTCTAAAACGAAGCGTATCACAGCAGACCCGGTCACTGAAAGACTCCTCGTTGTAAAACAGCGAAGAAACCCCACACAGTAGCTTCACATGATTCTAGAACTACATTTTCTGCTGGTGGAGTGCTTTGGGTTTGTTTTTTAATTAAAATTAGGAGTGGTCCCGAAAGCCCAGGCCAAATCATTCCTGAAAATTAGAATATGTCATCTTGTCTGGAACAGAATTTAGTGAACCACTTCTCCTCCACAAAACGCCAAACCAGGCTCCTGCGCCTCCTGCGTTCAAGGGGCCGAAGCCAACCCCAGCTGGACGGAAACCCCCAGTGCCAGTGAGGCTCATCGTTTCCACGCGGACTGTGAAATCGGTGAGCACGCTCCCCCCGCAGATCCAGTCAAGTGAAGGTCTCGGGCGCCAGGCTGTGCAACGGCCATCAAACTTCCAATCGATAGCTAATGAGAACTCCCACGTTACACTGCCGGTTGTGAGCGACCTTTCCAACCAGCCTGGAAAAGCAGGAAGAGAATCACCAGGCACCGCTGCTGGAGAGGGGAACCCGTAGCTCTGTGCAGACACACACCTCCCCACTTCCACGAACCGTGGGGGAAATGCTTCTGCTCACAAAGCATCAACAGGAAGCCAGAGTCAATGGCTGGGCACAGCACCCTTGGACCAACCTCACATACGTCCTGACTGCCTTGACACAATACCCTCTAGCTCACAAACTCCGAGAGCTTATGACATTTTTGAGTGGTGACACAGACGAACCGAAATGGCTCGGGGCGTTCTCCTCTCAAAAGCCTTTCCCCATGAAAAGCACGGAGCACGCCCGCTTTTATTCCGCCAGCTCACTAATCCGCAGCACTGCGACGCTGCCCCCGCCACCAGCATGCTTCTGCGCGCACGTAAAGGCTTCACCCTCAGCGGCAGTCGCTCTCGCCTGCGGTGGTTCCAGCGCGCCCGGGCAGGAGGGAAGGCTCCGCGCTGAACTCCTAGTGTGAAATGAGTCATTTGTTCCACATCACGCTTCCTTCTTTCAGTGTTCGTACTTCGTTATCCACTTCCCTGAAGTATGGGGAGGTGAGATGGTCCCAAGTTACCTTCTATTTGCTCTCAGTACGTACTCCATTTTAGTCCTCTTTCTTATCTCCCTTTTCCAGCCTCCTCCGTGATCTCAGTGGGCTTTGACTTAGGACCTCGTAGGCACAGACCACAAAGTCCGTATTCGGGGAAGATACCGTATAAGTTGTTTTCCCTTGCGAGATCTTTCGAGAGCTCAGCCTCCCTCGGCACAGAGACAGTCAGTGCCTCCAAGGGCTTCATTCCTGAACGCTCACACCATGAGGAACCAAGCTAAGATCCCTTTCAGGCTGCAGGAGATAATCTAGTAAGGATCCCTCAGATTCCCCTCGCCCTTTAAATTGTTCATTTGTAAATGTAGTTTATTGTTGTTTACTCAGCGGTACAGTTAAGCTTTCAAATAACTACCATCCTCATCACCTTTAGTAAGATTTGACTGCACCGAACACCTTTCAAACCTGCCAATAATGACATGCAGGAATTGATGTGAAAGAGTAGAACACCACACGGACTCGTCTCATGTTGTACCTCACGAATTGCATTCAGCCTGAAGGTCAAGTTGACCTCTGAGTACTGGGAAAAAAGTAACGTCTCTGTTAAGAAAAATCCACAAACAGCATCTAACACAAGAAATCTACACCCCTTCTTCAGCCAGCTCAGTGCCATTAAGATAAAAAATGAACGTGGAGCACAAAACCTCATCTGCTGTAGCGCATCGCCTGCTGAGGGCACTCGGGAGGGCCTCTGCGCCTCACCTTCATCACCGTACGGGCGTGCTTTCCTTGGCATCCCTGAACTGCTCTCGTCTTTGATATCTGATCATGTTTTCATCTTCAAGGGGTCTTGATCTGTTTGCTGAGTCACAACCAGAAAACACGGAGGGCTGCGGTCCATCCAAGCCAGCTCACAGACTTCCTGGGATTCCAGGGAGCCTTCTATGGGACTCTACATCCAAGAGCGAGCAACCTCCTCCCAGTTTTCTGCCTGTACATGCTTTACCTCTCCTCACTACCCTCCATGCTAAGGAAATGTCTTCAAATGCTTCAGAATCCCAGGAGAATTTCCCCACATCAGGTACTGGAGGTTGTGCGGGGTACGCACAGTATGTCACGGATGGAAGAACTGCACTTTTTGTTGTGGCTGTTGAGCATCAGGTATCAGAAAATACAACTCGCCAACACACTTAAAGCTATGTAAGAGAAAGGCCATGCAAGCGGTTTGCAGGAAAACCTCTTGCTGGAAGGGGAGACGGAGAGGGGAGGAAGGGAAACTCTCTGTCCACAGTCCCCGGGTCTCAGTAGCAGTATTTATAGGCTGTCAGAGCTGCTACACGGTTCCAGCACTTGGCTTAGCAGAGACAGAAGCGATTCCCAAAGAGGTCAGGTACGGCAGCAGAGGTAAAACCCATCACGATCAAGTCACACCTAACTTTGTAACAGCGGCCCATAAAGATACCAAGCAACTACAGCACTCCTTCAGTGCCCCTCCCCTGGGAAGTGGACAGTGGGCCCCGGTGCCGTTCAGAAGCTCATGGGGCTGGACCACCCCTGCAACATGGACTGGGTCTGATTTTGCAGGGCTTGCCAGAAACTGAATATCAATTTCTTCTGCTCATCCAGGTAGACCAAAGAGCAACACATCGCTGGGTGGCTGAGCAGATGCCAAGGGCTGTCACTAACGGACCCCCTGCCTGTAATTCCCAACTGGCAGAGACCACTCCGGGTGACCTTAACCTCAGAGTCGGGCTCTGCAATCCACCCCACAGAAAGCACTGCCAAGCTTTAACTCGCTTCCCATCACGGCTTATCAGAGACCGTGTTTGTAACTGTCAAAAACCCCCTAAACCCAAATACATCACCTGCTCAAAACCACTGAGACTCACTCCAGGAAAGGAAGGAAATTAAAACGTACAATCGAAGGGACGATCAGTTCAAATCACTTCTCAAAGGAAGATGTGGCAGGAACGCGCCAGCCCTCCTCCCGTCCTATAAACAAACTTTCAAAAGTCAACGGATGACATTTTAGAGTCTTTACACTTATTTTGTATTTCGTGTTGCTGTCACCTTTGTCCCTGGGTGTTACGTGCCAAGCGTGGGGAGGGTCCCTCCTCCCTAGCAGCCGGGAGACGGGCTGCTGTTCTTACCTGACGTTGTCATGCTTCTGGATGTAGATCTTATGAAACATCATATCTTCCTGTTTGGCATTAATGTCAGCTTTCATCTCCATGGCAACGTGTCGCGGAAGTACAGAGAGCAGGAGACGCTCCTGTGGAGTCAGACAGATGAACCAATTAAAACACCTGCTGCCCAGTTAACGAACACGCTTTGTTCCTTACTGGGGAGAAATGAGTCACCAGTTTGGGGAACGATGAGCACACCCCAGCAAAACGGTCTCCATAAACCCGGCAGCTGATCCCCTAGCAAGTCATATGCAATTATGTCCCAACCCCGCAAGAGGAATTCAACGGTTTTAGACGAAAAATGAGGATTTTTCATCCCAGCTGTACCGGGCTGGCCACTCAGGGTTGCCAGTTGTTGCAAAGGTAGGAGCCATGCAACTCAAGAAGTGACCGTGCACCATTCTTGGCAGGACTCTGATAACTGACGCTGCCTGACACCGCCCCCCCCCGCCCCAGCTTCTCCACAGCACCACAAAGTCCTCCTCCACGTAACCCCAGAGGACCGATGCCCCAATGCCCTGGGGCACCATTGGAAGTTCCTTACCATCCTATCTGATCACCTAAGCACATTTCCCCAACAGCCACAAACCTGCTCCTAGCAGCTAAAGAGCCGATAGGAGCACGCTGACAAAACCAGCATGAAAAGTTAGCCCAAGTATACAACGCAGTGTTACACCTCTGCACTTCAGCCTGCTATTAACACCCAACCGCGCCAGGACCTGTAAGCCCACCCCCTCACCTACAGCAGTGTTGTTGATAACCACCCCTGCCATCAGCAGTTCTCGGCTCTCCACCCTCACCCTGTTCCGCACATAGACTTGCACGCGGAGGCAAAGATGAGCTCCATGACAAAATGATGACTTTGTGCTAGTCATCCTAAAAACAGACACAAAAGCCTGTTCTCGTTATGACTCTAGGTGTGGTGGCGATCTCGTGCAGCAGCTGCAGCATTTAAAGCTGCAGGCAGTACGTGCCCCAGGGATGCCCTGGTGTATCGCAGCAGTCACACCCGCGCAACGCTGCCCGGACCCACGCGGATTCCCACCCCCAGCCCACGTGGGTCAGGAGCCGTTCTTGCTCCGGCTGAAGACGCTGGGCAGCGTCTCCTGGGGGAGCAGCTCTGCCGGGCTCCAGCTTGCAGGCAGCGCTCCGCAAGAGCTGCAGAACCCCAAACCTTGTGCCACTCTCACCTTTATTTTCCTCGACCTGCGGTGAGCGGAGGGAAGGACAGGGCCCTCCGTCCTGACACACAGCCACGATGGGGCGTCAGTGCAGGTCCCTGACCTCGTCTAACAGCTCGTTCACTCTGCAGCGCCCAGGGGACAGCAGGGCTCGAAGGCAGGCCTGGCTCGGGGGGCTCAGCTCTCCTGTCACCAAACCTCCTGCCCACGCTGCAGGCACAGGCACATTCCTGGGTTACCACGCCGAGTTCTGCCTGACAGTTCCCTGCTTACTTCTTCCTCTGAGGAGAGGGGGGAGCTCTTGGGGTGCTCCTTGAGCGCCAAAGCACAACATGTCTGGATGCCTTCCAGAGCGACTGGTGCACACCCTGCTGTCACCTGCATTTTGTACCAGGCATCCCCAAACGTGGGAAAGCTGCTCTCCTACGCGTGATTTTACACAGCCTGGAAATAACTCGCAGCTTGTTGGGAGGTTCAGGGGCACCCACAGGTTTGGAACGTCCCCCGTAGGCGTGTGAGCGTGGACGGATGGGTTTTTTCACTTGCTGGCAGAACAGGGGCACGTTCAGGGGATGGAGTTTCTCTTACTAGCATTCCAAGAGGTTTTCACATCATGAAGTCGAGCTGTGTTGCAGAGTTGGCCGTCGCCTTTGTTCTGTTCGTTGGGAGCATCACATCACCGAAAATGACCTCTGAAGCGAACAGGAGGAGGCTGCAACAAATGCTTTTCTAAAGCACAGCCGTGTTGGGAGATCTTCAAAACAACAAAACCCACACGTTTTCTTTCTAAGGGAGCTCGGAAATTAGAGCCTCCACTAGAGCAGAGTTTTCCTTTTGCTATAATGACTACAAAGTGCTGCAGCTCTCTCTGTAAAATCACTTACGATGCACCAGCCAGGTGACTGGGACTGCTGCTCTACAAGTGCCACAAGGCAGTGTTCTGACCGGGTTAAAAAAAGAACAACAAATTCACATATAATCCTCACTTCAAAACAAGACGCAAGCATAGCGCCGCTGAATTGTACATGAAACAGATGCACCTCGAGGAGCGCTAGGCTCCCGGCCAGGCGCAGGGGGAGGACTACAATACAGCCCTACTCCGTGTACATAGGTACACACAGGTGTATGTGTATGTGGGCACACACACCCCGCAGTAACGCTCTACTACGTAGGAATTTTAATCCTTCAGGTCACGCTTTCCCCAGGTGACCTTGAAGCACTACAGATATTTAATGTCTGGTGACTATGCATTCCTCCCCAGGTTTAATAACACTTATTTTTCACCACAAGTGGCGCAGAGATGAGAAGGAGAACACCTTTGCAGAGACAAAAGCAATGTTAAACGTAAAACTGCGCAGTCCCAGTAACCCATCTCTTACTCAAATCCTGAGCGTTTGCTCACTACAGATAGGGGAGAACACCTAGTTTTCATCCAGGAGTATTTTATTCTGGACGAGCAACAGCGATTCCTGTTACGGCTCTGCCGTAGGTTCTCTCACATAATGAAATCACAGTAAGGTTCTCTTCTGCGTTGGGCATTCTGCATTTTTATTTACTTTCTTGCTACTTTAGGGTGCTGGTAGGTGCTTAATAAAGGAAACCACACATTTCTTGGCCTGCTTGTCTGTAACAGAGAACAGCACACAGGAGCACCATCAGATCTCCAGACACGGGCACGCAACAGGAGCAGCGTTGGGCTGTGCAGCAGTCTTTCTCTCCACCCCTGCTTGGAGACTGGCTCTCTCAGGCGGAGGCTGGGCTGAGCTGCCCTTGTTTGTGCCAGCCGTCACCTCAAGACTATCTCAGGATATTGTGCCCAGGGATGCAGCTGAACTGGACCTGGAGGTCCATGCCGCCGCAGGCTGAAGCAGCAAACAATCTTGTGAGGAGTCCCCAGCCGCCAGGACCCACAGTTACTACTGGAAGTACTGGAGCGTGCTTCTAAGTGACGGGCTTTGAGCCAGGTTTCTCTCACGCCCTGGCTTCCTTCTGCATGGTGCAGAACTCTCTGGGGAGGGGCACAAGAAAAAGGCATGAAGCTAGGGCCTTTGCCAGGGCTTGTTTCACGACCTGCTGCCACAGAAACCCCTCAGTCCAGAAGAGCCCGAGCACTTGAGCCGTGCTGCTAAGGCGGGACCTCAGCAGGGAGGACAGCGCTGGAAGACGCCAGCTGGGGAACTCTTGGCGCAGTCCTCGCCTCCATCTCAAGGTGTGGAAGGATTCATCTTTCCGACACGGCGTTCGTCACAAAGGACAAAGGAGCCTCAGGTGTCCACACACCATCAAAATCAAGCCTGTGTATGTGTTGTTTCACAGCGGGGGTTAAACAGCACGTGTGCCACGGAGCACGGCCAAAAGACAAATCCACAGATACAGATGGGCTGAGACAGGAGAGGAAATTAAGCTGTGCTGCCACAGAGATGCGAAGACACTCCAGCTGATTCATTCCCCCGACCTCCTCTCCAAAAGCACAAGCGAGCTCTGAGATACCTCCCAAGGGAAGAGCGGAAGCCTCGTGTTGTGACTCAGTTCAGCTCCGGCTGGACAGAACGCTACGAGGTGTAACGCCGGGCAGAGATGTGTGTTAGCAAGGGAATGGTCAAGTTGCCCAAAAGGTCTTTTGTGTGTGATTCTGAGGACACAGGAGATGTGTTGCAAGAGAACCCATGAATGAATTAGGGCAGCGGACGCTTTTGGTACCCTTGACGGCTAGGCTGTATGCTGGCAGCAACAGGAAACTCATAGCAATAAAAAAACCAACCCCGAACATCGAGGTTGGTGACGAATCTTATTGTTTGAACATATACAATTCACTTGAGGCCCACGAGGTACACAGAGCTGCGCAAGCAGCTGGGAACCTTTGAGAAACGCAGGAAGAGGACCTTCTTCCCATCAAGGGACAGTATGCTCTGGGGACCCATTTTTACCTGTCACTTCCGAACCTGCCTTACAGCTACCTGCTGGCAGTGGCTTTGCTGACAAACACATCACGCGTTGTCCTTAGAAAGCGAGTGTCCATCTGAAGCCCGTGTGTTGGTCTGCATTCAACACCTGGCTTCAATGATGGATGCAAAAAAACCTGCGCAGACTTCCTGCATGCGGTGTAATTTTAATCTGCAGATAGATTAATTGTAATCCAGAGACCACGGGATTTGCTGATGACTGTGGAGAGGTCTGTCGGGGCATCGGGGAAGCAATGGTCCCCTGACGGCTCTTCCAAACCTTTACAAATCCTGCCCTCTGCCATCAGCCGATTCTTGCCTGGATGAGCGAAGAAGCGAGAGCCCTGCAAGTACCACCCTACAGGAACCATTCGCATGCTCCTCCTGCTTCAGGACTGCCATTTGTGATTTCCCACTGTTGCTCTTACCTGCTGCTGATTTTCCCTTTGAGAATGCAGCCTGGCTTGTATGCATTCCCTGGTCTCCTGGAAAGCCTGTCTTTGGGACACCTCTGCTGGGTAGTGGGTACACACGCCTACAATGTTTGTACAGGAGAAGATGAGAACATTGGAGACCAGCTGCAACAAAAGAAAAAACAAAACAAAACAGAACAGAAAAATACTTGGTTACACTTTGGAAACCTGCCATCAGTAACAAAGCACCAGCCAGAGCCCAGCCCCTTCCACGACTCCTGCATCCACGCCGTGCTCAAACCTCAAGCTCTTAATTCCAGCATATTTTACCTGTCTGGCCATTAAGACATAGACCTTCCACATATGGCCTCAGATACACGTTCTTAACACTGTGTAGTAAAACACGCAATTCCACCGGTAACTCGTAATACCGCTTTGGGTAATTCCGAATCTTGGAACCGCCGTGAGAAAAACCTCTCTAAGAATGGCCCATTGCTCCGTAGCTGAGCGTCAGGGGAGGCTCATGCGGGCAGATCTGACAGAGAAACTCAAACATTTCCACGTGTGTGCTCCTACCTGCCTGGCTTGAAGACACACCAAAGATGCATTCAATCCCTATTTTGAAATAGTGCTTAAATACTGAAGGGAAACTGTTGGTGTTCACAAGGTTTGAGAGCAACTGAAATATTTTTTTAGATCCAGTTCCAACTCAAAATTTTATGCTACTGGATTAAAAAACCTGTTTTTTCTGCTTCCACAAGGGTAATGTTTTGTAGGGAAACAGTCACACAACTTTCACCAAAAACTAGCGTTGCAATCTTTTGTTTCCCAGCAACTGTTTAATAAAAAAGAAGAAAAAAAACCCCTCCCGTCATTCCCAGCCCAGCCCACTCCCCGAGGTGCAGCCCAGGCTCTGACGGGCAGGGGGTGCGGGGTGCGGGACACCCCTCAAGCCCAGAGGGGCTGCAAATGCCAACTTGGTCACTGTGCAGGACAGAGGCGCTGCCCCCACGCCAAACGGGGGACCACATCCCAAAGAGCAACGGCCTCTCTGAGGAGCCCCCCGGGGGCTCCTCTAACTCTTCCACTACGTCCACGCGCTGCGGACGGCGACAACGATTTCATTAACGGCTCTGCCTTAAAACAGCACCTCGGCAGAAAACACTCATCGTTCAGCTCGAAATAAGCAATTCCTTACGCTCCAGCCCCAGCCGAGGGACTTCTCCTCCCTGTGGACGGCTGCCAGTAGATGGCAACACTCCAGCTTCCCAAGCTGCCGCATCCAAGGGCTGCATTTCGAGCTGTATTCCCACGGAGAGTTCCCACACTGACTACAGCATACTGCACGCTGCACGCTGCACACTGCATACGACATACTGCACACTGCATATGGCATACTGCACACTGCACACTGCATACGACACACTGCATATGGCACACTGCATACAGCATATGGCATACTGCATACTACACACTGCATACTGCATAGTACATACTGCATACTGCATATAGTACATAGTCCATACTCCAGCACCGTAACCTGCAGGTGACGGGTACCACTGGTGATTGGCACCGATGCCAGCTACAGGCATCGGCAGATAACGGCTTTCCAAGGAGGAAACTGTTCTCATCCCCTGCAGATGGCTTCCTCCATCCAGAGTCCACACCTGGGACAGAGACAGGGCTACCAACGGTGCAAGTCGTACAGGTGAACATGAAACAAGCCCTGATCCTGAACTCACACCTTCCCTCACAATTACATTTTCATACGCTCTTCCCAAGGCTGGCTAGATCCCGCCAGGTCTAAGCTGATCAGACACCGGCCAACTTCCACCCAGGGCCTGCCCAGCGACCTTAACCCAGAGCTGCACCCAATGGCATCCGAGGGTACTTTTGCTGGTAATAGTAATTTTTACGGGCGAAAAGTCCTCCATAGTATAAAAAGCCATTAGTGCTCATTATAATGAAGAGACAGCTTAAAAAGAGAGCAGAAGGAGAGTTTTCCTGGGAGCTCCTCTGACTCCTGCTCCACGGCTACGCCAAGTGCGACTCGCAGCTGGTGAACAGCACTCGTACACGTTCAGTGCGGCTACTAGAGGGTCAGCGGAGTTAACACTAACCAGCATCTTCTGCCTGGCCGGATTACTGCAGGACTGCCCGATTGTCCCTATTGGGGCCGTTCAGTTTGCCGTGAGCGGAAAATTTGTCAGGGCACATAGAAGAGCACGAGCACACGCCATGCATCGGAAATGGCTAAAACCAGGAGTTCAGAAAATTGATAGGAAACATGCGGTTTTGTTACTTAATCTCAAGGATCAACGGCGCAAACCCAAACCAAACCCCCCAAACAGTGACCCAACCACGAACAGGAGCCAGCAGCTGGTTTAGGTGGCAGACGGCATGTCGGGAGCTGACGGAGCGGAGAAGAGCAGTACCTCAGTCCGGAAAACAGGCTCTTCCCAGGTACATCTCGGTGCCACAAGAAGTGCCCCCAGTGGTGCCATTGGAGATGCCATTTTTGCGATGGTGCCCTCGATATCTGTTAACAATCATTTTCTTCACAGGTGTTTTAAAACATACTAAAGAAAAACGCTTTCTATAACCATTACTTTTTTTCACAGTTCCCTGCCTTAATAAAATAAATTTATACCCCATTTGCCAAATGGTACCACTTGCTTATCAGCTTCCTTGCCATTTTGCCATGGTAACCAGCTCCAGCCTCAGGAGGGAAGAGATGATGCGGATATTAAAAAACTGATTCCCTAAGCTCTGTGGTCTGAAAAGTAAAAACCTATTACGGCAACTATTTCAGACAACCTGAGCTTTAAGAGCTGTTCGAGGCAATGGGAAAACAGAGTTGGCTGTTTGGTCGTGATTTCCTTCCCCTGCCTAACTAGAGACTTAGCCTAAGAAGATTCCTACCCTTCTGATGCTGGGAACTAGACTTTTACAAAAGGCTATTTCCCTCCCCTCCAACCCCAGACCAGCCACTGAACTCGCCTGCAGCACTGCCACGGCTGAGCATTCCCTGAACTAACACGGCGCCTCCTGGAGCTCCTGCGCGTGGCAGAGCAGCGCTATCACCCTGGTGTTACCGAGGCACAGATCTGCAACGGTAATTCGGGACCGAAGGAAGAGCCGTGTGCTACGAGGGCTTTGCACAAAACCACCGCCACTTCTTCGTGCCACGGCAATCCTAGATCGCTTATTCCCAGACCACACCGACCAGACAGCTTCTGGGCGCTTTGATTCCGTCGCACCAACAGAGCGCCACAAGGACTTTGTTGAAGCTCTTGCACGAAACTGGTCTCAGTGTTTTTTTCCCTTGGTGACTGAAGGAAAAAGAGAGAGAAGGAAGCGGTTTAGTTCCATGTGTTCTAGAGGTATGAAAACCTGGTATTACAAAATCAAAGTCAAGAGCTAAACTTGGCCTGGCACTATTGTTAGAAAATTGATGTTTTGTGCATTTCAGGACGGGCGGAGGAAGCACTGGGACGGCTCAGAGACCCGGGGAGAGCCTCCCGACCACCACAAGCCAACGAAGCATCATCTCGCATCAATACTGCCACGCTTCTCCCTGCCGTGTTTCGATTTGATTCCTCTTCAAACACCAGATGCTGTTCAGTACGTAATTATGAGACAACACCTCGCTTAAGAGGGACAGCGTTGGGATAAATCACGCTAGTTCCCTACCTCTGCCAGAGCCAACAGGGCTGGCCGCTGACCCGAGAAGGTGGGTTGTACCCCTGGGAACATCACCTCCTCTTATAAAAACCGCAGCCTCTCTTTCTTGCCAGGTTGCTGCGGTCCACTTCTCCTGTAGAGGCTCAGGTCTAGCTCTGTCCTGAGCTCCCAGCACCTGCCTCTTCCCTGTCGCCTTCCCACAGCGCTGGTCAGGATGCGGGTTTTCTACGGATTTTTCATTTAAGTAAACTATTGTTTTGGTATTTTCATGAACTCCCATTTTGGAAACCGAGACATTTTACGCTTTCGCCGTGGGGCAGTAAAACCATCACAAGGAAAAGGAAAGCACATAGATGGAGATTAAAAAGTCACACAGAACAGCCTAGAGCAAACCCCAAACTATGCACCCCTTCTTTCCAGGGCGTGACACTGCTCTGCCTCTGCTCTCCAGCTCAGAAGCCATACTCATCCCGTACGAGCACCCGCGTCCCATACTCATGCTGTGGTCAGCTGTGTGTGAAATCGATTACCGGTGCAACAGCTGGGTTAGAAGCAGACAACAACTGAGTTCCTAGACCACGGTTCCTAGAGGTTGCACACCGAGCTGACAAATTGGGGCAATTATGAACCGCAGGGGCTGACGCTGAAATTAGCTTTACTTTTGAGATCCTTTTTTTTAACTGTGAAAAATTATTTTCAAGTCTTTAACACCCGTCTCCAACCATATAAGAACAAAACATGACGGACTACAAAAGCTCTGACTGTCCAAGAAGCGCACTTAGGCGTGCCATCCTGAATTAGAAGTATGGATAAATTTTTAAGAGAAAAAGCACAAACGAGATGAAAAAATGTTGCTGTTACACGGTAAAGCTGGTGCTGGTTTTTAAACACTTTCGCTGAACAGCGGTTAACCCTCTATTACCTCTTTGCAGCCTACTACCTAACAAAAACCAGGAGCAGCTGCCAGGTCACCTCTAGTCCATGTCCCTCAGCACCACATCCACACGGCTTTTAAACACCTCCAGGGATGGGCACCCCACCACTGTATTAGAGAGTGATGCTCTAGATGGGAAGTAAACCCCTTCAGTTGATGTTGAGAACAAAAAATTTCTTTGCAGAAATACTTCTGAAACTTTTTTGCATCCTTAGGCAGCCTCCGAGGAGCAAAAGCTACCTACTTTAATCTGTCAGCTGAATTCTGTGTTCAGCATGGAGTCGCTTGCCGCGAGTGAAGCAGTGATATTTTGCCTGAAAACACTGAAAGAAGCCTTAGGCCTCCCGTCTCTGTTCAAGAATTAGAAAACATCTCACTGAAGCCATCCATCCTGTGTAGTTCAGCGACCACCTCACCCTTCCAGCGCCGGTATCCGTCGATCTCTTGATGCGATGCCCTGTTCTCCCAGGGAAAAGCCAAACAAGTATCTTGCCCCAGATAAATTCGTTCTTCCATCTGAATATAAAATGATTCTCTAATTTGCCTTTTAAACACATAGTTGAGGTAGAAACGTAACACACTACACCCCTCATTCAGAGAAAAAAAAAGGTGATGCCACTTTTTTAATTTTAATGCCTCACACCTTATTCTACAGCATCTTCACTAATTTACTGCTTGTTGGAATTGAAAACCTGCCATGCATTCTTTCCCACTGATAATCTTATTGCCACACAGAATAAAGTATTTATGGTTTTTTTTTAGTAATTAAACCCTTTAAATCACGATTTTATTAGAGAACAAACCATTACCAATACAGCAGTATTTTTAGCAAGCCTCTCAAGAGGAAACATTCCGACAACAAACCGATAAACGCTACTTCCCGGTCCCTGTCTTATTAATTCATTTTTCTGCTGGGATTTCAGCGAGATCCTGTTTTCTTTGGTTACTGAGCGATAAGGTTAAGAAGAGGAGAATGTACTGTCCTGTCCAAATCTTGGCTTAACACCAGCTCAAAGCAGTATTTCTGTGCCTCAGTTTTCCTGGAACTCCACCAGGGTCCCAGTAAAGCATTCCCTGTAAGGCACAGCCCGGCAGGGAGGAAGTGCTGGCCTTCACCCGCAATCGGATCATAGGCAAGGAGATTCCCACGTCCTATGGCCCAACCTCACCGAATCTCCGTGGCAACCAAGTTTCTGTGCATCCTCACACAAGCCTTTGCGACCGGGCTGTCTCCTCCATCTCCAATGGCCTCTTGCCTGAAGGGACGGCACGCCAGCCAGAGCCTCTCCTCAGCACGGAGCGCTGAGCACAAGCTGCGGGCTGGACCCCTTTCCAGTCTGCTGTGGAGCCTCCCGAAGGAACAAGGCGCTCCCACAGCAGGGCGCCGGGACTGCCACAGCTCTCCCGAGCAGTAGTGCACAGGGGGCTGGTGGGGCACCTTTAACCCTGCAGCTCACTTCACCTGACCCTCGTGACAATTCCTTTGTGCCCTGCGTGAATTCCTCCCCCTGGAGCGTCTACTCTGATCCACGGAGGTACCTCTGGTCGGACTCCAGCACCCAGAGACAATCTTACTGAAATACAAGCTCCTCAAACACGAGGTGCATCTCTTGGAGGTCACGCAAGCGGATGAAAGCTCCCAGACTTTCCGTGCACGTCTCAGAGCTCCACACACAAAGCACGTCAAGATCATGTTGAGAACCGTGCAAAATCTGCCCGGATACAGGGCAGCTCTGGTAACTTCGACCGTGAGTTTAGTTAAGACAATCAAGTGAAGCTCCGACATTCCAGCAAAGCCAGCTGTTCTGCAAAGGATGGTACGTACGTTTGAGCGGTCCCCGTGTCAGCCCCATCTGCCCGCGCGCTCCCACGGCGGGAGGAGCTGTTCGGGTGAGAAGATACAACAGCTGTTAATTGAAGGGCTGTTAACAGAAAACGCTGTAACTGAACAGAAGTTGGACTAAGATGTCTGGAGACGCTCTTGTTGGTTTTGACTCCCCGCAATGCCTCTGAAGCTCAAGGAAGCTGTAATCAGTGAAGAGAAAGCTCGAGAAACAGGCTCGGTTCACCTTTTACATCCCATTTCCTTCCCTGTCTGGTGGAAGGGATGTGAGGGGAGAGAGCCAAACGCTCAGGTTTCCTATCAGACCCTGGGAGAACTGCTCCGCTACCCTGGAACACGCACAAAACTCCATTTAACCTACGCTAACTCACTTAACAAGAAACACACACGCTGAGCTGACCCATGACGGAAGCAGGACTTGGTTTACTTGGCTTTGCTGCATTTTTTAACCGCGATCAGGTCGCGCCCGGCACCTGTACTACCTACCTGATCTCGGCAGAACAGACCTCTGCAGCCTGCCCTGCAGCATCCCAGCTCCTCGCGGTACCCGCACGGCTCTCACCACCTGCTCTGCCCACCTTCCCGGTGCCCTGCCTTGGACGTTCCCAAGACCTCTGGTTGCTTTCAACGGCGACCAGAAAACACGTCCGTACTGAATAAGCAAAATCCTGAAGACCACACCTCTCTGCTTCCCCCCCACCACAAGGCACCCTGATTCTTAGTGTTTCTGGGGGTATTTCCAGGACCCCTGGACTCAGACACAGGCAGGGCATCACCCCTTACCTTCCACCGCCACTTAAGCACAGGAGTCACCTCCGGGTCACCCGGAAAACAAAAATATTTGTCTAGTTCCATGGAAGTCTCATTTATCTGGGAAAAAAGGCACGTTCTCCGATAGCTCAGCAGGCAGAAATGGGTGCCCTAAAAATGGCCTGTAAGATACACAAATCGTTATTTTCCAAGAATTTCGAACGTGCGCTGTTTGGGAGGTGGCGGGCTAGACTGGTCGTGTTTGTTTGTGTGCGAAGAAACGTAAAATTGAAGGAAGAACAGAATACAGACGGATGCTTTGGGTTTGATTTAAAGAAGAGCTCCTTTCTCCTCCTGTCGCTGGACTTCACACCAAGCCAGGGCAGCCTGCCCACAAGCTATGCTCCCTCCTCCCCATCCCACCACGCATCTCTAATAAACAGAACTCACCAACACCACCAGCGGCGTTTGACCCCTTGCAGTGCAGCGGTGGCTGGTGCCGAGCAGCAGAAGGACCCGCACGCGCAGCAGATCCGCGGCGACTGTGCACAGCCCCCTCAGCCGGGCAGGTCAGCCCGACACCCCAACACCCTCCGTCCCAAGCCCACGCGCCGTTTTGACTGAGAAGTCAGTGCCGTACGTTCTGGCCCGGCTGCTCGGGCACACCGACCTCTGACCGGGTCTGGTTTCCACGGCACACGAACGATCTCGCAGCAGGCAGGTTCCCAACCGGATTTTAACGGAACGTAACAGACAGCTTACGGGACATTCCCTGGCCTTCAGCTTCATCGCACGGAATTTAAAGGTCTGCAGTAACGCAATCAAGATGTTACAGAGAGGCTCTAAAGGCTCCTCAGAGTTGTTTACACAGACCAGTGTAAGAGAACTCGCCGACAACTGTTTGAACTCCGAAAATTGAAAAAAAGCTGGGTCTGCTGAGAATTGGGCAGGATATAAAGAAAATGAATCCAAATTTCACTGGCTAGTGGAAAATTTCGAGTCCGTAATTGAGCGTGTACTTTTATTGTCACACAGATCGTTACCAGAGATTATGCAGCTGAGTCGGCTTTCTGAGGTGAACTCAAAATAGACCTAATATCAGACCAACCTCCCCAAGAGGATACCGTACGCCACAGAGCTGGCCTTTGAAAAACAGTAAATCACGAATACTTCAAGTAACCTCATCCGAGGAAGGCAGACAGAAGAACCCCAGGGATTACTTATTCTCAGAATTTTTTGTAATACGACAGCAAGACTGCAAAGGACCTAAGAGACCTCACAGGCTGTGTAGCTCGCTCCCCGCTTGCCTTTTAAAAAAAAAAACCGCTGTATTACCCAGGAATGGATCCAACAACCCTGTTGACGTCTGAAGGGCACTGAACAGCAGTACTTGCCCTTGTTGTGTTCTATATTCCACGCAGCATTTCTCTTCACGCATCCCCCAAGCAGCCACCCACTTTTCCTGCAGTGGACGATACCGACCACAAACGAACGAGCTTGCAATCCGCTCTCCCTGCCCTCACCATCCGTGGCGTCACTGCTGAAACACGGGGTGATGGCGTGAGAGGTTTGGTTTGCAGAGTACAGACCCCGCGCGCTTGGCCTTGCCCAGCACGCCTTGCGCGGAGCAGCGCTTGTCCTGTGCGGAGACAGGCGGGTACACGACACAGCAAAACGAACGTAGGGAAAATGCTTCCAGCGTGGAAGGTAAATATGCGGGGTAAATAATTGCTTAAGGAGGAAAAAAATAGCCGGGAGAGGTTTTCCCACCTGAACCAGGTGCAGGTATTGCCTCTGTGTCTGGGAAATGGAAGCACATGAAAACAAAGAAAGACTTTATCACGAGGTATTAACAGTAAAAAATGACGCTAAGTGTGTAAAACCTTCCAGTATGAGATCAGATCCGTGACTGTGGTTTGAAATCACGGATTGGGTCTTTGCCACGCTACCCAGACCCGGCAGCGTTCGTTGGTCTAATCCCACAGCCAGCTCCTAAGCTGCTTTGGAGAGGATAAGGACACTGGATCCAGCTCCCCCGTCTGATCGGTTTAACTCCATCGGCAGACCGAACCAGCGAGAGCGATTAGTTCTATCTCTGAGATCACCGAACACTTCGCAGTCCCTCGTGCCCATCAGGCGTAAGCAAAGAGGAGATGGCCCCTCAGCGGCAGAGCAGGCGGGCCCTGACGGACAGCGGGGGCAACTGAGGCAGCACGGGGGGCGCACCAAGCCCCAACACTCAACGCATCCCGCTGCAGAGCTGCTAGAATCACAGGAAACAAGAGGAGAAGTGACAGGATGGTGACACTCTTGACTCCAGACAGGCAACACGAGGCCAGGAGCATACAGCAACGGGACAGACTGGAACAAAAGAACGGGATGGAAAACAGACAAAAAAAAAAAAAAGGGGGAAGAGAGGAGGGAGAGGGTGCTGGAACCTCAGAAGCGGCAGAGTCCAAACCAAACGGGGCAGAAGAAATGGAGCAGGAGAGGCAGGGATCAGAAGAGGGGCCAGGGCTGGTGAGGTACGGACAGAGAAGCACGCACACACGGACACCCGCACGTCTTCTGGCGCGACTGCACATCGCCTTCTCGCAGAACCTGAAATCCAACCACTGCTCTCGTCCCAGTGTTCTTTTCTGCCCCAGAAAGAACTGCCGCTCAATAACGGACCGCACGCGCAGTCCCTTCTCCCGGCGGGTCTGTATCAAACACCGTGTTGGTCCTGGGAGCGCCTTCCACGCGGGCGCTGAGGGGAGGCTGCAGAGGCCAGCTCGCTGCTGACTGACGCTCATCAGCTCCCGGGCGAGGTCCTGTCGGCCTCAGAGAGGGCTCGGTAGGGAACCTGGCACACTGCCCAACCTCGCGGGCTCAATTCGCCCTCAGAATCCCACCCTGACAGTGAAATACCGCTATATCTGACTGCCAGCACCAAACACATCAGGAAGAACTACCTTACAAACGGCGGGGAACGAGCTGAGAGCACGCTGTGCTTCTTTCCAAGAGAAACTCGGTGGAAAATCAGCACCAGCTTTTACTGGGCTTTGAATACATATTCAGTAAAGCGAATATCCAGGGCTTGGAGCACATTCTGCCTCCCCACCCCTCCCTACGGCTACAGATGGGTCAGCCGCTAGCATCTAATCATGATTTCATCCAACTATGCACAGGCCAGGTCTAAACAACAGGAATTAAACTCACAGAGTCATTTAGGTGCTAGAAGTTATCTAGCACGGGAATTAAGGAAGGGAAAGAGCGATTGAAAACAACAGACACAGGAAAAGAAGGTTGCGTTACTTGCCATGCCTTGAACTCAAGGAACGCGAGCAGGGTGATTGCCTGGGGGGCAGAAAGGGTAGAGAAAGAAAGATCTAGAGGCCATTGTCCTACGTCCACCATCCTCTATACCAACATAAAAGCTGCTAGAAGGGAAGTCAACGTAGCCGACCCTGAACAGTAAAGAAACCGGGCTGACCACGAAGTGTCCCTTTGCAAGCACGCCTCCTCAGCTCTGCTCCTGCTTCTCGGTTTGAGTGCCTGACATCAGCATCCGGGGAACAAAAGATGCACCTGGCAGTAACAGCTTCCACTTGAGGGAGAAAAGGTTGGCCCTTGGCCTGGACGCAGATGGACAATGTGCTCAAGAGCACTGATGCCTAAAGTGTCTGGAGGCATCAAAGACCTCCAACGCCAAAAATCATCTTACTAACAGCAGGTGCAACTCCCTCGGGGGAGACGAATAACCTTCTGCCATGGCCTCTCAATTTTTGCCCAGCTCTGCAGAACAGCCCCAGTCCAACTGCAGCGACATTTCACCCCGCAGGTCTCAGGCAAGCCCCTTCCTATCGACCAGATCTGTTACGGCTCTATCAGACGCCACACGTTTCTTCATGCTCTCTTCTCATGAAAGAGAAGCATTGGGAGCTTACCCATGGAAGGCTGGATGCCCTTCCTCCCACGGAGGGCAGCTCTGATTCGCAGAACCTCCCCGGTGAGCCACGGACAGTCCTGTTCCAGGTCATGAATTACATCCTAAGCCCCACCAGCTCTTGAGAAAGGCCAGTTTCTGCTACTCTGGCATCTGCGCGCCCCAAGCAAGGACAGCAAAGGGATCTAGCTAGTTAAGACACCGACTCCTACTGTTCTTATTTGGGACACTGGTCAGGTCCGCGAGACTTCTATGCCAGATCTTCTCAAAGCAGGGCAAAAGAACCTCCGTCACGGAGTAGCTTGACGTGTTGCCAGCCTGCGCTATAATTTTCCTCACAGCAGGATTGCTACATGGGTCTTCAGAGAAACAACAAACATTAGATTAGTTCTCTCCCTACCTTTTACTTCACGTAGTCAAGCAGTTTGTGGTAAGACTCATAAAATACTGACACCATCACAAGTTCTTTATTCACACATAACAGAATTTATTTAACCACTGAAGCTATCCCCACTCGTTTTTACAGCTATCCCAGGGGTTTTTACCTTTCAAAGAAACTATTACGTCTTCGAAAATAACTTTTTTTCATCTATTCCCCCTTCCAGCCCAGCCTGCTCTGATCTGTAGGCCCCAACTACGTGGTTTTCTGCCCACCTGAGTATAACTCGTGTCTGTCTCTATTTGGCAAGGCACACAGAAAATGGGAGTCACAGCCTAGACCTCTAGGATTAAGAGTCAACCAGGATGTTAGCACTTCTAGGAGACCTTCTACTCACCAGGTACCATTATAGCAGGTCCCCTTCCATTTTTCTGTTGGTAAATCGGTCCTTCCTGCCCGTCATTCGGCTATTACCTCCCTTTCTCGCTGTGTGCATTACAGAACCCATTTTTAATAGTTCTGCAACACCTGAGTTAAAAACCTTCGGTGCCTTTTCAAGGGATGCACGTTGGAAACGTTCTCCAGACCCCGCACTGCAGGACTCAGTCGCTAATTCACTTAAGCAGTATGAAATGACAGAAAAGTCAAATGCAAATTCAACCAGGAGATTAAAGAATTGCTTTCTTTTCCTGGCCCCAGGGGGAAATCAGTTTTTGGCATTTGTGCCCACGCACCGCGAGATTTTCAGGTGCATAGCTGTCACCGGTTCATTAAGATGCTCTGATGGGCTGGTTTTAGCAGCTGAAACTCTTATCTGTACAAAAAGTTCAGTTTCTAAAAGCAGTTTAATCAAATGAGATGCTCCTACAGTAAAGCACAGTCTTTTGGGCACCCAAAATCAACTGTAGTTCATGTACTTTTTACATCTCAGCAAAGCTTCGTTCCCCTGCCTGTTCTGGCCGAGCAGTTACATCCCGAGTTTCAGTGGAGACGGACGCCGAGAGGTATTAGGGAACACAGCGAGGGCCACTGTTCCGAAGCGGAGAGGCTGTTGGTTTTACTTCCCACGGGGATCTGCTGGGAATAAACCAACTACAGGACTGCAGAAGAACAGCTTGTTCTCCAGGCTCTGTTCAAACAGGGAGAACAGAAGTCACTAAAATGCACACGCAGACCATGCGGACTGAAAACCGGCCGAGAGGACTTTTCCTCGCAGAATCCCAGCTCCAGACCAGCGCTGGCCAAAGCAAATGCCTTGGCTCTTCTCCCTGCTGTGCTGCTAACTGATGTTGCTATTGGCAGTGCCGTGTCAGCACCGCTGTCCGTACTGCTGCCCTCTGCACAACTCCAGTCCTAGCGCTTCCGAGAAAGACCCTTCAAGAGATCCTGCGTTCGACCAAAAAGATCTATCACTCGAGTCCCCCACCCAATACTCCTCCAACATCCCGTTACTTTGGCATTGACTCTTCAGCGTGAAGGTTCGTGTTTCTTTTGCTACCCTCAACGCAACAGGTGAGTAGGGCAGGAGGGAACATGCGCTTACCCGCTCCAGTCTCTCCCCTACCTCCAAACTCTAGATTTAGCTTCTGATTTCAGCCCTAGAAAGGACAGAGTTAATTTTACATCATCAGAAACTGCACTAACAACTGTTGTACGATCTCCTACTTGATCATTAACCTGTCAAACCCAGCACAATAAACCCTTCAGCAAGTTTAAGGAAACACAAAAGACTTGTCACGGAGAGAATTTTAAGAACATGACAATCATGTATGCATTAAAAAAGAGTGATGCTATTTTCTACAGCTGGATCCATAAGAAATAACTTTCCACCCTTACACAGTAAAAGCAACTGCTTCTGCAAGAAGTTCTTTCTTCTTTTTTTTTTTTTTTTAAATTCTTGAAACTTTCTGAGCGTTCAGTCTCGCAAAGAACTCCTCCGAATCACGGAGTCACCTCAATGCTTTTCAGGAACCAGACAATGGTCTGGCCGACACCAAGTCCATGATCTCTGTTTCCTCGTAGTCTATCACAACCCAATAAAACTATGTCAGCAAGCGGTAAGGAGGGAGAACCAACACCGTCATTTTCTAGCCACGTTACGGCAGCTCTCGAACGCCAAACTCCTGCTACCAGCGTATCTGCAGCGCCTGCCGTGCGCCGAGCGCATCGCAACCGAAGCCGTGAGCAGGTTCCTGCTGGCTGATTCCTGGCACCCTGTGCAGACGCCAGAGCTGGTTCCAGGATCTCCACGAGCAGCAGGAGGACAGCGTTCCAGGCGCAGCTCGCTCTCCTGAGTTTGGAAACATTTGCGCTATCGGATAAAGAGCCTTTCATGAGCAGCTCCGAGCCAATGGTTTCTCCAGAGTGTAAGAGAGCCACAGAACAGAGATCCCGAAGGGGTGGCACACTGACAAACGAGGGCTATAATTTTGTGGAGGAAATTTCAGTGCAACTGCTCTTCCCTCACTCCCTTTCTTCTGGTGGCTGGCGCCATGAGCCATAGCTCTCCTAGAGAGAGGGCCAGGCGGGCAGCCAGCAGTTTCAGGCTTCGGGGGTCTACCTGACTACCCATCCCAGCCAGGCAGTCGGTGCCTGTTCAACACCACCTGCAGTCTTTCACCAGTGTCCTCTGCTGCCACAGGACTTAGACAGCCATCACGCTAAACCACCTGACAGAACCCAGGAGGTTTGGGACCCTACCGCGGCAACGATGTTTTCAGTGCCCCCAGTACGTACGTCACGAAAAACAAAAGGCGGTCCTCAGGACTTGGTAAGAGAGGGTCCTCAGGCACATCTCAGAAGGGTTCCTCTGCTCCTCACTGTGAGTAACAAACAACCCGAGCTCTTTCAGGAGTCACGGAAAGGAGGGCTGCTGGCTGCGGACTGGTTATCCCCACTAAGCAGATCTCACACAGCCAACAATGTCGCGAGTGAAGTGAGCAGACAGTACTTCTGGTGGCCGTGGCCGACAGCAATGGGCAAGACCGTCCTTCCTCACCCACTCAACCCTTGGCTCACAGCCCTGCTCGGTTTGTTCGTAGCGTTACCTGGCAGCTGCTGCCGAAGCGTCACGAGCGCGTCTCTGCAGTAATGCCGGTGCTGCAGGGAGTCCGCCGCAGGCCACTGTCTGGCCAGGCACAGAAAGCAAGGGGAAGGAGGGCAGATACCTGGTGAAACAGAAATCGTGCACTGCTCCCTGCTGCTCTTATTCAGAAGGAAAATTGACAACCAGGGAAAAAACTAGAGAGGGCAATGACATGCAGAAGGCATGGCAACCTTCAGTTTTCCCACCTGGGTCCGGAGAGTCAAGGACCCCAGCAAACCCAAAAGCCAACCCGCCCACCCAAAGGGCACCACCCCACTCTAGGTGCCCAGGAGAAGCAGCTGGGCAGACTGATGGTGGTGCCGCACCGAGTAGATGGGTGACAACGGGCTGTCAGGACTGTAGGGGACACAAGAAAAGTCTTTCCTTTTTAAGCTTTTTTCTTGGCAGCGGTGCGCAAGTGTGGTGATACAACGGCATATACGTGGTTGGTGACATTTCCTGCCTCCACGACCCCTCACGTACTTACAGATCTATTCTTATACCACCCAATACTTTAACAAAAGCATTCACCAGCTTCTCTTCTGTTGCAGGCTCTGCGAGCACAGCTATACAGGAAGAACCGAGCAAAACATTCCTGCGATGTCACTTGAAGTCAGTAGTGTTAAAGAATTTGCCTTAAACACATACTCTGAACTCTGAGGAGGGGAAGCGATTCCAGGTCCAAGTCAAGCCCACAATAAGGGCTGCAAACACTCGACAGCTGATATTCGCTGAAATTCGGTGCACCAGGTAACACAGTATAATTCTGTTAATTTCTCAAAGAACGCTGGAAATAATGTCCAGAGGGACAGTCTGAGCTGGGAGGATTGTCAACTTATCTGTCAAACGAGCACAAACCCCTTAAGACATCTGTCCTAGTAATAAAGAATTACGTCCCCTCTTTCCCTGCTTGAAAAAAGGGTCACTGCAGAACACTGCTTTCTGCCACATCAGTCAATAAACAAACAAACACACGGAATTTCGCCTCCCGTCCTGCTGCCCACGTGAGCTGGCTGCACCAGCTGACGGGGCCCGCTGATCAGAAAGTGTCACAGCACTGATAATCAGGGGCAGGGAGTACAAACCGAGGACAAAAAAAAAAAGTGCTGCTCAGTGTTTAGGGGTTTGCGAACGATGCCACCACGCGGGGTCTACCCAGCGCGTGGCTGGAAGGATGACTCCGTTTGCTCGTGCCAGAGGACTCTTACATCCCTCCTGAGGGGACGCAGGTACAACACAAGTTCTGCACGCCAGGAAGGACAAGCAACAGGGCTGATTCAGAACAGCGACTCACGAGCCCAGGACCCGTGTCGGCAGGGCAGAGAACTAAACCCTCCTGGAAAAGCCTTCCCCTAGCCACCGCCATGGCGGCCAAGCACCGTGGCATTGCCAGCAGGATGGCTGATGCTCCCGAGACCAAGAGGAAAACAAGCCGTAACTACGACCTGCACAATCCACCTCCTCTCCTCCCACTGCCAGTACCGCTAAAAAAATACCTACGGGTCAGGTTTGCACAAGTATTTAGGCCAGATGTTCAGATAAGCAGCTAAACTATTTAGACCTACGCTGAATCACATGAGGAGCCTATCTGCACCTTTATAGACCGTGCTTCTTCCCCCTGGTCAGATTCATAGCGCTTCAACGGCATCTGGTTAGAGGGGACGGTCTCCAGGGCCAACACACGGAGTTCACCTCACTTCACTCCAAGCCACAGACGGCTTGTTGGCACATGTGCGGAGACCCAGGGCGTGCAGAGAGACGCCAGGCGAGTAGACCGGGGAGGCCAGGAGACTGGCGTGAGGGGGGACACACGCCGTGAGCGCTGAGCTCCGCGGAGAAGCAGCAGACGGGGCGGGCGATGGCTACATTAGCGTGCTGCCGCCCGCTGCACGTCAAGCTGTGCCTTGGCTTCGCGTCCCCCCCAGGGGAGAGACGCGCGCTCCAAACAAAGGCCAAATAAAACCTGCTTTAATTCTCCGTCATTGAAACGCCGGCTGCAAACCGAACCGAAGCCTGTTTCGTTTTAAAGAACCAACGCTACGCTCTCTCCCTCCAGCCCTGCTGACTTCAAAGGCTGCAGGAGGAACCTGATGCCACAGCCAGAGGCAACGCTGTCATCAAGAGCTGCCTCCTGCAGCTGCAGAGTCTGAGGTCCCAAGTTCTGGTTTGATCCTTCACCTTCAACTGAACTAAAACAACAACAGGAAATAGGACAGGATGCAGTTTCCAACGTGGCTGGCCAAACGCGTGCGTGTGTAACGGGAGCCCCGAGGTACGCAAAGGCACGGAGCCCAGGGGCGCAAGGCTCCATCTTCCAACGCTCCAGTGAGGACCAGCTCTCCCCACCACTGCATGGCTTGTCACAGCGGGTTTCCTGTGTCCCAGTCCCCTCTTCGTCACAGCTTGTGCGACCAGTCTTGATGAAGTCCAGCCCTCGCAGAAAACAAGCCCGAAACCCCTTGTAGAGTGACTTCTCCATGCGCCCATGTCACGACGCACCGAGCTGAAGTCAGCACAGATTTAATCCACCACTTTGCACATCAGCTTCAACAGACTCCGAGTTTCTGCATCTCCGTCAGCCCTGCAGACTCCGGGACGCCCGGAATTCCGCTGGCCCCACGGCACGGCTTGCCCCGATCCCTAACGCAGCCTTGTTAGACCCTGCCCTGACCGGGAGCCACAGGCTCGGCTCCAAGCGAGCAGGGGACTGGAGGGGACTGCAGGGGGACCAGGCGCCACACACTGCCCTGTGGGGATACTGCCCGTCCTCCCACCTCTGAAAATCAACCGGAGTGCGGGTCCCTGCGCCGTCACTACTGCCCCCAGCCCCAGCACTACTGGAACGTCCATGTGTTCAGCTGGAGAAAACTGAGAGTTGGAGGGAACAGGGAGGGCAGGGAAAAATAATGCCAAAAAAGGGATTGAGCCCGTGGCTACCAGGCACTTGGACGAAAGATGGATTCCTTGCTCATGCTGACGATGTTGTGGTACAGACTGCACACGAACAAGGCATTCCCAAGCTTTTAATTTATTACGGTGTTCCCAACAACACAAACATAGCAGTTATTTTTCAGGCGTTCTTGTCCCCGTGTGCTTAAAAACAGTGCAGCCACACTGAACCTCCCTGTCCACTGCTAGGCGGGAGGAGAGGAGGATCAGCCCAGAGAGCTGCCCCTCCGTCCTTTCCAACCCTCCACCCACCAGGGCAGAAGGCAGGGAGAGAAAAAAACTGAGGAACAAATGGCTCAGCTGGCTCTTGCCTTCTGAGTGTCCATGTGAAACGGCCAAGTAACCGTCCTTTAGGTCAAACCAGAATAACCACAAATCTGCAGAGGAGAAGTTAAGCGAGCACAAAAATAATAAAGAAAAGGTTTTAAAATGTTTCCTAGCACTTAATGACAGCACAGAAGACCTCGGCTCGGTTTCCACCTCTGCAGCAGACCTACCATACAGCCTACAGCCGAGTACACGTCATGCCATCGCGTGCCAGCGCGCGGTCGTGCATTGTTTTCGTGTCGTATCCCTTCTCATCTTTAACCAGGCCACTCGGAGAACACTTTACCGTTTGGTACCACACACCTTCACCGCATCTAGCACAAGCCTTGGTCCCAGGGAGCACAGCTAAGCAACACCTCATCCCAAACACCACAGTGGACAGAAGGCACGGCGTACACAGCGTAATTACCCGTCACGACTTAACCCGGCGGTCCTGTCCCTCCGGCAGAGGCTTCCCCAGCGCCCTCAGCAGCAGCTGGGTCGGAGTAAACCCGTAGTCTCTAAGAAATAAAAACCAAACCAAGGCAGTTGCAGCAGCATAAAGAACAGTCGCTCCCCATCACCTCCCTCTAAGACCTCAACTCGCTGCGTCCCCCCTGCTGCCCCGAACAGCCTGCTGAGTCACAACACGTGGCCACGGTGGCTACCTGCAAACAGCAGCCCGAAGCGTTGCTCCTTCCTCCCCGGGCAGCCTCGTCTTCCCCAGAGATGGCTTTTCCTACGACAACGAATAAAGCCTGTTTTGCTTTGCGTGGTGTTGTAAAGCCATTTGTTAAGAAGCAGCCGTGAAGCTAAGAAACAGACAATGCCTGTTCCTTAACTCTTTCCAGCATAAAACAGGAAAGCATGCCTAAAGGATTCGGGCCGGGACAGTTTTCTTGGTGTGTTTGTTTGTTTTAACCAAAGTCATTCGGAAAGCGCGAGAGCAGGACGTACTGGTACCAACCGCGTTATCTCAGCAGCGCTGCCATTTCCCACAGCCTACGCTATCTGCAGGGCCCCTCGTGATTTCTGGTCATGAGTTCAGAAACAATGACAGAGCTGAACAAAATCGTGATGAATAGCTGAGCGGAGAAATCCTGCGCTCAGCCAGGGCTTCCTGGCGGGTGCCATACAGAAAAAGCTTGGCATGGGAGATGCCTTAAGAACTCCCGTACTTACTGCTCCGGAGTCGCACAGAACCCATACCGACCCCATCACCCAGCTCAAATCGTCCTCGCCACCCTGCATCCGCAAAGGGTGCGAGCGCGTTGGGCGCATCTACGGGGTACCCACAGGCAGAACAGGCGGGTAACGCGGGTGCTGCAGATGAGCGGAAAGCCGTGCGGGTGCCCCCACCTAAACACGGCTCGGGACCCCGGTAGTGCAGCCATGCGGACGCCAGCTGGCCCAGACAGCTCACATCTGCCTGCAAAACATCTGCGGAGGCCAGGGAGCTCTGCTGCTGCTGCCGGTTAACAGCTGGCCCTGAGCAGGACCCCTGCCCAGGGAAGGGGAACGTCAAGGAAGAACCTCCCACACTCTGCCCCTGCCCAAGTCTAGGAGACAGCCCGTGAGCAGCAGCACAGCGTGGAGACTCCAGACTACTCTGAACTTGTAACGGGGGTTTCCAAATTTATTGCTTCTCCGATTTCATACCAAACGAGCTCCACGTACCATTACAAAAACCGCTTTGCTGTCAGCCCTGCAGGCTTAATCTGGGGTCTGGGAAGCAGAGGGCTCTTCCCTTCTCACACGTTGTCAACAGCCACACAGGGTTTTGAAAACTGAGTTCCACCCAGGCTCGTCCTTGTTCAACCCCGGAGGAGCCTTTCACAGGGTCGGACAGGTGTAAGATGACAGCACTTGGCCTAAAACAGCACTAAAGAGATGAAGCTGGGGGGAAAAAAAAAAAAAAAGCTGTTGCTCTGACAGTACATATTAGACTTGAATTGACCAAGAGGCTTTTTTTAATAGAACATCAGTGTATCACATCAGAATGAAGAAAACTGAAGGAAAGGGGTAGGAGGAAAAGACAGTTGATGGTTAGAAGCTGGGACCATGGTGTCACAGGCAATCTCAGGAGAAAGCGGGAGCAGCCGAGCGCCGTGGCAAGATGAACTCTGCGTCTCGACAGGCCCTTTTACTGGCCACTGCTCGAGGACAAACGTCCAGAGAAAGGGTTACTGCCGCCTTGCAAGCAGACTGAGCTCAGTAAGCGAGCCCATGGCTCACCTCTCCTCCAGGAACCATTTTTCCTAGTACAGCTGGGGAAAACCGGAGCTGTTTTCTGCATCATTAGTACCTCTTCTGAGAGGTTCTGCTCAGACCTATGCAACACAAGCTTGGATGGATTTCAGGGGGAGTTCGCAAGTGAAGCGTGCAAATAAATGTCAGGAAGGAACTCCGTGTTATTTTTACCTAATCTTATTTTTCCATGTGAAGTCGTCTGGGGCAGTTCTGTTCCTGCTGGAACCCGGCGGTCCATGGGAGTTCCAGGTAACCCATCGAATTAGGCACTGCACGAACAAAAGGGCTGACATTTGGAAGTCACAGTCCCTGCCTCTGTGCCCAAGTTCCAACCCGTATAATGCGGGATGATACGAAACGAACCCGAAGGGCTCACGAGCTGTTCCTATTTCCACAGCTAACTTGCTCTGGAAATCAGCCGTACTCTCCGTTTTGAAGCACAGCCCCTCTCTGCTATGAGTTCCCCTCTAAAGCCTTTAAATGAGAAAAATCAGACGCTAAGATGAAGGCAGCGGCTCTCAAAGGAGTGTTCCGAACATGAGAACAAACAGAATATTAACACTACTTACTAGCCATCTCTTCCCTTCCTCGGGGCTACAGAAGATCTTTTGTTAGGGGCTTGCACAGGATTCACCGCATTAAGGTCCTGACCCCTAACTTCACACTTACAGAAAAACAAGGTCTGTAAGGAGCTTGTTAGTAGTTATCTCAGTCCCCACCGAACACAAACACACAACTGGTGGGGATAAGATTGTTTTACCGCATCAGTTATTCTGACGGACATCCTTTGGTGTCACCTTTTCAATTTCTCTACCAAAATCCTCTAAAAAAGGTTGTCTTTTCATTACCAAGGTATCTTAATTGACTTCTGACCTTATTCCCCGGTTCCCTCTCTAAAATTGTTAGGGTCTCCAATACCCGCACTGACATAAACGTGCCTTTTCCAGCAAGAGTCGGCAGCACTGAATGCAGACCTCACAGCATTTTTACCCTGGCTTAAAGAACACATGCAGAAGAGCATCGATTTTTAATTTTCCCTTGTTTAGTTTGCCTCTTAGCATTCATGTTCGTCCGCATCGGGAGCGAAAACCTACACAGCACCGAGCTCCAAGGAAAGGCCGTTCGTGTTGTATCAGATACGAAAATACTTGTAATAGTATCCTACATAATCCACGCAAAAATCAGTGCAAGTCTGACCAGTCTCCAGTAATCGATCACGGTAACAGACACGGCAGAATGTGCAAGAAACTCTTCAGAGTAAAATCAGGTGATAAACCGCCCGCAGAAGGAAGCATCTTCCTAAGCTCCACTGCTCGCCGTAACTGGTAGTCTGAAGCACAGACGTTCCGCTCTGTGAAGGAGAAGGGGGGAACCTACCAGGGGGCACGTCCCAGCCCTTGGGTAGGCACTGTTTCGCCCAGTCCTCATCACTTGTCTGCAAAGGGGTGCAGCAGCAGGAGAACAGGGTTAGTCACGGAAAACTCCTACTGCTGATAAAGGGAAGCGTTACTTGCTGTCCTCTTCCTTGTAATTCTGACATGTGTTCTGTCAGATCACCACGCCACGCAGAGCAGACATGTTCATTCAGCTTCCCACAGCGGAAGCTGTGGGAATAAATATTTTTATTCCCCAAAACATTTTTCCACCCACAAACAACGGTTGTTAATTCAAAATCCCGCAGCACACACGCATCGGTCTTGTTCCTCTTTGTCCTGTGCCTAGCCTGTGACAAAAACGCGTTTCATGCGCCATCACGTCCACTCGCCTCATGCTGCCCTAGTCCTCCTTAATCTTCATGAACCTTCACAGTTCCCTGCCGTATTCACACGCCACCTCTCCTCCATCACATCTTCCCAGTTGTATGCGTAGTATCCATGGACCACCACACGGAACACTGCACCGAGGTCCCACCACTCACTCGCTTGGGACAAAAGTATTCCTAAACCTTTGCCTCCTGTTTCTTGGCAGGATGCTCTAAGTAATCCCACCGTTCAGAAGAGCAGCAAGCCAGAGAGGAGGATAATAACGGCAGTAATTTTACATGCATATTCTGACCTTGGGGGCTGCCCACAGCTACTGGCTTCAGCAAAAGAGAGAACAATGGTGTTTGCAATGCAGTATTTAAGGAACCTTGGTGCCCTCTGGCACCAGGGCCAGCTGGGTGATGAACTCTTCACGCAGCTTCCCGGTAGGTGGAGATACCTAAAGCACAGACGGAACGCAGGCCTTGGACCTCCTCACTTCCCTCTTCTTTAGCGGTGGGGTTGGTGATGAGAGGGTGCTACGACGGGTGCGTATCTGGTGAGGTGCTAACCTGGGTTAGACTCTGCCTGAGCGGCTAAAACACGCAGCGGTACTTCTTCACTGAAAAATAAACTACACGGGACTTTCCACAACCAGTCTGTCAGACGCTGACCTCAGGTGTTACGCCGACCTGGGAACCAAAGCCCAGCCGAGGTTACAGAGCCTGCTTCCCTCTCTCTCCCCCAGCAGGGAACCCGCGTTTCCTACCCGCTATTTACCATGAGAAGCTTCGACCGCTCCTTTCATCCTCTTCATTCCCAGGCGCTGGCGTTGGGTGGGCCAGCACTACTTGTGCCCAGCCACCCCCGGGTCACTTCTTCAGCACACACCACTGCTTTGAACAGCAGCAGGGCTGGAAGCGAACACCTTAAAACGCGCGGTGCCTGACAAAGGAGAGCTGCTATTGCTCCTGAGCACAGACAAGCGTCTGAGCCATCCCATCCCTCTCATCTCTTCTGAACTCACACAAGTCAGCAGGCATTTTCTCCCCAACAAATCCTCAGTTGTACTCCAGAGCGTTTCACTGCGGAGCTGGGCTCAACAAGGCCGGTGGGTGTCTGTCTGCTTTTGCTTTGCTGCTTAACTGGTAACGTATTTCAAAGGAGACTGGGCTGCCAGGTGCTGAAAGCCCTTCCCTTACCCACTGACACCACGATACCTCACCGCGGCTCCTGAGCCTGCTTCTTGCCCACGGCGTGTTCCGCACACGCCGCAGAGCGTTACGTCCCTGGGAAACCACGCCAGCCTTCAGCCCTGCTGCTGCGCCGGGTGAGGCTCTGCTCTTGGTACTGTTTGATGCCAGACGAAGGGTGATCGGAACACCCTTCTCTTTCACCCTGTGACCAGCCCAGGTCACGGCTGGGACATTGCTCTGAAACTGAGCAACTCTGTGAAGCTGGAACACACGGCCGGTTCCTTTCAAACTCTGCTTTAAATCCGGAATTAATAATTACTCTACTGCATCTCTATCCCGTCCTATTTTAATGCTCTGCATGGTGCCTGGGGTCCAAGGGGCACTGTGAAAGGGAGCAGAGAAATCTTTTTTGATTGCTTTCATTTTAGATCGTGAGCTCTACATGCTTATCAACGTGAACCTCAATTTGCAGACCTCTTCGTTAGGAAAGGAATACTACATCAGAGGTGCCTAAGCAGTTGTATGCCGAGGGACCTCCTATAGCAAAAGGAATAGCTTCAGGGGGATTTGAAGCCTGCTCTGTTTTAAAAACCTATCCAGTTATAGCCATCCATGTTTTCCTTAGCTTGCATTTTTCAGAATGAAAATGTACATTCGCATTATGGCGAATTTTCAGGGAGATCTAATACAGAAGCACCGTCTGCAATTATTATTAAGATTCTAAGCAAGAACTTTACGAATCTGAACTTTCTCCTTTGTTTGTTTTAGTCTTAATCTATTTTTCTATGCAATTTTTCTCCCGGAAACTGAAGCACTGTGGGTGTGACACCTTTCAGAGCGAACATGCTTAGGAACTGTCACAAAAGAAGATGATTAGCTGAGCAATAAGCAATGCGAAGGAAGAGCGTGCTAGTCGTGCAGATCCCCTTGGTAGAGATGGACTTCCTAGCACAGGCACCCGACTAGTGATTTACCTGAGGACAGCAGGTGTCCCGGAGGTGTGAGGATGCACTAGAGCATGCCCGTTACACAGAATAGCCTGACGGTTCCTTCACACTCCCCATCCCACTGGTACACGACTGATGCCTCTTGCCTTGGGGTTCAGCTAGAAAATCTTTGGGGATGCCGCATTTTCTACCCTCTATTCCTTTCTATGTATTTCTCGTCAGGAACCATAGCACCCCGTGCTAGGAGCCAGATTGCTTAGGTGGGGAATCAGAGCATCTCCTCAAGGTTACAAGGCTCCTCGATGCCTGACTGAGGATTAAAAACTCACATATCAGTGCCCAGCCCAGTTGTTCTACCAGAGCAGCACTTTTCAGCTCCTCCACACCGACAGCCTTTGGGCAGGAATGATGAGGGGGGCAGAGGGGGAAATAAAGCTATGTGGGACTTTTCCTTCAACTTCCAAAGTCAAGGAACCACGAAGGACGGTAACTGTTGCATCCCTTAAATCCGAGCCCATACTGACCCCCTGATACCTATCATCGCTTCAAACACGTGAAGACACACGCACAGTTTACGACGAGAGTCTGCAACAGTTATTCATTGAACTTTTATATTTCTCAGCTTATTATGGCCATGGCACCGTTTTTTTTCCTTTTGTTGGCAATCACACACAGAGAAAATACCAACTCCACTTTTGTCTTCCGCACAAACAGCGTGATTTTCCTCCACATCACCTAGAATTAACTAATCACAAAAACGGTGACACTCAGGAGTTATCTTCATCATCTTGCGCTGTAAAACCATAAAAAGATCAAGACTGTACCTGACATTCGTACTGCTTAGGCATGTTGCACAAATACCTTAGCTAAGCTACTTCGGTTACTCTGAAGATGCGGCTGATGGGATGTAACTAACTATTCCTTTCTGCAGGTTGGATCTTCTGAACTCAACTACACAACTCCCAAGACTAGATAAAGGAATAAAACCTTTGCCTGTACGACAGTCCCTCCAACTAATCCCACCTCGGTGTTCAACAGAAGCAAACTGTAAGGGCTTTTACATCCCCCGCTTGGACGGCGGCCCATGACAGAGCATCCGACAGTTTGCAGCTTTCTGTAAAATGGCAATGGTTGCTTCAATTACGCTGTGGATCGGAACGTGCTGGATGTCAGAAGATGGCCACAAATAGAGAGGAGCAAGTCGTCGGAAGGATGGAAATGACATTTCCTGACATCTTCTGTGGCAGCACTGATAGGCAGTTTTACCGTTAATCTCTCTTCAGACTGGAAAGTCTCAAGCTTAGGATTTTATCGTGCTCTCTAAGTCAATGAAGTCAATGAACTCAGGCTGCGGTGCCTTCTGGGTGTATCTATTCTAGTTTAACACCTCTCGAGAACGTGAGAAATACCGAGACGCCGTAATACTAAGAGACATTGCAAAAATGTCCTGATGCTCACAAAATAAAGGTCCAGGTTTTTAGGCCAAGCATTAAAGACGTGCTGAGAACAACTCAGAGATCATTGCTGGAAGAATCACTTCACCTCGTTAAGAATAAAGAAAGCCACAATATTACAAGGCCCTGTAAGACAGTCACTTATCATTATTAACGTCAACAAATTAGGAACTAATAAAACACAGCATGAATGGTAATAATAAGGGAAGGCCAAGGTTTACCTACGCTTCCTGTAAGAGCCACAGCACAGCTGTAGAGTTAGGGAAATCATTTCAATGAGGAGAACACTCACTGACACGGTTAGAGGTTCTTCAACGTACGAAAGGCTACCGCAAGTTGCTAAGGAAAACCGCCGCTTCTTCGGGTCACCGTAAGCCAGGACGGGGAACTAATGCAAGAAAAGCAGAGTATCGTCACCGTTAGCTTGCTTTTACGTCCTTAAGGAACAAACTCAGCGTTCCAAAGGCGAGGATACTTGAGCAGGAAGCTGGGACATCTCAAACTCCGGAGACGCTGCACAATAATTCGGACAGGTCAAAACCGGCGCGAGCAGACAGTTAATCCTTCTGTCCTGCTTTTCCAGCTCTCATCTTGTGAGCACGGCTAGCGAAACGGCGCAGTACTTTAATAGATACGGTGCGCCAGTTAGCACGTCTCAGGATTATACATTGCGGTTGGCTTATGCTGGGAGAATGAAACCGGCTGAATAAATGCTGAAATTATTTATTAGAAACACTCATTTCCTCATTAAGAGGAAAATGTGCTCTAGCGTGTATAACTATGGGATTCAACAGCCTTCCCGAAGAGCCCCAAACTCTCACCGATGTCACTCAGATAGCAGTAATTATGAACATCACTATCTGTATAAGGCTTTTTAAAACCAAATCAGAAGAGAAACCAAGCAGAACAACCTCTTGCTTAAGAAGAGAGAAGGCACCCTCGTGCTTTGCCAGCAGAGCCTGGCACGGATGATGAGCTCCTGCTCTACGAGAGCGAGCAACACACTAGCGGCTTCCCGCGATGGGCTTATTTCCCTAATTACATTATTCAAACGGAATTCCATTCCATCTGCTTTACGGGTGACAATTTGTTACGGAGTTACTCCATTACGCAGTTACACAAACATAAGGGATGTGCGACAGCAAGACACACACGCGAAACAAAAATGACTCTGTTAGTTTAAACGCTCAGGCAGTTTTTCATGAGCCGGTTTCACACTCGAGTGAAGAACATGCTAACCCTCCTAACCACATCGTTTATAACGCTGGTTTGTTCACTGCTGGATCGGAATCTCCTCAGACACCAAAGCCTTGACAGGCCAGAAGCCATTTATCAGCTTGAAGCTACCTCAGTCCTGCAATTTGGGTCCTGCTCGGCCTCCGCTTCACTGAGCTCTCTGTATTTCATCACAGAACATCTAAACGAGAAGTTTAGAGCAGCTGGGTTTAAGGACAGAGCTATGGATGAGGACACCCATCTACCCCCCCATCGATAAGTGCTTCTCTTCCACAAAGTTGTAGCAAAGACTTCTACAAATCAGCAGCTCACTCGCATCTAGAAAACTGCGGGCCGAACTATCACCCCCATTAAAAGACAGTGAGGAACTGGAAAGAATTCAGGAACAGATGAGAATGGTCAAGGGCACGGGAGGAGAAGGGTTTCGCGCAAAATGACAGGGAAAGGTGGGAACCGCTTACCCGAAGAAGACTGACACAAGTATGTCCTGTCAGAAATGACGGGTAGAATAGGTACCGGCATCCTCGATTCTCTCTCATAGAACAAGTTCACTGGCTTATTCAAAAGGTAACCAGGTCCTTAGCAACACTTACATAATTGCAAAATGTTAATGATGCTACTGAAGCCAAAGTCTGATCAAGGGTCAAGGAAAAACTGGACTTGTCTGGTCCAGAGAGGTGTCTAGAAACAGAGTTCAGTAAGGGCAAGCAGCGCAGGAGTTACACCTCTGTCGCTGCAGAGTTTGTGTTAACCTCCAAGCGACTGGCTTTAAGAGGAGCGACTTCCTTGGGCAGATTAAGCGCTCCCTTCTGTGGTCTGTAAATTGACCTCTGAAGTAGCTGGCACTGGCTCCTGTCAAGCAGTCTGCAGATGTAATACCATACGCTGCTTCCTACGCTTTGTTTCCAGAAACAGTGCCACGGAGATGCCCCGAAAATGCCCACTTAACTTGCGTTTTTCCTCAAAGAAGAAGGTCTTTCTGCGAAGTTTCCTCAAGAAGACAGCTGAATCATTACCATCTGAGTAAAGCTGTGGTTTAAAATCACTGCAACATCACCATAACCAAACTTTACTCATGTTATTTAACCATTAAACAGACAGTTAGGAGGCTGAAGTTGTAACAACATCTCCATTGTAAGCAAAGTTCCCGTGTCAAATGACTTAGTCCATTCTACTCCGTGACTGCATACTAGGTGGTGTTACAACACGTTGGGCCACCATCCTCAAACTTACTAAACCCTCACCACTTATTTCCACGTGGGATACTCAGCTGCATTCCAAACACCCTCTTCCCAAGAATTTCACACGGACTTGTGCTCTGTAAGGCAAGTGAGCTACAGAAGGATTCTGTGGTTTCTACGGGTAAGGAGAACAAGCCTTCTCCCTCCCTTGCAGCCATACACCGGATTGCTGCACTTGGAGACGGAAAGGGTCTTTGTAACAGCACGGAACAAGCGCGTGGTAACCGCGCTGGAACGAGCAGTGGGCCCTTGGGACCTGAGGCTGTGTATGGGTACATATGGTTTTAACTACCCTCATTCATTTAAGAAGAGGTTTTCCGTCCCGTGGAATGCAGAGATTCGATGACAGACCGCCTTCTGGCTGAGCTCTTAGCACTTGTTCACTCAACAGGACTGGCCTTCAAAAAGAGCTTTTAAACCTGCCTCAAATTCATCTGGCTATCGAAAAGGGATGCTCCTGCCTGCATTGCTCGTCCTTTCAGAAGGCAGTAGTGTTCATCTGTAGTACTCCTAATGCATGGAGCCTTTGCCCCATCGGGGGCAATGCTGCCAACCGAAAAAGCACTACAAGATGTTTTCACGGCAGTAATAAACCCAAGAACACATTCCACAGTGGCAGAGCGTCTTTATCCCAAAGGCTTTGCAGCGATACCCGTACAGGACCTGCTGCGCTCTGAAACGCGGTACGCCTGCGCTCTACCTGGGGCCATCAGAGGAACGCGGTGGAAAAGGCTAAGGCAGCTCCACCGCATGCAGGACAGCACTGAGGAGGAACTGAGGAGCAGCGCCTCCGGGGGAAATTCCAGTGGAAATTTAGGTGGGTTGAATGCAACCCGGTACTCAGCCAGGTCTAACACCTCCCTTTATACAATTTCATGAATAAATATACCTTGCCTATTCCACACACACCAGAACTCCCATTTTCAATCTGCTATGGAGTATATTATTTCATATTTAAACGGACTCAAAGACAAAGAAACCCTATCCACTTGGAAGGTTGGGAAAAAAGTTACTTGGGACAAAAAAAACCCACCAATCAAAAAACACCCCACAAACTCCTGCAGATAGTAACTGGCATTTCCCAAGTCATTAACTACTGATACGACTGACAGGCTTTCAAACAGAAAAACGCCCGACGGAAAACCATCCGAGCATCGATATTTCAAAGGATGTAAACCACTGTCTTCAGCTCAACATCCCGCTCGAACTTTTTGTGTATGAATCAGGGCGTTTCCGTTCGGTTTACTCACAGTGCAGTGATGAGCTGGCAGACAGAGGAAGGAGTTGGAAAAGCACAAGAGGCTCGCTGTCTCACCAGCTGGCCCCTAAAAGAGCTCTCGGTGCATTACAGGAGCCCTGGAGAGTTCCCTTTCGCTCAGGCTAATCATCCCGGAGAGCTCGTTTCTCTGCAGCCCGTCTGTCCGAGGCGAACCGAACGGGATTCACTCTGCAACCCTTTGATCCGTGCAGGCTAACTGAGCTAACAGGGGCTGGCCGGATCATTAGCTTAATGAATCATTGAAGTTTGGTTTTTGCGAGAAGCAAGCCTCTGAGCAGAAGGACAGCAGGAGGAAAGGTGAAGAGCCCTGACGTGCAGCGGTCCCACGCTGTCTGCACAACACCCATCACCGCCAGGCTCAGACACTCAATGCAGATCGTCACATAACGGGTCACAGCACCCTCAGAAAGGCCCTGGATAGGTCCCGTCTCCAAAGTCACGCAGGTCAGACCGTATTTCTTACTGATTCAGGGTCAGCACTGCAACAGTATTAACTCCAGCATGAAATACCACAAGCAGCAGATGTCCAGCAACAACTGTTTTCCGACAAATAAACAAACTGGCGCGTGGAATTTTTGAGCAGCGGCTAAAGGACACAAACTTCACCCAGAGACCCAGCAGAGAAGTAAAACAAAGCAAAGCACACTGCTGCGAGATGCTGGACTTCCTTATAGGGGCAAAAAATGCCTAAGAAAGTCAAATGAAGTCAAGCTTATGTCCTAGAAAGGAGGAGGAGGAGGAGGACGATATCAATAGATTGAAATTGCTTATTTTATGGAACTTTGTGTAAAAAAAGACAAGCTTACGCCAGTACAGCATTGGTCACAAAACAGTTCTCGGAGTCAGTTAAGTAAAAATTACTGCTTCAGGTAGACGCTTTCCACATACTCTCCTGCGAGGCACTATGCTCTGAAACCAGAGGTATCGGCTCTACACCAGCTGGGGACTCAAAGAGTGAAGAACCAAGCGATTCCCTTTGTTCCGAGCAATGTGCTGCCCTCCTATTTTCCCCAGCTGCCGTACATAGCTTTCCCATAAAAGGAAACGACTTCAGCTAACTTGAGCTCAGAAGTAAAAAAACCCTTCTGAACCTGACGAGTACCTGCAGCAGAACCCTGACAGAATGCAGATGCTACGCAGATTTCAGGAGGAGACCTAAAGTTCTCCTGCTGACAGGACGGCGGACTGAGGCGCAAGGAAGGGGAGTTTTCAACCAACACCGCCCGGGTGAGTCTGCTGCTCTTACAAAACCGCTCTGGGGTTAACGCCGCCCCCGCAGAACCCTCGTGCATCCAAGAGACTCCAACACACGATGGGCTGGAGCGATGGGATTCACTGCGGCCTCAGCGCCTCGAAGGAAGTCAGGACCGATTAACGCCGCCGATATCCTGTCCCTGTGTGCCAGAGGAGATCAGCTTTCTACGCTGCGCCCAGCTCAACCAGTTTGAGCCAAGGTGAGCAGAAAGCCTCGTTCGTGAGGAGCTACCAGACAAGGCCAGGAAGTGCTCCTCATTTCATACTTGGAGGTGCCGGGGACGAAGGACAAGGGTCCTCTTGTATTCCTCCCAATTCTGGTATACGCTCAGCTTGGACACTGCACAGTGACTGAGTTTACCGGGCTGTGCCACGGACTAATCCCCACCTGCCAGGGAGGACGGCACGTGCCTCGGGATGGCGAGGAACTCAGCACCTCCTGAGCGCTGCTGGCAAAGCCCTCCTCCATCACTCCCTGCTGACACAGCATTTGGGACGTTCACCGCTCGGTACCGAGACGCACTGCTAGGGTTAGTTACCACGAGCCACCTCACGTCACTGCTGAGCTACTGTCACGTTTCTGCCCTCACACAAGCAAGCATTTCCTTAAAGGTAACTCCTGTGTGTGCTTTGCACAGCTGTCTTGGTGAGCAAAGGAAACATCTGTCCACTCAGGAGTGCTTCGCTTCGGCAGGGAAACGGTGCAGAGTGCTATTCCTGCTACACAGCCAGCACCCACCACCGTCTTTTCCCCCTTTGCTGCAAAAAGCAGGGTGCTGCTGAAAGCACCAGCGGAACAAGCCAGCTCCTCACCACGCTCCGTGCGCCACTGCCACACACCAGCTGCAAACCCCTCCCAGACCTGGCTGCAAACGCTTTCCAGAACCTGCGTCCAGCACCAGCTCACCGCACCGCAGTGTTTTAACTCACATTTAGCGGTCAGACGGGAAAGGAACATCTTCTACCCCAGTGGTACCAGTGCCTCGGTTAATACACGGGGCTGCTGCCGAGTTGGACTTCCCTCAACAACACTCACGACAGCCACTCCATTGCCTGAAGCTCCTCTCTTGGAGGACTGTGCTAAAGGCCAACTAGTTTGCAAACAGCACGTATTGTTATGTGGAACACACTGGGAAGAGGAGGAAAGAAACTACGGGAGAATATCCTCAAGCTACATGCTGATGGAAAAATAATCCTATGGTTTTATTTATTTACAATGATATCACTCAGTTCAGAACAGATGGATGTCATCCACGTTCACAGCCTTAAAATATATATATAAATAAAAAACGCACCTGGCAGCTGAAGTTATTGATTTCCTAATTCCTGTGGGACAATAAATCTAAATAAATTGAACTGGGTACTCTAAGAATACAGACCACTTTCTTCCTTTGAAACCAGCACGGGGACAGAAATACAAGCTTTTGATTTCAATCTAATCCTGGTTCAAATGGAAGGGAGATTTTGTGTACAATGTGAGATCTGAAAGCTCCCTGCTGGAAAGCACGGCTCAAGAGATGGATCCTCTTAATTCAGCTTGTCTTGTATTTGTCTCCCTAAAACAGACGTGATCAATAGACGCAGAATAAAACTGATTGCTGCAGCTCATTTCATTAGGTGAAGCAAATGTCTCCATAGAGATTAAGCACGTCTTTAATATCTGAAGGTGGAAACATCTGTCTGGTTGAAACCGTGAGCTCTCCGAGGCAAGGTTAAAAAAAATCCAGATTAGCAGCAGCTGCATAACTCTTACTGCTGCCTCCCCCCCTCCAAATCATGGAACCCCCTATTACAGGAATTATCCTTAGGGCTCTCGTCTAATTGACCCTCTGTACGAGCACTAAATGCCACATCCTCCCCTGGCAGCAGCTGCTAGACGGAGCGAGGTCTTGTCTGTCACGCACACGTCTGCAGAGCGGGCAGCCGGGAGCGCCAGCAAGAAGGCAGCCTGGAGGAGGGGGGCAATGGTGCTGCTGCGAGCCCACGGCAGGGAGGAGAGGAGGGTCAGTGCCAGCTGGAGAGGCGCTGGGGGCACCATCTGCAGAGCGGCATTCAGCAGCGAAGGAACCCCGCCAGAGGAAGGCAGGCGGCGAGGAGAGCTCTCAAGGAAAAGGCTGAGCACCGACTTTCTGCAGTTACCGTCAGGCGTGTGCCCTCTCTGCTCTTCCTCTCGCCCCAGTTGTTTCCACACGGCCAAGGCACCGTTTTTAAAAGGAATGCAGCCAAACGGCGAGTAACAAACCAGCGTGAGGGGATAAGGCCGGCAGGGATGGATGGATGGATGGATGGATGGATGGATGGATGGATGGATGGATGGATGGATGGAGGGATGGAGGGATGGAGGGATGGATGGGAGAGAACACAACCCATTTCACCCACGCACGGGGAGTCTGCCTTGACAAGCTTTGTGGTCAGTTCTTGTTTCTGAAAGGGCTCTTGGTTACTCTCCTGTTTACACCAACCACCTCACCTGTGCGAGCAGGAACGTAGAAGGCAGAAGACAAGGGGCGTCTGCAATGTGGGGAGTGTTTTGCAGCAGTGTAGGTGACTAACAGGGGACCTGAAGCCCTGAGAAACCAACCCCACCATTGTTTCATGTTTTCATTTGGGGAAGGCTAATGAAAAACGCTTCTTGGAAGCCAAAAATAGGAAGGGATTAGAATGAAAAGCATCCGAGCCAGCCTTACCCCTCCGTCCTGCATCTTTGCTGCATGAGAAACGTTACAGGACTCCAGCTCTCTGGAAAGGCCCAGTGCCGTTTTCTGCCAGCAAGAGCCCCGAGCTGAGGGACTGCTCTGAACCCAAGCCCAGATCCTGCCAGAGCTTCCACACAAGCTCAGAGACATAAACCATTCCCCCACCCGTGCTGAAGGAGTTGCTGTTTTCACTGTAACTGCACTCGCACCGTCTGTCTGAGTTGCCTAAAGAGCACCAGGCATGCGGTTTGAGCTGCCCCCTCTGCATGGGTGTTCACGTACTCTTACACAATGCCCTTGCTGCAAGAGGGAGGAACAGAAAGCACAGTCCCGCCGAGGCAGCCGCGGGAAAAGTTAGAGAGAGCCGTTCGGACTTGGCTCGACTTGGGACGTTCAGCGAGTCATTCAAACACTCTCATCAGCCACTGACCATCACATCCGCGTACGCCGGGAAGGGAGGGGCCTGGGAACAACGCTCCCACGTACCCCGTTCCTCCTAAAACTTACATTTCTGTTGTTGTTGTTGACCAAAAGGTTCAGTCCTGCAGGAGGTCACTGGAAGGTGGTGGGCCCTTCATTGCATACGGACTTTGACTTGAGAGAACTTCGGTCAACGTCCGCTATCGGCATTGAAAGAAACGTCAATGTAAGTAACTCATTCTTATACGGTGTCTTGCCAAAGAAAGGCTTGGGAGCACTTCACTCTTGGAGAAGTTTCCCCTTGCACCTCATCTTGGGGCAGTATCAGGGAAGAGGGTCAATGCAGTGATGCAGCGGGCCACCAGCAAAAGCAGAAACGAAATCTAGGTAGCCGGCCGCTCAGTCCGGTCCTCTGCTCGTTAGGACACACCGTAAGCACCGCTGTACAGGGACAACAGGATTTCACCTTTGGGTCTCCGGTTCAGCCCCCGGCTGCAGGGAGCTATCCCTCCCGCCGCCTGCTTTGTCTGGTAACCCACACCTCTGTCCCACACTTGACAGAGGCTGGGAATCCGGACAAACGTCCTGGAAGAGGACACCACTTACAAAACAGGACGGTTTTGCAGGACACGTGAGATCTAAAAAAAAAGCTTAGCTACAGACCAATGACACAGCGGGATTTTGTATACCTGGAGGAGGAAAGTTTCAAGTCAGCAGCCAAGGCTGCACTGTCCATCTCTCAGAGGTAAAGTGAGCAAATTCTTGTCGTTCTAAACAACAGTGTGTTCACTTTCGTATGAAACTTTGGAAAAGCAGGGAACTAGATAATTAGGCAGGTGGAGAACTGGATTGAAAATAAGCCAAATCCTTGTCCATGACAGTCCCCAGGCTCTCACACCAGAAAAGGTGAAAACCTCATAAAAATCATCAGGAAATACTACAAAATCAGCACTCCTTTCATTCCTAGTTGTTTTAAAGCCAGTTTTCTCTCTTTGCTTTCAACCCAGAAAAAGATAATTCCAAGAACAAACCGAAAAACTCCAAACTTGAAGCATTTCAGCATGTGCTTCTGGTGGTCCCTCCGTGTGCATACGCAGTCTGCCTGTGTTCCTGCACCATTCCAACATCCCTTATTCCATTTTCCTGTGTTCCAGTCCACGGAGTAACATAAACTTCAACAAAACAACCAACCTTCCAGCGTTTTCCATAAATCATGCAGAAGATAACGATGAAGCTGGCTCCCCTGAAACTTTTCTAAGCCTGCTGTCGGATGTCTAAACTTTTAAGTTCCCTCTGAAAAGGCTCTTCAACAGATCAAATGCACAATGAAGGGCCCTGAAATACGGCGAAGGTCCAGGCAGACCAGCGGTGAAAAGACACAGTTTGTACTTCAGCAAACCCCACACAACGGGCACAGAAAGACGAAGAGGGCAACGGTCAGCACCATCCACCCGTTCCTGGGGCTGAGGTTTGTGTCTCCACACCCACACTTTCAGACCTAAGAGAAATTCATGACAAAGGTTTTTCTGGGTTGCGAGTCACAATTTCCAAAGCAAGGAGACATTAGCCAGTCTGGTCTAAACTAACCAGAGGCGGCATGTTTAGGAAAGGTGTTAGCTAAGGTTTTAAACACCACTTAGCACCTACTTTAGGTACACGATTTGGCTAAAGCAGTTGGTAAACACTGGCCACTGTCCTGGTCTGGAGAGCAGCAGCAGAAGCCGCTTTGTCCAGATGTTTACTCTGGTGGTTTATACTAACAGCTGGTTTGTTTTAAACCGTTCCTCAAACGGAAAAGGCTACGATGTGCATGAGGACTGTTTTCCTCAGGTGGCACAGGTCTACGTTACAGTGTCAGTGGGCACGTTCATGCCATCCCCCTCCCCACCCAGAAGCGATGGTATGGGCTGCTACGAAGGTAGGATGAAGTCAGTCCATCCTCTAAGACACAGCAAGGCTTGTAAATTGAGGTAATATCTTTTAATAAACTGACAGGGCAGAAAAAAAAGCAGCTTTCAGATGTGCAAACTGTTGTTCCTCACTTCTGTCTCTGCCCTTGGCCCATCCCACCGACAGCAAAATTTCTTCTTCCAATGAGGAGATGAACTGCCCTACTGGTGCCTGTGTCTTCCCTTTCTCTAGGTGACCACCCAGAAGCACTGCCAAGACCACACCGAGACTTTCGGTATCTACAGTTTTCAGTAGCTCCATTTCAATAAAATTCATGCCAAACTCCTGACGGTTTATTCGAAGGAGGCTCATTTACAATGGGACTGACTGACTGATTTCCAAAGTGCAGCTGAAAAACGTACGACAGGTTAAGGGTGGTCAAGCCCGCAGTTCTGGCGAGATCCGGTACGGAACTGAACCAAAACCACACGCACCTTTGAACGGCTGCCAATCACCGTCAAGAATCTTCCGGGAACACCAAAGACTCAGCAAAGGGGGAAAGTAAGATGTCGCAATTCTCTCTAGAAAATTAAGGTGCTGGGGAACGATTACTAGAAGAAGAGGGCGAAAGATCTGGATTAGTTTAGTTTAGGAAAAATGAAAATGAGGAGCGCAGTAACTCTGGATACACGTTAGAGATATTTGAAGAAGATAGCAATTAACCGTTCGTCACACTTACAGCATAAAAGACAAGTTGTTGGCTGCGTTTGCAGAAGAGGAGGTTTATTTAGGTCAGACCCTCGTGAATTTTTTCCTGAGTAGGGACAGTTAAGGATGGGAACGAGTCCCAGGAATACTTGAGGAACTGCCCTCACTAAAGATGCTCGTGAGTAAGAAAACAGCTATCAGAAATGCCTTGGGATATTCAGTCGTGCCACAGAAAAAAGGAAGGAGTCATGAAAAATGAAGACACATAGTTTCTTGAAGTCCTTTCCAGGGGTACATGACATTTCTGTGAGTCACTCGGGCTTCAGGAACAAACCTGAGGTGATATTGGGAGGGAGGGGGGAAATAAAAGAACAAACCAGCAATAAGCAAAGCCCACCTCCAGGCTGCTGCTAGTCTCTCAACTTGTAGTTCTTTTAGAAAAGATGAAGTGACTTTGCAAAAGGATTCAGAAGAATACGCTTCTTTTTTTGGACAGTGATTCAAACCTGAAGCTATGCTGTGGGTGCTCTGAACTGCCCCCAGAAAAGCCTCCCACTTGACTCATTAGGCTGAGAAAACAGCCTTCAGAGCTAAATCAACCCTCCTGAACGTTGCTCGCGACACATCTTAGAACAACGTTAACTTCTGCACGTGAAAAACAAGCCAAATCCTGCTCGCAGTGCGGGGTAATGCACGCAGCCCCCATTAGACATGGACTGCGTGCGTGAACACCAAGTTCTCTTTCTCTTAAGCTGTCGGCAGCTTACAGACCCCTGCGTTTAATCAGCTGCTGGAGCTGGGGAAAGGTTTCCTCTGCCCGAGTACCGCTGCAGTGACGCGCACGAAAATTTACAAAACGGTTGCTACCAGCAGGTTCTGTGCCATAGCTGGGGTGGCCTTCACAACAACCGAACAGAGACTCATCTTGCCACCAAGAAGAATGAGTGGCAAAATAGGCTCCAAGAGAGCCTTTAATCATTCACTGCACGCCTGGTCTACCCAGAGCCCCCCAGCCTGTCCTCCACGTCCGGAAGAGCTCTTGGAGTTGGCAACCAGGGAAGCAAGGACTGCCTTGTAACGCTCTGAGGGCAGAGCCAGGCACGGTCGAGCACGCAGCGTGTAAGGTGCAGAGTAAGACACGGTCACTTACTGCTGAATAACTCACTTGACGGAGATTTTTTAAAAGGAAGAGAGAGGAACGGGGATGATTTGTTTGTTTGGCTATAACTCGTGACCAAGGGGATAGCAATCAGGGCAGCAGCTGGATGAAACAGCTCACCCTGCAGCGATCAGCTACCGCACATCAGACAGCCCTGAGCTCGCTTGTCACACCGTTTGAGTTTCCACAGGCCTCTCAGAACACCCTCGCCCTGAGGTAAACGTGTACCCGCCTACAGGAACACAGCTAGAAAACCAGAAACGTCTGTGTTTAAACCCAGCTCTCAAAACGCCGTAGGCACGCTCTTGAGAAGCCACTGTCCCTTCAGCTCTGAACCACGCCACACTCCCAGGGGAGGCAGATGATGCAGCGAAACGGGGAGGGCTATCTGGACAGAGGTGTGCTGTTAGGTATCATCAGCCAGGCTACAAAACTTACCGACGTGCCCTTTGGGGGATGGACTCTAAAGGGAACCTTTTCTGTTTTCCCTGCCCAAAGTAAGAACGTCACCACGATGAAGGCACACTCTTCTCTTGCTTTGTGTGTAATTAAAAAAGGCAAGTTTTCTCTGCAGGGGCAGGTTCCTGCAACGGGAGGAGACACGTTCTGTGCGAGGCATTGCGCCTTACACCATCACGGTAAAATTACCTGCAACAAGCGAGGCTTCTCGTATCTGAGCGAAGAACGATGCTGCTGACACCACCAGCTCCTGCCTGCACTGCTTGTAGGAGTCAGGGGTCATCTCGGCTCTGCCCAGGACTAGTAAACGCTTCTGATAATCGCTAAAAAACCCCTAGTATGGGGGGGCAGAAAGGTCTCTGCTCTAACATTTATACCAGTACGTTAAAATGTTGGAGAGACACGAGCTAGTGACACGGTGAAACTGGCTCAGCAGGAACTGCGGCAGGACTGCGGGGCTGGTCCAGAGGTGGTTTGAGTGAGCCGCTCACACCAAGTCCTCCAACAGCTAGTCTGCTGCTCATGGCATTAAGAAGGCATAGGAACAAGAGTCGTTGGGGAAATGTAACTTCAGGATGGCTAATGCGGAAAGAACACATGCCAGATGACGGGAGCTTTGGTAAATTTGATGCTCACCGTGTATTGTAAATGCTCTTCTCTGAAGCCACCCAGCCACAACACAGAGTGGTGAATACAGACGGGGTGCCCTGCTGAACATGGGTGGTTTGTATGCAGGCAGAACATCAAGCTACAAGCAGAACCTGCTCTTCTGACCGTTCGTATTGTGAAACACTATGAGCTGAAGAAAAATGGAATTCTAGGCTGTCTGGAGATCCGTAGCTCACTTTGGCTCACTGAAGCTGCATCCTCGGGATTTTTGCGATACCCTATTATAAAGACAACAGATGCCCAGCATACTTCCATTGCCACCAGTGGCTCTGCATGTTCCTGTAGTTGTCCTCAAACACAAATGCTTAGAAGAGCTTCCTAAGGAAGCTCTCCAGTATGTGATTCGGCTAAAAGGAAAAACAGGAATTATAAGCATATACCTGACGAAACAGCGTAACAGAAACCTTAAATTACTCCACACAGCAAACTGAGTACCTCTGTCAGAGGAGAGGACCGCAGTCCCGCAAGGAGCCCACTTCCTGCAGTGGCCGTTTACAGCGGATCCTACCCACCTACACCGTTATTTTATCGCTGTAATAGTACCTTGAAGAAGTGCCTACTGAGAACGGAGCTCGCACCACGGTTTGTTGAGCCGGCCAATTTCCACAATCCCCACCCAAGGTACAACCCCCAAGGCGGATTTCCCGGGGGATCACTAGGCATTAAAGAAGGAAGCCCTATTCAGGAAACGCAGTTCGGTTCAGCGGGGAATGACGCCCTACGACCAGCACCTGCAGGCTATTCCATCTTCTAAAACCTGCTAAAAATGCCTCAGGAGGGGGCACTGATAATTGCTGGGACTCCCCAAACACTGCTGTGGATCCGGCGAGGCCATCCCTCTGTAGTTAATCTGTAAGGTTTGCCACTCCCAAGCGCCAGCACCGCTGCAGCGGCGCTCCAGACAGGACGGCGCACAAGGCACAATGCCGATTTGTTTCTGGTAGGACACAAACGTTCTCGAAAAACCTCAGCAGTAACACAGGGCGAAGCTCCCAGGCCTCACCGGCTATTTACAGAAACTCAGCCGCGCTAGCACGGCTTCATTGGCCGTTCAAGCAGATGCGATCTCAGATCCCAGCCTAAGACTTGTACAGGCACACAACTGACACAACCACTCCGCCTCTTCGGCAAAAACCTCCCGTCCTCCCATGACGTTCCAGTTATGTCTGCTACTAATAGCTGTCAGCTCTGTGAATAATTCCACTCCGTCCTCTTGGGCAGAAACCTGCCCTGCGAATGTGCGGCTGGGATTGTAGTAACCCAGCACTACTCACTTTCACAGCACAACGCAATCACGTTTCACCCCATGAACTTGCACCTTCGGCGCCCAGCGGTGCTGTCCCGGTGACGCATCTCCGTGCGCTGAATTACGTGCAAGCAGGTGGGCGCAGAGCGGCACCTCTGGATCCAGTGCAACCTCCTTCGCAGCTGAAGGGTTTTCTGAAGCCTCTCTCAAGGACCCTCTCCCCTACTATATTCCAGAGAGCACGCCAATATCAGTTAGGAAGTGATCGGAGTCTTTCTGCTTCCTAATGTGAGGAAGACTATGAGGAGTTGTGAATCTAGCCTGGGCGAGAAAAGCACAGCTACTAAAGCATCTTCGGTGCTTCCCTGAGCATGACCAGGAGCATGTTTAATCTTACTTCTTGCCATGGTAGCGTTTTTCTCCACTGTCCCATTTACTTTGACTCGGAGGAGATACGTGACGCTGAACACAGCATGTGAAAGTGAATCTTGGCCTAGCAATCAGAGACAAAGGAGTCAACAAAACCCAAGAGCTTCTTTCATCTGTCGGGGTTTGTTTTAAGAAGCGCCTATCTGCTCTGAGGTTTAGGTCGGGAAGCTTTTGATCTCGCAGTGCAATGGAAAGGAAACCTCTGCTTGAAGCCTGCAGCTAACGCTCTGCTTGCAGGGGGCAAACTTTGCTCCTGGGAGCCGGGGCGGGACAGGAAGACCCAGCCTCAGCAGCCATCTGTAGCCTGAAATCCCACCCCACAGGGCTTGACAGCTGGAACAGCTGGGTACGTTACCTGCCCTGACCCCCCGCGCGGTGGGGAACCTGCTTCTGCTAAGTGGCCGCTCTCCTGTAAGAGGTGGGTGAAGTGGTTCGTCTCCTGTGTTGATGAGCTTCTCCTCGCCGTGGTCCTCAAGGTGTGCTTTTCCATTTCGCGTTCCTACGGCCCCGGGAGGGTACGTTGAGTATCTATGGGACTGAAACACAAGGTAGCTGTGCCATGCCTTGTAAATGTAGGTTTTAAAGGCTCCTCGTCTCTGCTGTAAAACGTTGGTGATTCAGAAATAACCTAAGGAGAGCACTCCTCGCTAAAGAATCGCCCCTGTCGGCTTGCCAAGCCCAGGGCGGTTGCTCGGGGGTTACAGGAGTTAAAGCCATCCGCCTATGTGTATATATAGTAACACATGAGAACATAACGGAACCCAGTCCGCGAGGCGAGCCTCCTTGGTGCACTCCCCGCCTGTCGGTGCGCCGTCTGCAGCGGGGAAGTCGCATTGTGACGGTCCATTACCGAGATCAATACAAGTTATACCCACGAGGGACCGGCTGGCTCCTGCGCTACTGAAAGGCTCTTGGATTCTGCAAACGGGCTCGGTTCTCATGCACAGTTACGCCTACCCATGCCCCTCCTTTCCTCCTGTCGCAATCCAAACCCTGGAAATGAAAGCATCCCCGTTTGCCCCACCATCAACTTTCGCGCACACACAAAACACCATACGAGAAACAGATTCAGCGATTCTAAATCCATCTGCGGTGGATGCTCTGGGAGCGAGGAGGGGGAGGTAACAGGGAAGGCTCCCTGCCAGATACTTCCTCTCCTCTATTTATTAACCGACTTTTGCCCTGCTTTTCTTCCTGGCTGCTCTCAGCTGCAGTAACGCATTCATCAGTCTCAGTTCTGGTTCCCGAGCGAGCCCCGCTGCCGTCGCTGTCACCTTCTATCAGCAGCGTCTAATGGCTCTCTTGCATCCTCCACTCCTACCCAAGAAGCCATCACTTTTACTCCTGGGCAATAACGGGGGCAGGTGAAAACACAAATTAACAGACAGCAATGGTAATTTCACTGACGCTCCCTGCCCTCCCCTCCCCTGGTCTAGAGAAGCAGCAAGTGCCATAAAAACAGAGCTGCGGAGCACAAGAGTCTGCTTGTTTCTCTGGGGAAGAAAAAAGCCATCAGAAACGTGTGCATTTGCCGTGGAAGCAAGATTGTGCCCGAGCTCACATGACAGATACAAGCTGACATAATGCTGCAGTTAGTTATCGCACAGAGGTTTAAAGATACTTCCAAATAAAAAATGATAATCACACACAGCACCACAAATGCACCAGACCATGAAAGTTAATATTTACTCGGTGCTAAATACCTAACGGCCATGCAAGCCTCCGCGGAACCAAACTTGGTTACTGCGCTACTGCTCGGAAAGCCAGCGCTGCAGAGAAAAGAGATTATTTGGGTTTTTCACCAAGCCGTGCAGCCTTTACGTTCTCCATCAGTCAGTCGGTCTGGGCACACAAGTTTTCCTCTGTTTGTTGAAGGAATTCGCATGGCCCTGCATATACCACACGTGCTTTAGCTGTTATTTCTCAAATGCACTGTTACAGCGATCCCCGAGACAGAGGAGCGCTCCCGGGAGACAGCTCTCCTCTCCGCCCCAGCACAGCAGCGCCGGGCTGTGTCAGGGCGGTGCGAGCAGTCCCGGGCTAGCCCGGGTACCACACGGGCACCGACAGGGCAGCGCGGTGCGGTGCTCGGGCAGTGCCTCACTGCCCTGCTCCCCACCAGGCGTGGCTTTGCACAGCAGCGGCAAAACCCGGCTTTGGAGACACTGCGATTTACCTGAGCCGGGCCCAAACACCTTCGGCTACGCTCTGTGCCGAGTTGCCCTGTCCTGCAAGTGCGAAGACTGCAAACAGCAGAAGGGAGGAAAGCTGCTTCGGGGTGCTGGGAAACGCGGTGTCAGTAAGCCACGGGCTGTACGCGGCTAAAACCCAGCCAGTTTGGGCCCATACGGCGAGGAGATCCGCGCTACCCGCAGTGACTCAGGACAGAGGTCCTGGAACCACATCACGGAGTGCTCGGGAAGCAGCGAGTTGAGCGCTCGGTGAAAGGGATGATGGCAAAAGGAGAGAACGCCTCCGCGCACACTCTGAAGTCTTGCCCCATCCTCACAGTTCTGAACTGGATTTGGGATAATCAGAAAAAGAGAGAAGGAAGACAGGAACAGCAGAGGTACAGAACAGCTTCTTTAGAGGCCCAGAGGACGACCTGTCAGCCCGCAGGAGATACCATCGTGGAGAGCAATACGGCCGCGGTCTAGCATCACGAACAGCAGAGAGCGCGAGTGGGAACAACTGTTCTCAGGGTGCGAGAAACAGGGGGCACCAAATGACATGATCGGACAGCTTAAAACGAGAGGGGCCAATTTGGTTTTTCTTAACTATACAATACATAATTAAGTTGTGGAACTTATTGCCAGAGTAAGTTTTGAAAGCCAAAAGCATAAATGGATTAAAAGAAAGGCAATTAGAGAAATTCATGGAAGAACAGTTCATCATGGGCTACTAAACACAGCGATGCAGATACAACCTCTGGCTCGAGCAGTGCCCAAACGGCCGACTGCCAGAAGCTGGGAACATGCTGCTGCTGCTCCGCACCGGCCAGTAGCAGGTGCTTTGGGAGAAGAGTGAAGGACCGAGCTATGGTCTGAGTCGGATACTGGATTGGACGGGTCTTTCCTCTGGCCCAGGACAGCTGTTTTGATGCTCTTCTGAAATAGGCTAATCTGTCTTTGAGAATCTGATGCTTATTAATATCCAAATTTAATTCCTTCCCTCTAATAATAGGGAGCGACCAGAAAAGACCAGAAACATTACAAACAGCCATTAATTAGTTACTTATTTAATGTAATTACCTATACTTCATCCTTTTGGGTTGTCTTGGATCCGGGAGTTGCTACCTGACCTAAAAGCCGTTCAGCTAGACCTACTGCTGCTTGAAAGTTTGCGTCCATGACAAAAGCTCTACGCCGTACTACAAGAATGCTTCTATGTTTAAATGCACAAGAAAAATATCCTGTTAAGTGCACAATAGTTATTGCTTGGAGGGAGCGAGATGTATAAAAGCAACGAAAGGCCCCATCTTCTCTCTCAGAAATCGGTGTAAAATACATCAGCGGTACCGCATTTCCGCAGGTCAGCAGTGCCACAGGCGGGCAGGGTGGCCTCACAAAAGCCGTTAAAGACACACTAGACGATTTCAACAATACAGAACGACCTTTTCATTCGTGCGGGTTTCTCTAAGGGCAGTGAAAAGTCGCAGAAAAATCAATTATTGAGGTAATACCTGATCAAGAACTGAAGGCTCTGCAGAAACGCATGTGCACAAGGCTACACAAATCCCTGCCAAATCCCAGAGTTGTTCTGTTCCTGCTTTAACATCTCCCTGGCACAGTTTTAGCACACTGATGTTACTCAGCTGCTTAAGGAACAAGATGGAGCAATTCCATCAGGGAGATGCGTTCCTCCCCTGCGCTTTCAAAGCCAGGCAAGATAAGAGTCAGGTAGGTGGACAGATTTGGAGGGAGAGCGCTTTGCACTAAACGTTTTACAGCTTGGTAAGAGCTTTCAGGTTTCGAAAGCTGTCCACTCCACTCCTTTCCAATGCTCCTGCCGAGTCAGGGTGGAGAGAGCCCTGTTCTGATGTATTCCACGAAACATTTGTGGAGAAAAACACCCATAACCAAAGCAAACTGTAACATCCCCGCGAAAGCACAGCTCTTAAAGATTCACGTTTAAACGCGCTAGCACGGCTGGTTTCTAAACAAGACCTAAAATAAGCTGTAACGCCTGCGACAGCTTAACTTAAACTCGATCTTGACCACTGCAACACTGCAAGTTCTCACAACAGAAATGTGGTCTCAGCAAAGCCACGGAGGGAGAGGAAGGCAGGAGGGAAACAGATGCTGCAGGGCACGTGCCCACACGGTAACACCTTCGCTGGCCAAGATGCCAGAGGAGCCCTTGTAAAGGACACGTTCCTGAGCAAGGCTGCATCCCAGGTGCTCCCTGCTCCCCGGCGCCACCCCACCGCCCTAGAGCTGCCTCCCCATCCCACACTGCTGCACAGCTAGCCGCAGCCCCGCGCTCCCACAGGCAGGTCACATAGCGCCCCACGCAGCACAGGGGTTTGGGGCTGTAAGCAGCACGTTGCCCCTGGTTAGAGGGAAGGTGACAAGCCAATGCTGGAAATGAACAACCATTTTAACTAAAAACGGATAATCCTCACAAAAGGGGCGAGAAGCCTGGTTTCCCTAGGCCAGGTGAGCACTCTCCGCACTGTGCGACAGAAAAACTCTCCTTTGGCCACTCTTCCTCTCTTTTCTGCAAAATGACACGCTCCAGCAGAAATGTGGAAACGTTTCCTACCACCCCCCTTCCTGCTTAGAGACAACTTCAGCCTGCCGTGGCTGAGAAAGCCTTTTCACGTAAACGGGGCAGCTTAACGCTGACCCCACATGCTCTGGTTCTCCCACCTGGAGTTCAAGGCTTGAGGGGGGATGCTTGCACACACCACTGCCTCAAGAGACCTTCAAGCGGCAGATCTCGGATGCAAAGAGGAGTGTGTGGGCAGCCAGTTCCCAGCCTCCAGAGGAAGGAGGCTACTCAGACACATCCCTATCCATAGCTTTTCCTGCAGGTAGGAGGTAGATGTCCCATACTCAGCATGACAACGGTGTTGAGCTCATTCTCAGAGGACTGACTGGCCAAAGTTACGTGCAGGGAAGACTGGGAGCCTAATATCTCAGTCCTAGTCCCCCTGTGGCTGAGGTCCTGTAACGTGCACATACTGCAAAGTAGGTCACGGTATGCGTAAGCCAGCACCACTGATGACTTAGGAGAATATTGAAAGCACAATGCTAAAGCAGGTGCAGGTCGTGGTGCAAAGCGCCCAAGCTCAAACCAGACAGCGGCTGAGTTGCTGCTCCACGGGCTAAGCGAACGATCAGACGCACAGAAGCTGCATGCCCCGCCGCTGCACTGTAATTTTACCGGTCTGTCGCTCAAATCTCCAATGCCCACAAAGCATCCTGTGGTTTCCAGCAGCACCTTCACAGCTGAGAGAGACAAGCTTACCCTTCCTCCTCCTCCTCATGTTGAAAACCCCCTGCATTCACGATTCAAACAGAATGAGCCCTTACCGCTGGATGACGAAGTGGGAGTAAGGGACCGTAGGAAAGGCACACCTCCCGCTTCCCCTCTGGTTCTGGGCAGAACAGCTCTCAGCTGCCATGGGAGCTCTCCTTTCTGCAGCACCACAACCCCCCATCCAGCAGGGTAAGTGCCATCCAGCATCCTGAAACACCTCCCGCTTTGAACAGTTCACCCCCTCCTCTGGCAAGGGCACGCGTGGGCACAGCCTGACTCTCCTGCTCTTCCCTGGGCCAGAGGCGTGCAGGCCAGGCTGCCTTCTTCCACTGCGACTTCCTCAGGCTTTGGTCCTTTTCATATTTGTGACAGAGGGAGATGGATAAAGCAAAAGGGATGTTTTCGCAGTTTGATTCCAACCTGACCTCTGGAACCGCCGGGGCCGACTCCTTGCTTTGCCCGATTCTTCCTTTCAGGTGAGGTGTTTCAGCCTCTCCGTGCCTCAGCTGTGCAGAACCCAACCCTCGTGCTTTCCCCTTCCAAAGGAGGGGGAGGGAAGCACAGCACCTCCTGGCCACAGACAGAGGCTGCCAGAGCCCACCATCCTGTTACACAAACTCCTGCAGCATTTGGGGACTTTGTTTTGGCACCACTGCCATACACCTGCCTTCAGCTCCCGAGCCCCTGGCCATCCTGAGGCAGCGTGGCCAGGGAGCTGGGAAGCAGGCTTGCAGAGACCTGACAGAGCTGATGAAGACAGCCGTGGAACATAGGCGGCACTTTGAACCGCGGGATCCTTGCTGCTGCTGGCTGGGATGGACAAGTGCAGCGGGGCCAGAGCTACGTACAAAGCGAGGGAAACGCTCGGGGTTTGTACTTTTAACCGTCTGACTTCAGCGTAAGGACACCACAACCACAGCTTCTCCAGAGGAAACCACGGGAGTTCAAACGCTAGCTAAGGAAACGCAGCCTGGGAGGCCTTTTTGCACGTTCCAACCTCGCCCTTGCAAAGGAGCCTCCAACTTTACCGACTGCCCATCACCACAAGAGCATGAACCGTTCCTTGAGTCTCTAAACAACCAGGGCAAATCTACGGCATGTGGGAGCAGCAACTGTCCTCGGACCATCACACATGACAGCAAGAACCAATGAAGTATTTAAATCCGCACCACCTTCTACTTTAAAAACACTATCAAGTCCTGTCTGGAAATAAGCACGGTTCACCTGGAAGCTTGGAGATGTGCGCTGGGGCCAGGTTTTCCATGGCACGTTGGATCCAGGTCACTCAGGACTGTACATCACACACTTGACTGAGCCAGTTGGTGAGGGACAAGAGACGGGGCACGTGCTTCCAGCTGTTCATCACAGTGAAACTTTTTCATCGTGCCCACTTGCAATGAAGGGCATGGGCAATTCAAACTGAAAAAGAAGCAATTTCGGGGCATCCTTACAGAAAATCATTATTCAGTATCACTAATTATAGTGATTCACGGCTGATGAGCTATCTATCTATCTCCAGACCTGCAAAACACTCAAATTATTAAGCAAGAAACAGTCTGGTCCTAGACAGTAAGTCAGGAGTACAACGACTGAAGGAAGTTACTTTATCAATAAACAGATGTCAGTATTCAGCACCAATAATCTATGACTCCTTTTATCTCCGGGCCTCAGAGCGCTTTATTGACACTAATTAGCCTTGTGAGATAGCTCCGACACCCATTTTATGGGCACAGAGCCATTATTCCTACTTCGTGGGCACAGAGCAGTTAAATGGCACTTACAAGGTCAAAGAAGAGGTCTGGTACCCAGCCACCAAAACTGTCCAGCAACACACTCCACTAGTCACGTATTTATTCCTGATTTGTTAGATCCGCTCCCAAGCTTGGGGACCATCTGCTCTAGGTTCAGAGGACCTAACACCATACAGCTCACACAGTCTACCCGTCCTCGCCCTAACCTGCAGCCACTGAAGAGTGCTGAGAGACTATAAGCAGCCCACACCACACACAACTCAGTTTTGCATAAATGATCGCCAAGGCGCCGCGGCTGAGAGGAGGCAGGAGAGTTACCACAGCAGGGGAAATGAGCCTTAACACAGCCCTTCTGCTAAAGCTGCCATGGGCACCGAGACAGCTCTGCTTAGCCCATCAGCTACAGGCAGGTGTGTCCCTCCACCGTGGAGGCAAGAGGGAGCAGTGATTGAGACACTCGTGACGTTTTCAGTTCTATCTCCAACTCGTGGTGTGACTTTCCACATGCTGCTTTGCCCTTGTGTTTGTTCTGTCTGTAATAAAACCCGAGAGCAGCTCCTTTTCCAAACGCAGCCTGCCCTGCTTTTCGGGTTGGGAAACAAGCCCTCCGGACATTCAGCCCCTCGGTTATGTACGGAGCTGCGTGAACCAAAGGCTTCCCTTTTTCTGAAAAAGCTTTAACCAAATAATGAAAGATCCTACCCAAATATGTTTTTTTCTTTTTTCCTTTTCGTTGAGGTTCACAAAGTGAGGGCTTTATTATTATTATTATTATTATTATTAGCTTCAGACACTGGATCCCTCTTTAAGATCCAGGTCCATTTAGAGGTAAAGGCACCCCTTCAAAACAAAACAGCAGATGCAGTTTACGTCTCCTCTCATGCTGGCTTTCTTCTTAGACAAACCCGAACACATTGGTGGATGAGTCCCACAGCTCCAACTCAAAAGCTGCATTTGCACCATCCTTTTGAGCTTGAAAAGTTCACTGGCAGTCTCTTACCAACTTTACATTTCTGCTTACACAGAAAACAAACCAGCACCTAATTGGGTGCATGTGACTGAAGACCTACCCTGTAGCTGCACCGTGTGGAGAGTGAGAGTGTCCTAACGCACCACGGCTCCCCAAAGCTACCCCAGAAAGCCTCGGATTTCAACGTGTCGTCGTTGTACACACACGACGTGACATGGCACAAAACCCCTTCCCTGCCTCCCGGGCTGCTAAAGCCAACAGGGCCATTCTTCACACGGGGAGATAATCTGTTATTTCACCTGCTTCAACCCTGCAAGTCAGTACGTACCACAACTTCTTTTCTCCTCAACAAGTGCCTAAATTTGCGGTGCAAATACCAGCTAGCGTCTCCCAGCGAGGAAGGTCTCAGGGAGGGTCAAGGCTTGAGCACAACCTTTATGCAGACGTAGTGACAGCCCCTCTTGGGGAAGGGAGCAAGCTCAGGAGCTCCTGGAAGCCACCCAGCTTACCAGCACCCATGGAAGAGTAGCTGTGACACCAAAGAGCTGAGGAAAACCCCTGGCGGTAAACCAATACCAGTTCCGCTGGCGATGCTCCACTCTGTCCTACCCCTGCTCACTCTCATTTCGTCCTGTGACCACCAGAGACAGGTCAGCTGAGCGGGTCCAGATTGCTCTGGCCTGACGACACCCTTCCCGCTGCTGTCACCCCACACTTGGGCTGCCCTTTCCTCCAAATGAGAGAAAGGCAGGGCAGCAGAGAGGCAAGAGCATCCCCAGGGTGGCGGGCACTTCCAGCACCTTCCCGTAGCCTGCTGGGTGGAGGGGCTTTAGCAGATGAAAGCCGTTCTCGGCTCTGCACTGTCATCTTCTACACCGATCACGCGCCAACAAGGGAACAAAGGAGACGTGTTTGTTCCAGTTCTATTAGAAACACAAAGACATTGTTTTGGAGGATAATTTGTTTGCTCAGAAACGCTCCGCTCGACTGCAGGAGTAGCAATTGCCGTGAGGTCCTGCAGCTGATTTAAACAGATAAAAACCCCATGCTGAAAATTACGTTGAGCCACACACAAGGATCATAGCCCTTATTTTTAGCAGCACAAAGAAGTGACGCTAGTTTGCCTGTGCAACTACCTAACTTTTCCATGCACGATAACGGAAACCCAAAGATGGGGCTTCCCCTGGGATCGGTTTGCGCAGTCCCTATGTTCCCCAGCAGCTGCTCCCACCACGGATGCTCATTCCTGCTTGGAAACGGGACCTGCACTAATTCTCCTCAAGTTTTCCTCCTGCATGTACAAAGTGCATCCACTGGTTTGGCTCTGCCTATTTTGTGGCTTAATCCTTAGGTGACACATGACATACGCACGCCTTACGTTGTTTCTATTTTTTTGTATTCCAGACTTGCCAGATAAAAATGCATAGAATCTAGAGAAACAAGCACACCCAATTTTTTAGAAGCTGCTACAGCTGTATTCATTTATGAAGCAGCAGCAGCAGCAGCAGCCACATCAGTGGTACGTAAGATGTGTTAGAAGGCCAAGAGACAATTATCTCACTGCTGGTTTAAATATAGCTTCCACCAGCGAGAGTTCATCCACACCCTTGCTGTAAATTGGGTGAGTTTTTCAGCACGCCAAGCAGCAGTTTATTCTCTCCTCGTGAATGGCTTTTGTAACGTCAGCTGCAGCTCCACGACACGAACATCCACCCCTCAGAAGAACTCTGAAAACCGAGTTATTCACCCCAACTTGAACAACTGCTTCATTCTCAAATCAAGCACGCAATATTAACCCTCAATTATTCTGCATTACAGTAAAGCAAGAGCTGTCTGAAACAGGGGCCACGTTAGCACTTACTCCACGGCAAAATTCAGCATCTGCTTACACAGGCAAGGCTGTGACAGGTACTGCCGACGGGAGTGAGGACTGCTGAGCTGTGACAGTGGGTCTGCTCAGCCCACACGGGGCACCCCGAAGGGCAGAACTAGTGGTGGAGCAGTTGGCAGGTACGTGACAACAAACATCGGTGACAGCGAACGATGGAGAGGATGGCGCGACTCCAGCCTGTGTCATTCCCCAGGATAAAGGCTGTGCCTGGTTCAATAGTTTACGGGGAAAACATCTTCCACATCAACAAACCCCACTGACTGCGTTCGTGCTGCCGGACACTTCATAGTCATTAGACCGACCACACGGCAAAAAAACCACAAACCTCTCCAAATTCTACATTTCTTTGCGGGAGAGACGAGGGAGAGAACGGGCTGTTTTCTAGTTGCAGAAACACTGCTGAAAGCAGCTAGTCCGCAATTCTGACGGCGCAACTCCACAACAAACTTCCACCGATTTCAGTGAAAGGTCCTTGATACAAAAAAAAAAATCATATATATAGATATATACCCGAGAAGAGTTTTCCAATGAGCCGAGATCACTCCACTCTACCCAAAACAGGCAATCACCCTGACTGCAGATACATGATGTCTTCAAACCACGTCTGGAGCTTTCTTCCAAGGACAACCTTCTCCTCCTCCAGACCTCTGATGGACCAACAGGCTGTTCAGAGAGTAGTACTCAGCACCTAACGTGCCCGAGAAGCACCAGCTGCTGCTCCCCACGTTTACACCTCTGCTCTTGCCCGCAGAGGTGTGCCCCTGCCCGGGTCTGGGCAGGTACATCAGACACCCCGGCTTCTCAGGCAGCACGGTGCTGAAAGGGGAGTTACACCGTGGCACAAAGGCTTTCCCGTCCTAACCCCTCCTGACGCTTGGTGTGCGATACAGCTGTGAAAAACTCCAGGTCCCACAGATTTCCCCCCTCCTCATCCTCCCTAAGGAGCTGGGGGCACATGGAGTGCCCACAGCGCCTCTGAGGTGCGCACTTGGACTCTTCCCGATTCCAGTATTTCTGACCACTGAGAGAGGAAGAATCCTTCCCCGCAGGGGACGATGGAGGAGGCATTCCAAGCCTGTGAAGGAGTCACCCGTACATCTCGGCGCACCTTCCCCCTGTAAGAACCCAGTACTTCCAGTCTGACCAGGCTGGACAGGAGCTGGGGGAGCAGAGGTACGACGGTCTCTCTGGGAGAAGGACGGGCAGCATCTGCTTGCTGCGAGGCAGGAACAGACACGAACCTGGTGCCAACACACCGCGTCTGACAGACCCGCTCCGGGAGAATGAGGGTTATCCGAGCTATCCTGGTGTCTTTTGGGAGGAAGGGGAAACAGTCCCACCAAAAGCTGACTGACAACGGGAGGTCAATGCAAACAACCTTCAAGGGTCGCCGTCACTGAAGAGAAACCCTTCTCTTCCAGCAGGGTCCCTTCCAGCCCTGCCCCTCCAGACACGACACCTCACCCTGCTCGTGTCCTCCCCTGCCCACCCTCCTCTGACGGCAGGTAAGGATATATTGACACAATGACTAGCAATAATAGCAATTTAATAAAAGAGCATTTATCTTTAGAGCCTGAGTAACTGCCAGAAGCAAAACCTGGTTTGAACATTGCGTTTTGTTTAACATTTCCCTTAGTCAGACGGTAGGGCTCTATTTACAAGCTAATTAGAAGGTTTTGCAGTGTTTAAAGAAAATCTATTCCCATTAGCAAACCATCAACATCACGAGTCTTGTGTAGATCTCCAAGACTGCCAAGGGAAGCCGGCAGTGTCAATCACCTGTCCTCGCTGTCAGTGAAGTTACTGTATTATTACCAGGGCACGGGAGAAGCAGACTGCACCTAGGAAAACAACTGAGAGAAGCACTGAATCAACCACGCTCTCCCCCCACCCCCTGAATACCCAGGCACTCAACAGAAATCTCAAAGTTCTGCTTTTTCTCTTTTGGTGGCATTGTGCGCGACAGAGCAAGTTAACACAAGATACTGACGGCGTTACAAAATACAGTTCCCTTGTCCATCACAAGCAGCGGCAGTTTTAAAGTCTCCTCTAGGCTAGCTCGACCTTGCAACCGACAGTGAACGTATTTTAAACGTGTAATTCCTCCTAGGTCTTGGGAAAACACGTTAAGCTTATCTATTGACCTCGGAAACCCATCAGGAGCGTGCGTGGAGCACCTGTGTGCGTGGAAAGGCCAGTCTCTAACCTCTCTGTGACACCTTTGGGTTCGACCCTCCCGCCTGCAGCCACCCGAGCACGCCACCCGTAAAAGCGGGGTGGCTGCTGTGCATCTCCCAACCCGCTGCCTGGCACCCCCGGCTCTCCATGGGGACGTCTGCAGAGGGTGGCAATGCAAAAGGAGGACACCAGTGTAGGTGCAGCTGCTCGGGTACCATTCTGCCCTCTGACACTCTGGCTGGGATGCCCAAAGGCCACCGGAGCCGGCACCCGGAGGCCAGGTCCACCCTTCCTCTGGGTGACAAGAACTCTGCTGGAAGCAGAGGTGTGCCTACCTGCTCCCCAGCCGACATCCCCTCTGGCACACGCACTTACAGTGACGCGAAACGACAGGCCACTGCACTGCAGCTACGAGTCGACCCCATAGCGCTGAACTGGGATGTTGCCCGTCTGCTTGCAAGGCAGCCTGGGTCTGTGAAACAGAACCATGGAGTACCTGTAACGGCGTGTGGGAGGAGGTGAGGGCAGATGGATCACGGGGTCAGTAAAATAGAGCCACTGTCACGGTGTCAGCTGGAGTCGGGTTAATTTTCCTCCCAGTAGGTGGTATAGCGATGTGGCTCGGATTTAGCATGAGAATGATGCTGGTAACACCCTGATGTTTTAGCTGCTGCTAAGCAGCGTTTATACTAAGTCGAGGGCTCTTCAGCTTCTCACGCTGCCCTGCCAGCAGAGGCTGGCAGTGCACGAGAAGCTGGGGGAGCAGGCAGCAAGGACAGCTGACCCGAACAAGCCCAAGGTGTATTCCATACCATGACATCATACCCAGTGTCCAAAACGGGGGGCGCTGGCTGAGGGGCACCACAGCTCGGGGATGAGCTGCGCATCAGTCAGCGGGTGGTGAGCAGTTGTAATGTGCATCACTTGGTTCTGTGTATTCTACCATTACCATTACCATTTCCCCTTCCTTCTCCACCCTATTAAACCGTCTTTTTCTCAACCCATGAGCTTTACTCATTTTTTTTTTTTCCATATTCTCTCACCCATCCCGCTGGAGGCAATGGAGTGAGTGACCGGCTGTGTGGCGCTTAGTTGCTGGCTGGGCTTAAACCACGACAGCGACAAAGCGGTGATGAGGTTGCCCATAAATGAAAAAGGTCTTCAGGTAGCCATATTTCTCGAGGGCAGTGGCAGTCAATCGGCCGTAAAGAGATGACCCGAAAACGTCCCTTGCATTCCATTTTACGTACACTTCTCCCAATATTTTTCTTACCCCATATTCAGAAAAAGGAGAGCTTAAATCCACTCTCCCAAGACCATCAGGCTATCCGGTGAGCAAATATCAAGAGATGACTCTGGCGATGTGCCCGTAGGGCCTCCAGCTAGGGACTTCTGTGACCACGCCTGCACACAAAGATGAAATGGCAGTTTAAGACGAATTACCTATCGCAGGCTGAGACATAACCGTGTTATCAGCGGTTATGGTTCTTTCTCGTCGTCGTAATACAGGATGCTTGAGAGACTTGTAGTGCAAACCAGGATGAGCATAAACAGTGGAATATGGTCCACTGCGCATTAGGCTCCTCGTGCCAGGGACTGCTCTCTCACGCTGTTTCATTTGCTTTCCCAGCTTTCCTCTCTGTCTTCTTTGGTTATTCCAGTTTCAGCATTTCTAGGGTTACTCTCCCTCGTAAGGTTTATCTACAGAAAGCCTTTATCTGGAATGCAGAATAGTTTTAAACTGCAATACCCGTTTCAGAATATGAAATTAAAAAATTACTCTTGCAAAGTAGTTTATTTGGCAATAACTACTTGGGCCAGCTTCTCCTTGCTGAAAAACTTGCTGTGATTTTAAAGGAAAGAACAAGATGAAGGAAAGTATCTTCCCCTTCTCATGCCAGAACAGATTTCTTTAAACCCTAGCTCAAAAATTCAAGTGTCTCTAAACTTTGACTGTGGAAAGACACCAACTCTTGTAATCTGCTCGTTGCAACGAGAAGCATCACCTCCCACAGCCACTTGTCACCAGGCCCTTCCTCGGTATTGCGGGAGAAGAGCCCGTGGGAGCAGCGGGCACCCCAGTCTCACCCACAGCGGGATGCGGAGCCCACACAGATGTTCCCCAGACCCTGCATGGCAAAGGCGGCAGAGGACGCACCGGGGAGACGCCCTGCGTGTGCCCTTTAAACGGTTTGCACGCCACTAGCAGCACATGGGGTTCGGCTTGAGGAGCCCTAGCGTACAGCTGTGCAGAGCTGCAGCTGGGGATTCCCGGAGGATGCGGTCCCTCTCCCAAGGCAGATGAACTGCGTGGGCAGGGCGGCGCTGCCCACCACCTCCGGCCCTTCCCAGCCTGCCGCAGCACTGCCAGTTCCGGCAGCGCCGCTGCGTATAAACCCGAGGTGCTCTTCATCCACCGTAGGCACCCCGCGCTACAGAGCGGCGGCAGGCGACCCGCCGGGATACCACGTCAGGGAATGGAAAAAACAACAGTGACCCGTGACAAAGTGTTCCTGCTTCCCACGGGCACTTCCCCCGCAGAGCTTTTCAGCAGAGCTAGTATTTTGCCTTTTTAACTTCCCTCCAAAGATCCAGTGGGGCCGGATGCAATGCCAGTCCCTCACCCTTGCAGACACCCCCTCCTCCTCAGCAGAGAGGCCAGGAGGTCTCTCACGTTTGACCCTTCCTCTGTGCAAACACGCAGCACCGCTTCGTTTCCCTTTTATGGTCTCTCTGCTTATTGCTGCCGATGGGAATTTCGGTTGGTACCCAACCACAGCTAGATTGGGAGCCGGTAATGTTTGTAGCTTCCTACAACGTACATTTTGGAAATGCTAATAAAAACAGGTTTTGAAGAGGAGAAAGGAACGGCATTCAAACTGCTCACAAAGCGTGAAGTGAAAGAATAGCATCCCGCGAGGATTAGCTGAGGGTCTCTAACATTATCCTGTAATTACCATTGAACGGCTGGGGGAAAACCCTTCTGAGCCTTGCCAAATTCCCAACCCACTGCCTAGGTTTGAAGTTCTATAGAGTATGGGCTTTGAACCTGTCCCTGACACCCAGTGTGATCGCTGACTGCACATGAAAAGGCTGTTTTCATATAAAACTGCAATGGTCCTTTTGAGAAGCCACGTGCTGCACGTTCACCATGTGCACCGAATGCAGAGGCACTTCCAGGGGATGCAACTGACTCCGGAGGAGGAGAAGGAAAAACAGGATAAAAACACAGAATAGCTGGATCCTGCACTCTGCTGCCTTTGGAAGGAATGCCCTGCGCAAAGGCACGAGATTGGCTGCCTTGTTCTTCTACCACGGCTCATTCCTCAGTCTAGATGAACACATATCTACAGCACCGGTGCTCTCACAGGGAACTAATGGACTGTTCCATGTTCATCCTTCTCATCACAGATTTGTTACAGCCTATCACATGAATTATAGTCCAGCTCTTAAGAGGAAAAAACCCCTGTGTCAGAGAAAAAGACCTTGATTTCTCACACGCACTTGAACGTTAATTCAATAGTAAGGAGTCATACAAGTCACTGTAAAGCTGCTAGCACAAGATGAACTCCTGCCTTCTCTGGGCAGAGGATGAATTTTTAAAATTATGTACTCGCTAGCTGCTATCATAGATAAGGCTTTGGCAACACTTCTGGAAAGAAATGGGTGTGATTTTGCAGCATTACACATCACTCCGGGAATGAAATAAGGGCAAGACTTCATCCCACTCCCATCAAGAGAAGTGGATCAGAATTCAGAGCCCACGGACAGGATGAGCTAAAGGGACTCAGTGTCACCCGCTGGTGCTCCTGCTGGTGCTCTCCTTCAGCTGCTTCGACCTTCGGGCCTTTCTGAATTATGGTACTCTTGCAAGGGTGTCCTGTGGGCCGCGGCACCACCTGCAGTCCCTGCTGCACGATGGGTTATAGCTGTGTCCAACGACATCACTCCCGCCTATGAAATCACCGCCCTCGGAAGCCCCTCTGCTGGAGGGATGCCGCTGCGGCCACAAGAGGCGTTAGGGCAGTTACAGCTCTCCGCAGCAGGCTGAGACTGGAGGAGTGTCAAAGGGCGAGGATTCCATCCACAAGAGCCAACCAACGGCTCGTACAAACACAACGCGGAGTGCTCAGGCTCACCCGGTCTGCCTCTCCAAGAACAACACGAAGCTACCACCAAAACCTTCTAGCTGCGCATCGGGGAATGCAGTCCCTGCGCAAGCCTGGCACCGTACGTGCGAGCTGCCCCGGCACACGCAGAGCCTCCTGGGCTGGGCACCGAAGGACAGCTACTGCTCATGGGGTCAAAGGTGAGAACAGTCCCACAAAATCCCGAGGCAGGCAAAGGTTCAGCTCTCCTTCTGATTTGGTACAGAATTTGGACACCCCACAATCAACGAGTTTCCAAGTCCACTGACCCAAAACTAGTTGTCACTAGTTGCCCCTGCAGCGAAACACGACGAGATCAAAAACATCGTGGCTAAACAGAGGCAGGCACCTAGAAGTGGCACGCCCGGCTGGCCTTCACCGTAACCAAGGTTTTAGTTACGACGCTGGCGGACACCCGTCCTTTGGAGAGAAACACAAGCAAAACCCTCTGACAACAGCCCTACCCTCCTGCGGCCACGAGAAGGACTTCTGACAAAGGAGGAGGAGCCGACACAAATAGCCTTCAGAGGGGCACCAGGGCTGAGGTGGCTCTGGACCTCCCAAGCACCACCGCAGTACAGAGTCCCACCACAAATGAGGCACTGGGCACTGAACGTCTAGTAGTGAACATTGGCTCTGCTTGCAGCTCCGGGCAAAACCCTTCGCTCTCTGCCGACCATCCTCTCTCTGCTCTACTTCAAGTGCAAATGGGACAGCACGTGCACAGCTTCTCTCCACCATATTGCTGACAGCAAAGCTACGAAGCCCCGACTGCAGTTAGAGGCATGAGGCACTCGGGTGACGAGGGTTTAGAAACCGTCCTTGAACACAACAGTGACGGCTCCTGCTCCGGGGAGCCCTTAACAAGGCTTCCACAGGCTCGGACAGTTGTTACCGGCCCCGCGTAGTCTTAGATTCATGGACTGCTGCCTACGCATCTTTGCGACCTCAACCAGCCGCAAGTCTTGAAGTTCAAGAGATTGGTATTGAGGATTTAATTCGGATTAGACATGGATCTCAGAGTCTGCTCCAAATACTGTTGAATCTTTTCTAAAGTACATAAATCATATCTAATGTTGACTTTTTCTTACCTAGAGGTCATCTGGTCCAACAAATGCAAGTTTTCCCTGATGATCAAACAGGTTCAGTTCTCTGGTTAAAGGATAAACTCCCATTTACACACAACATATAACCCCTGCCTGTTGCCTGCTCTGCCATAAACCTGGTTAACCAGATTATTAGAGCAGCAACTCCGTGAAAGCCAAACGTATTTCTCAAATATACCTAACGGCATTTTCTACAGACTAAAAAGACCACAGCTTTCATCTCCAAAAGTCACAAATATCACTGGAGAGAGAAATGGACATTTTATGAGAGATATAAAGGGGGTTGTCAAGTGTTCAAAAATTCCGTTGGTATCAGAATCGATGGATGACGTTTGACTTCTGCAGTGTGAATCAATCAAAAAATGAAAGCATTTTGAAGCATCTTTTCAAACCACAGAGTCATGAGAAACCCTAAGAAGTTTCAGCCCTGGGACTCTTCCCTTGGACATCCAGAGGGGGTTACGTTGGCATCCTCACTCAAAGCGACAAACAGCTACAACATTCCTGATACCGGAGCACGTTCAGTCAACCTGCCTCAAGACATACGAAACTGAAAGGTGCAAAACGAAGGAGGCTCCAATACATTTTTCTGAATAACTTTTGAGCACTTCAAAGTTTTGAGAACTTGTGACTTCCAGGTTGTTTCGGTGTCTAAAAAAACTCAAAATCCCCCAAAATCACTCTAAGTAGTTCTCCCTGGATAAATGATGCAACTCTATACAGCAAGCAATGTGTCCCTAAAATATATCCATTCCTCTAGAGCCCTTGTTCAGAGAGTTTAAACGTTCCAGCCAAACCTGTAGGCTACCAAAATAGGATTGGTATTGTCTTTGCAGAGGTAAAACATCCCTCCGAGGTATGAGAGCTCAAACCGAAGATTCATCTGCGCTGAAATACCTAGCAGGCCTTCCAAAGCCCTGTGAAATCTGGACTGCTCCGCTTATCGTCATGCAGGACGCATCTTTTGGTGAACGGGATGCTGCCGGGTTATGTTCCTGCTTGCTGGTCTGAGGTTTTACAAGAGATGCGTCAACTACTCTTTCATTTATTTAGGAAGCACTTCTCCAGAGGTACCCAAAAAGGAGCTCAGAAAGCACTACTCCACGGATGACTTTGAAGAACGAACCGCACGATACCAGGTTGATGCTAGCTACACCCAGTAGAAAGATCCTTCTCTTCACCTGGTGCTCCGATTACTCTCTCCCCTCCTCTTCCTTTTTGCTAGTTTCCCCATTTCTCAGCACTAAGCTTAGCTTCTGCTTTCCCCATCTTCAAGTGTCCTTCTCCAGTCATCTCTCCTTTCCTCATGACCTTTTCTTACCACTTTTTCACCTTCCTTAGCCAGCGCTACCAGCGCCTAAGATCCTTCCACAGCTTGAGAAGCACAGCTGACTGCAAAGCTGCTACAAGCCGAGAGCCTTACGGGCGCCGAAAACCACGGCATCAATCCATTTCCCTATAGATGGAGTCTGGGCCAGGGGGCAACGTAAAACGCTGGGAGTAGATTCTAATCCACTATCTTTCCCTCGAAAAGGGTGCGATAATAATGATAGAGCTTGAACCCATTATTAACTTTTGCCCTCCGCTTCCACCCTTCTTTAAAGTCACAATAGCCGCAGCTACCGCCCAGCACTGCTTTCAGACATGGCTATGAGCAGGGCTGTTCTCAGCCAGGACCGTTCCTGGAGGCTGACCACTCTACTCCCGGCTCCTGAAGTTTGACAGACTCCAGTCTTCCTAAGCATTTTCTGGAACTCATCATTGGGTAAAAATAGCCAAGTGTTATTCTGAGGAGCATTTTTTCCTGCCTGCTAATGTATTTCCTGACAGCTCTGTCTCGTGAAGTTAAACATGCACTCAGAAAGGAGTCTCTGCGAAAGAAGCTTCCAATAGCTCATCGGTTCGACGCAGACGCAGTATTAATTTCTTCTGACGAAGTATTGTCCCTGCCTGAGGCAGCCTGGCAGCGTCTTTATCACGTGGTGTACGAAACATCTGTACGGAAGGCCAAACTGCTCCTGCTGGGTTCATTAGTTTGATAGCTTCCCAGGCAAAATTAATTGCTTTGTCACCACATTCATTCTGACTGCCCCACAGATTAAAACCAGCAGTAATTACTGCCCATCCCTCCCGGGCTTTCCATGGCAGCGGACTGTTTGTTCCCACACTTGATCTCCACGAGGTGTTGTTACGCTGCTGCTGATGCAAACAGCTGGTCAGTTTTTGCCATGGGTGTGTTACCCTCTGCTGTTCCTGCGCAATCTGCAACACAGTCGACCGCCCTCTGCCATCAGCAGAGATCGACCCCTCGCACGGCCCACGCAAACCCCCAGTTCGAAACACTTCTGCAAAAACTAGATGACGAAGCATCATGACATAAGATAGACTGAGCGAGTAAGAGACGGGTCTTACGATACGCAAGTCCGTATCTGAACAATGCATTTAGCCAGATGTTATATGGCCTAATTTTCAGGGATTCTTAGTACCACCCACCAGCGAGATGTGAGTCAGTGTTTTGCGTTAGCCGGGTCAGGATCTTACCGTACGCTGCAGGGTTCTAAAACAACGACAGGGTCTGCTGCAGGAAGTTACAGCTTACTGCATACGGCTATACGACTGTCGGAGGAGAGGTCAGCGGGCAACAGGATCAAAGTAAAGACAGGAGACTGCAGCGCTTGCTGAAGTTAAAGCTTACTGCACTGGGTTCTATTTCACATGACCACAGTACCTGGAAGACCCACACAGCAAAGCGCAGAGAGCTCGCTCACCTTGGATGCTGGTCCTAGGAGCTGGCTCTGCTTCCCACCTGCAGCCACCATCCTAACACGGGGCAGGGACGAACTTCGAGCGAAGCGTTTGCCAGCTACAGGAAAGAGAAGGCAGAGGAACGTGGGGAAGCGAGGGCTGAATTCTGCAGAGACCAACCTCGCCACGTGGCGCACAGGGCAGCCTCAAAGCTTTACTCCAAGTCGAGCCTACCTAGCGAGCGGGGTACCTTCTGTGCCGTGGGGCAAGACTCGGATCAGATTTTCTGAGCCTACCCTGGGGCTTCCCGTGCTCTTACCTCTGGATGCCCAGCTCCTGTTATAGTGACGGAGCCAAGGAGCTGAGGACAGTTACACCACATAACACCGCTCTGTGGATCAGTAACTCATCCAAGCCGTGGATGAGACAGCACAGCAGGACACTGGCTGACAGCCCCAGCGTGGGCCACAGAACAGGATGCTTTTAGCACAGACTGACTAAAAACGTCCAAAGGATGAGTTTGGCTGAACTCCGCTGACATGAGCAGAGCTCTGTTAAAGCAGAGTCTGGTTGAATACAGCGAGCAGTTACTCGCAGCGCACTCTTGCAAATTAGCAAGCCGGGAAAGCTCCAATAATCCCAGTTTTTAACTTTTTGCCCTTGTTTCCAATCTCAAAATTTCATAGGCAAAGGTCATTCAGAAAACTTTTCAAAAAGTAGCAAACGTATGTGGCATTTCGCTATTTCCATGGAAACCTTTAAGACATTGCTCAGCACGATATGTTCTCTAAACGCGCCCGACGCATGGGAGACTGCACTTTGTCAAGGGAAAGGGACGGGCTCGCACTGCTGCTGGCAACACACGTCACCTACACAGCATCTTGCACTTGCCTTCGAGTGCGTTTACCCTACGTCTTCCTCTGAACGAAAATGACCCCAACACCACGTCAAGAGAACGCCAGCTCCCAGCACGCGGTTGAGGGCTGCCTCACGCAGCACCATTGCCCCGAGCAGCTCCTCTCTGCCGACGAGCTGCAGCACCGCTCAGACAGCGGATCTCTGACGGGGGTCTGGCAGCCCATTTCTCCCTGGCATCAAAACACCTGGCGCTGTTATTAGCAAGGCTGGCCAAGACGCGTGGGTTTGGAAACTGGGGTTGCAGGGCTCGTCCTTCCAGGTGAAGGTGAGCACGTGCCCTGTCACAGACACCTGGAGATGGTCTCCTTGCCCCTGTCTGTGCCGTTCGTGCGGTGTAAAGGGAGTTGAGCTTCACTTGTAAGAGGTGTCGGTCTAATGCACGTCACAAACGTCAAGGCACAGTCATTAACACCAACTCCTCCTGCCCACCTCTGCCGCACATTCAGGAATACCAAGGGCTATCTGTTCGCTCTCGTATCGTACCCACCAGACACAAGACGCCCGCTGCCGCGTGCCACACCTGCACTTCCACCTACCGTCAGTGAGGCAGTAAGTTTGAAACACAGACGATAATAAAAGTTACAACTAGGTATTGCAACCAACTGAATGTATTTAAGCTCTCTGTTGTTTGCCACCCGTGGCAGAACATTTAAAATGGACAGGAGAGATGGCTTTTATGGAAGTTACATTTTAAGGCAACTACTACTGGGGGAGGGATGTAGTTAGCATTGTCAAGTGCTGCTGGCTTGTTTAAAACCACGTTTTTGGTAACCTAGTGAATATTTCTCTGAGTTCTAGTGAGATGGGTGGTGAAGAAAACCAGGCAAGTTAAGGGTGGCTAAAAAGGATGCCATTGCAGCAGTAGGTCACGGAGCTGTCCTCCACGCACAAGGTGAAGCATCAGCACCCATTTCTACCTTGCAAAAAGGCTATGTTTTTGAATTGACTCCCCTTGAGCTCCCACTGGCTTCAAGTGGGAGCAGGGTGGGGTCAAAAACTAGTGTCTCTGAAAAACTCCATAAACAGGCATCTGGCCTCTTGGATACCGCTCTCCCACAGTCACCTGTGGATCATAACAAAATATCAATACTATGCTGGCACCGAGAGGCAGAACCAACATCAGGAACTTTTCCTGTCTAACGTACCATCACAATGAGATCGCTCATGGCTGGGGAATTCACCACCTAATTCAGCAACAGCAAAAGAGTTAAGGATTTTCCAGCAATCTGTCCAGAATGGCAGAAGGAGTCTGTGGCAGAGCTCCCACCGCAGATTTCTCCAGCCCTGCAGAACTGTCCTCAGTTCTGCCGTGTGCCACCTCCATCAACATCTTCCTGCTCTCTGCACGGACAAAAATGTTAACGCCCTCACCCTTTTCCCTGGTGAAAACCAGGGAAGATCCTTTCAGAAAGGAATTTTGGCACCGAGGCAGAAGAGCGATCTGATAGAAGCTTGGGGAACCCGCTCTTGTCTACGCAGACACACCCCGTGAGCTGTAAAGACTCCAAGCTGGGGCGGTCAGGACTGTTCATACAAATGACAGCTCTTCAGTGGATTCTTCCATGCTCTGTCGCACCCACGCAGGCTCAGTTAGCTCACCTACACCCCCAAAACCCCGGACACAGGTAATACCACGCAAGGAAGTGAACAAGAAAAAATCCATTAGCTTATTTGGTGGTAGGAACAAGGGAGGCTCCTAATGAAAAAACGGCAGCAAGAAAGGAAGTTTATAGGGACACGGGTTTTTTCGCTCTGAAGTCCTCAAAGGATAGCACTGAGAAGAGGACAGAGTTTAATCATCAGGTCCAACACCGCAGCTAAGAACATAAACCTACTGAATTTAAACCCAAGAGACTGTGCGCCTCCCCTTGCTACGACGTACCAGTCCACGCCTGGGCTGCTTGTTCCCCTTCAGGATTCTCCCTTCCCAAGCAGTAAATCCCGCAGGCTCGTGCGCCGGCAGGCTCTCGGGTTAAGCACGTTCCCAGATACAGCCGTGGTTCTGGCTCGTTTTCCTGCTGCCAAACATTCTCCTGCCTCCAAGGGAGCCTCTGCAAACATGATGTTAGAAACGGCTCTGGAGACAGCTTCCCCAGGTAAAAAGTGGCAGATAGAAACCCTGGGAGACCCTGGCAAGAAAACTCTACCACAAAACAGGGACTAAAGAAATCCTGCTCCACTGCTTAAGTTGTCAAGTGAGGCAGGGGAGTCCGTTAGGAGACTGCTCCTGGACAGCACATGACTCTCAGAGTTCTCCGGATGCATTGAATTTCGCACCGAAAGGAAAACCAGCAGAGAACGCTTATTCTTGATCTTCAGAGTCTTACATCTTAGGGATCTAGAAGGAACGAGACGTGTATATCTGTTTCTATCTCTTACCCTGCAGATCCAAGGCACGTATCTCTGTCGTAGCTACAGAAAGGCCACTGAGTAAAAACAATCTGTTCCGTGGAATAGTGTATTCCTTCGCATTTTCACCCACCAAAGTTTAATCACTGAACGTTCTGAGCTCTCTGATATCAAGTTCCCTGTCTCATTTTGATAAAAATAGCCTAATACAACTTGACACACTGGTACGTGTTTACACACAGCGACCAACTGGTCCAAGGAGGCTCCCAGGAGTTACTCAGTCCCTTGCGATTCTTCCTCAGCACTTGGGACACACACACACAGGTTCAGTTTACAGCTGTACGTAGCAGAGGTTCATAGGAAACCCAGTGCCTCAGGCTTCACTGGAGCACAGCTGCAGGAGTTAGTTACGGGCTTCGCCAGGTAAAGGAGCAGCTCGCTGCAATCCCTTCCATCCTACCACCAGAGTTTGTCCTAAAAAAAGTTAGGAGCCAAGACTGACCACGCGCAGAAGGCGGTGCATTTTCTGAGAGAAAGATGACAAGGAACATGCGTTTTGCCTTACCTCTCGAGAAACAGCCTTCCACAACTCTAGACCGGAAGGAGACAGGAAAACCAGTGGAGAAATAACCTACAAACCATGCAGCAGCACGAACCAGAGACCTCTGCAGATGGTATTTGACAGTTCTGCATCGTGTAGTCTAACTGTATTGCCATACTGCCGCACGCATGCATGCTCCCCATGGTACGCAACTACAGGTTACTGAGCCAAAAAATCACAGAATCACCTGTTTGGAAGAGACCTTTAAGATCATCAAGTCTAACCGTTCACCCTGCACTGCCAGGGTCCCCAAACCATGTCCCTCAGCACCACAGCCACACGGCTTTGAAACACTTCCAGGGATCGGGACTCCACCACCTCCCTGGGCAGCCTGTTCCAGGGCTTCACAACCCTCTCTGTGAAGAAATTTTTCCCAAAGTTCAACCTAAACCTTCCCTGGTGCAACTTGAGGCCGTTTCCTCTTGTCACAGGGGAGAAGAGTCCATCCCCCACCTCACTATAACCTCCTTTCAGGCGGTTGTGGAGAGCGATAAGGTCTCCCCTGAGCCTCCCCTTCTCCAGACTAAACACCCCCAGGTCCTGCAGCCGCTCCTCCTAAGACTTGTTCTTTAGACCGTGCACCAGCTTCGTTGCCCTTCCACCCGCTGCCCTGTTATCTACAGCATTGCCTCAGGGACCAGAATTGTTGGCATTTTGAGGCTGTTCACAGTCTGTAGGATAGTGACTGGATGTTAAGTCACTTCCAAGCAAATCCACTAGTCTTCACGACTTCAGCGTCATTGATAAGAGGAACAATCAGACACACTCTCTGCCACAGCTGTTCAAGGTTTCATCTTGCAATCCTCTTTGCTGAGAAGGAAAACCTCCAGCAGAACATGCTGCTGGTGAGCCCAGGGAAGCCTGCAGTACTCCTCCGCTCAGCTGAGACTCTCCCTGTGGAAACAACTCCTCTGCCGTGCACCAGCACTTGCGTTTCACAGCCGCCGATCACCACCAGCGCAGCACCTCCTAGGCTTTCTTGCTACAACAGCGTTTCTAAGCTTTTGAAGAGAAACAACAGGAGCTAACTGCATCTTAGGAGACTCTTTTTTTACAAGCTGCATCTCTTAAGGGCACACTGCAGAAAACGTAGAAGAGCAGCGCCTGATGGGACAACATAGAAGACCCTAACCACGATACACGGTTTGGCAAAGCCTATAGAATCAGACATGGAATTCTGTATTCTTTGCTAACAGAGAGCGTTTTTCTTCCTTCTCATCCTTCTCCCTTCTCTATACTCACAATTACCGCGAAACACACGTTCCCAGAACCATAACCACCGCCGGGTATCTTCAACGCTTTCACATATAAAAAGTCTGACATACAGCAGCTATCCTCAGAATGCCTACAGTGAATTATTCCCAAACAGGACCAGTCCTCTTTTACGGCTTATGAGCAAATATCAGGACGACCTGTTCTGCAAAGCACACGAAACCGCTTAAAATATGTCCATGGTTTTTCAGACCATAATTTTGACCTTTTCATTTTCCAATTATTTCTCTCAGTACCTGAAAAGATTTGTTTTATGATACTCATAATTTCGGGGGCCTTGGCAAGCGTGTACCATACCTTTCAGCACTGCTGCCAAACAACTTGAGTTAAAGCCATAAATCACGCCGTAACTGTCCTCTGCTGATAAGCAGAATTACCAGCAACACATGCTTTATAGCTTAGGGACCCTAGTTATTTTATAATTTAAGTCCTACTGTCACCTGAAAGAGATGCACACCAAACATAATCATGAAGCAGCAGTGATGTTGCACAAACATGGCTAATAATTTTAACTTTATTGCTGTCCTTGCCGTTGTGATTTGGAAGAACTTTGCTAGTTAGCAGTTGCAATCAATAGTATACCTCTTTCGAAGAAAAATGAGGTAGAAGAGCACTTCTATTATTCATCAGGACACAGCCCACTCCTTTCATACAATTTGTTTTCATTTCAGCTGCCTGAACTTTGGAAAAGCAAATAATTCAATCCATTGACACAAGAGCATTGCAGTGTCCTTGACACCTCCACAAGCCTCGTGTTAAGGTCCAGTCCTGCACCAGCTTTCTCCCATACAGCCGGACGTACCTCAAGTCGCCACCCCCTTTCCAGTGCCACGGTTTGGTCTGAGGGAACAGCAGAAAGGATGGTGGAGAAATGCATCAGCAGCCGGCTGTATGCTCCTGTGACTGGGTATTTTTTGTGCTCAGCCAGGATGGGAGGACTGGCATTGACTTGGACGATACCATAAAACGCTACGGCGTGAAACAGTGTGCAGTATTGCGCACATCCTTTGCCCTGCTCTGAGGTGAGCATGGCCAGCCTGGAAGGAACTGCTTTAGAAAAGCTTCACAGAAAGAAAAGCATTCCTTGTCGTCAATGCCTCCCAAGCCTGACTTACTGCTTTCCTTTGGCTAACCCGTCTCTGACTCGCTAGGTGTCCCTGGTCAAGAAACAGTTCTTCACCCAACTGAGACTGATGCAACACTTCCTCATCGGCGTCAACTGTGTGGATTTTGTGACTTCTCATGCCGGCCAGAAGACCCACCTCATGGAACTGAGAACCAAGAAGTGTCCTGCCCTGTCGGAGAAGAGCCCACGGGCCAGCCGCAGGTAGGAAAGCAGCCTGTCCGTCACCTCGTCTCCCATATCCATCTCACAAGGGGCAGGCAGGAGGCAGGGAATGGCAGTCGATGCGTGCCAGGGCCTCAGGAGAATCTGACCTGGCAGGTAGGGAGCAGATGACAGCAGAGCCCTTCCCTGCTTGCTGCTGTCCCCTCCCCTGTTTGCCAGTCCAGAAAAAGCTGCAAGCAGGCAGGCAGTGTAGCTCAGGGACCGTGCAGTGACCTGGCAGGGAGGGCCAGCAGCTCGCCCCTAGGAGGGATTTCAGCTGAATACTCCATTCCTTCTGGCTGACTTGCGGGTGCTGTCTGGCTTCCTCACCCAGCTATGTGCCAGCCGTGACTCCAAGGGGACGGTCACATCCCCCATGACTTGTCTCCTCTCTTCCTTCGTTACAAGAGTACCGTGTCAAGTGAGGAACTCGATGGATGGGGAGAGCTGACCAACCCTCATGGAAGCTGGGGGGCTGTAAGGTCCTATCTGGAACGGTTTACGATGTTTTCTTAGAAGATGACTACAGGCGTGACCATAAAAGGAGTATTTTTTTACATCTAAAAATGCTGCAAGAAGCGGCTCAGATTTTTATTTGCCAATTATGAAGACACTTATTTCAATCTCTAAATCCAGAGCAGAAAGAGTTTGCAGCAAAAGGCATGCTATTTCAGTGCCAAAAGGTTCATTTGTCTTCTTCCCAGAGGAACATATTTTTCATCCTGACACTTTCTGAACACAGAGATGTGAAACAGAGAAAGCCTGGAAATCTAGCAAAATTCCCGAGGACTGAAGGAGCCACAGCCCCTCCCTGCTGTGCGGCTCCCCCATGAACTGGGGTACACGCATCTCTGTACCTGCCCCGGAGCCTTCCCCGGTACCGTGCCACCACGGAAAACCAACCATCCTAACGAATTCATTTCTAAGCGACTCATAAAAGATTAACCTATTCGCAGAAAGACTTGGTTTTGGGGAAAAACAAGTGTGGGAACAGCGGAGGCCATACAGTCTAACAGCACAGGGTAGATCTGGGGTGTCAAACATAACCTGGGTTTGCTGCAGGGCTTCGTGCGCCCATGCCTCTGTCTCCCCTCGCCCATAAAACCGGGATTAAACCTTCCTTTGCAGAACTATTAAAAATGCATTGCCATTTACCACCTGTTCAACACCCTACTCACCTGCTCGTGGCACGAAACACCTTCCTCCCAGTTCTCAGAGTAAGAAGCGGAGTTGCAGAAGGCGCCAAAGATTCTGCCTCTCCCTGAACATCACCACCTTTAAAAATTATATTAGCACTTTCGGAAGTTAATTCCAACGAGCTGGCCTGGCAGGCTGCATGAAATGGAACACAAACTTAGTTCAGGAGAAGTACAGGCATCAGGGAGGGGGGAGATATTCTGCTTTTAAAAACGCATCTCCAATGCAATCAGGGCAAGAAAGCAGTAAAGCCACACATTTGTCTGGCGCTTTTTTGTTGACTCGATGACAATTTCGTTGACTCAGAACTCTGAATTCTGACATCACCTTGTTACAAAAGAAGCATTTTCAGCCACATGTTATTTTTCTACAGGGATTTGACTCATTCTTCCAAACTTTAATTTAGCATCAATTGTTTGCTGTGTTATTTTCAAACATAAAAGGCAGCGCTGGCTCTTATTACCCCATAGAGGTTTTTAAAAGCCCAGGGAACAGTTGTGGAATAAGCAGCTCCTTTATTTAGGGAGAGGGCAGAGTGGGCGAGGAGAAGCACAAAAACACCTTCAACTGCTCACATCACGTAGTTAGCCAAACATCCTAATGCCTTTCTTTTTGTTTCAAAGAGCAATTCTCTAAGCCACTGCGGGGTCGCAAGTTCATGCCACTCAATGGCTGATAAAACCACTTGACCATCATTTCCGAGTGGGAGGAAGTTCTCCTCTGGACCTTTGCAAATGCAGTCACCCACACATCGCCACACTTGATAAGGACCCTAGGGCAAGGGACCACCTGCCAGCAGTGAGGGGGGAAAGGAGGAGGGGAAAAATCTGAGACAAGGTTTTCCAAGCTGCACAGTTGTGACAATATGCTAGAAACCACCTTTAAACTGCTTTTTATTTCTCCATAAACCCACTGAGCTATGGACAAGTAGCTTTTTCATAAGGATTTTTTTCCACCTCTCAAAAAGCGCTCACAACTACACACAGACTTACTAGAAAACCCTTCCCTAAATTCACTAAGATCAGTACTGGGCCTTTTAAGGTCTGTCCCAAGCAAGGTTTTGACCTGTGAGTCAGAACCTTGCATGAAAAGGAGACGGAGATAATGCTGCTGAGCAAGTCGAGCATCTCCTCCAAGCTGCAACAGCTCACATTGATCAGCTTTCTAGGGTGATGCGAATGACGTCCTGTCTGGAAAGGGCAGCCAGCTGAAGGCACAACGTAACACCCGTTTGCATGCTGAGCCGATACGGCAGGCGACATCTGCCACAAGGGCGGCGCAGAAGACCCAGCGAAACTTATTTTAAACAAAAAACCCCACGTCACCACAAATATGCACGTGAACCTTCCTGGAAACGCAGTGTTTCCCCTCTGCGCTGAGCATTTCAACCCTGACAAGCGTGCTGGGTGCAGCAAGGCTCTGAACTGCACATTTGGGCTTAGTCTAGGTCCTGTGTCCGGCCCGGCGGCCCCTGGCTCCCCTGGCATCCTGGAAGGACGGTCCTGGCGTAGCTTTTACTACAAGTCCCCATCCCACTCTAAGGCCCAGCCTGGACAAAACAAGACCGAAACTGTGAAATGGTTTCAAGGAAAAATTACTAGAACGACCTGATCTTGAGCACACATCAGAAGGAGCTCGTTTACGCAGCTGAACAAAAGCAAGATGGGGAAGCAATTATTCACAGGCAGAACAGAGAGCTGATGCCACAGAGCTCTGAGTCACGCGGACAAAGGCAGAGCACGATCAGAATGTTTTCCACTGAAACACCCCAACGACCAGGATTTGAGGAACAAGATCTTCCAGAGAGGAACAGAAGGCACCTTTTTACAAACAGGCAGTGCCTTACTGAGATGGCTTACAGAGGACAACAGCAGTCAGCTGGGCCAGACTGAGTATTTCTCACGAAGCGCCTTTAACTGGTCAGTACGCGTCCCAGCCAGAATTACTTGGTGGAGTCCGACAACACGTCACACACGAGTTAGAACTGTAGCCTGGACATGGCCCTGACAAACAGCGAGCGACTCTTTGTAGGGCTTTCCCAGCTGGGAGCAGGCAGCAAGTCAATACCAGGAACTTCGCACCCACACGCGACCAAGCTGTTACCGTCCTGAGGCACGTTGCCTCCTCTGCGGAGGAGAAAGCTGCTAAGCAAGGCTGGGTGCTGGCACACGCAGGGAAACCTGTCCATAGTGCCTTGAGGTGAGCTGGTGGAACGGGACGCATGCTGCCTCTCACACGGAACTCCCACTGCCAGCCCCAGCGCCACACACACTTCTCTTCCCGCAGTGGTACCCGTAAACGCTCAATTCCATTTTATCAACACAAAGCGATACAGGTTTTTAAACACGCACCCCCCCCTTTTTTCCCTCTTTTCCACAGCCACTCACTAGGCATGGCCACAGAACCTAGCAGAAGGTCAAAAGGAGAGGTCTCATGTTTCTGAAGGTGAAGACTATCACCTCTACACTATCAACATCCCTGTGGGCAGAACAGGCTCTAAAATTTACACCAGGTTGTAAAACAGCACATGCCAATTGCACATGATCTGAAGACTTTGGGCTCCAGAAGAAGGCTGGGTTTTGCTCCTTTCTTACAGTAACAGGATACAAGAGGACTAGGGCAGCCTAGCTTGCTCAAGGAGCAGTAATAAAATTGTACCATCACTAAGAGATGCTGATTTCTAAATACTGGGCAACCTGTACATACCCATGCTGTAAGCTGGACGGGCCATACTGGGGCGCATATTCCTTTATTAGCAGTCACTCGGATCTCCCTGCACTGAAGAGACTTTGCTGCTGGCGAATAACGCACTACTCTTAAACTTTCTGCAATGAAGGCTTTATCCCGCTCTGGTTTTAATTTACCTCATAACTTTCATTATCTTCAGGATGCTTTCTTAATAACTCCTTTGAGATTGTGAAAGCTGGCTGAGTGCCAGCCATAGTGACACTGAAATAAAAAGATGCCTGAAAGCTGAAGCAAGTGAGGCTCATCAAAAACTAAAGCAAAATGTCAGTGATATTTTAGACGTTGACATTTTCAGTAAACCACGACCTTCCCTCTCTGAAAACTTGCACGTAATGGTTACATAGAACAGGTGCCCCCTTACAACTTCAAGAGACATAGTAATTTAAAACCAGAGAAGAAAGCACCCGGCTCGTTCGGTGTAAGAACACCGCATTTGAAAATTTCTCATGCTCAGATAATGCGATGGGACGGGTCCCCCCACTACACGAGACTACGCACTGCTGTCTGCGGAGCTCGCTTGTCACAGCTGGAGAAGGATGCAGACCCGCAGAGCCGTGAACTCGGAGAGGACAGGAGTTATGGAGAAGTGGACGGGCAGTCAGCAAGGTGTGATCACCCCTTCCACGTCGGTCCTAGGGTAAGGCTGTTCTCCAGGCATTACCGAGCTGAAACATCAAGCGAGGGCGCACAGCTTGACAAAGGGAGCAGAGCTCAGCACTAAACAAACGAATGGAGAGAAGCCGTGAGTCAGAAGCCTGAGCCCTTCCTCCCCCAGCTGCCATTCCGTCACAAAAACAACCCAGGAGTCACAGGACCTTTCCAAGCCCCAGCTTCTTGCCAGTGGAAGTTAGAGAAAAAGCATCTCAAGCATGCTTGAGAAACGAGTCGGTTTTTCTTCGGCGGGACAGAAACGGCTCATGCTTGTGCCAGCGGTGCAGGGCCGAGCAGCTCACACCGCTCGCTGAGCACGCCAAGCACAGTTACGTGTGCCTGGGCAGAAACACCAGTTCCTTCAGCAGTACTGCCGGACACCTCTGCTGGGTTATGGGGGAGCACACAGGAGAAGAACATAACGGGGGACGGAGAGGAAGTGAGACCGAGTTTCGTTAGGAGCTCACCAGGGAGGTCAGCGGGGGAACCCATCCGTCCTCCTCCTGTGACTGAGAGCAGAGCATCGCCACGTGACTCCTCCGGAACACTGGTCCTCCAGCCGCAGAGATCAGCGCAGCCTCACGGAAGCGGGGAAGCAGTGGGTCAGGCCGGGCAAGGCTGATGGTGCCCGAGCAGACAGAGGAGGGGAGGCTGTTCAGTGAGGTAGAATTCACCACTGCATGGGGATGACTCTTTAAAACGCGAGACTCGGGGAACTTCACCTCTCGAGCTCAGGAACAGAAGGATGTCTCACCCCGATTTCACTTGAATTTGCAGGACTGAGAACGTCTGCCTGTCTGATACCATTATCAGCCGGGGTGTGGGGGGAAATCGATCACCAGAACCAAAGCACTTAACCAATTGTCATGGACGCTCTGAGTGCCTTCCCTCACCTTCCTTCCCTTGATGGGGAAGGTGAAAATTAAGGGTGTGTTTTAGCAACACAGAACAGGCTATGAAGAACCTCCCTGCTGAGCAAGCCCAATACATGCCAGACTTTTGCTAGCCTCAAATTCAACACTGAAACTCCAACTCTGTCTTTCAAAATTCACATTGCTATTCCCGAGGCTTACGTTCTTACAGGAACTGTTTAACCCTGTCACAGCCAGGGCACCCCGAGGCAGCTGTACGGCTCCCATAACTAGTAAGAAACTACACAGGGAACTGTGGGCAGGGTGGACAAACAGCTGAAAATGGATTTGCTCAACATGGACTGCGAGTGAGGATGAAGCACCTGTGAGCAGAGACCAAACTAAAGCTAAGAGGATAACTGGGGTTTCATGAACGGAAGGAAGATGCTGCTTTCTCCTTACCAGTTCAGAAGGGAAGACTCTTTCAGGCTGCCCAGGGTTGGCCTAGATCTGTACGGTTTTCAGCTGTCACGGGGACGAAGGTGAAACAAACACAAGGAAGGAAGGCTGAAGAAAGAAACTGGGTTCGCAGTACACACAAACGGCACCTTCAGTAAAGCCCCAGCTCCGCTGTCTTTGGTGGACTCTAACCACCGGCTGACAGATCTGCTCCCACCAGCACCCCAGGGAGCTACCAGTGCTGTTAAAACGGAGTCCCCACCAGACGCTGCCACTGAAACCAGACTTCTCCACACAAAGGCTTAGTTTTACACAGCATTCTAGGCTGACGCGCAGTACCATGAAAACATCTCTCCAAGTCCCTGCAATTCAGTAGAGAGAGACTAGAGGGAAAAGCTGGAGAAAATGTCCCACAGCTGTTTTCTACCTTCGCTGTGAGGTTTGTGTTTGCAGTGAGGCTGGCTGAAAACCCCCAGATGACTGGGATTATTTAAAATACCAGAAGAGGGGAGGGGGAGAAGCAGGCCCAACCCCATCATTGGGAGCCCATCCATCACGGAGATCAGCCTGTAAAGCCCAGGAGTAGACCTAGGACTAATCCTCTTTTGAAAAACTGCTCAGCTGTATTTTTCTCCTTTCCAAAGAATAAAGATGACGTAACGAGAATTAGAGATTGTCAACAGCAAGAACAACTGAAGGAGGACTTATTCATTTGCCTGTTTGAATGGGGCAGAGAGCACCAAGGGGCCCAGGAGGCCCTTCTGAGACCCCAGCTTTGGGGTTAACTGGCTTCCAGTCTGGTCTCCAACAGAAGATCCCCACCCCATGGACTACGGCATATAGACGCCATCCTAACGCGAGGCACAGCTACAGTCAGAGATATTCCCCGAGGGCTGGAAGTAAGGAAGTGGGTTGCTGCGAACGTGCACCTTGGGCTCAGTGATGTCTCAGAGCACAAGCTTGGAGCACAGCTCTTCCCACAGCTGGGACCACGTCACAGGGCTCTGCCCTGGGTAGATTCTCTAGCGTCCGCAGGAAGAAACTCATCTGTAGTAACACAGTACCCTTGTGACTTCTACCGGTCTGTAAAACTAGTCTGTGACTGGACAACAGGTTAAAAAAGGGAGGGGAAAAGAAGAAGAAAGGAAAACATACGCAGAAACAGCTCCATCTCGCATGCGTGTTTCCTATGGAAACAAGGCTCAACTCAACACTACAAAAGGAACGCTCCGTTTAGTGCCCGTTCTGTTTCAGAGCATAAGATGACAGAGCAAGCTCAAGTAGCAGGAAGTGTTTGTCCTTCACCGTCTCCAGCAGGAACCTCTGTAATAATTGTACTGATCCTGTTTCCACGTTGTGCTGCATTATGGCAATGGGGAGGGGAGGAAGGAGAGAGAACAGATGTCACTAGGTTTAGGGAGAGAGATATAGCAGAGATATACCCCGACGCTGAAGCGCTGCTGACGAGCCAGACAAATTAATGGTGTCTGACTAGATAGTCTAGATTTTTATTATTGACAACTCGCTCCTCACTGACGTGGTTGCCACATATAAACTATGCATAGTACACACAAGGAGAGGGCAAAAGAAAATACATGGAGATTGGTACATTTAAGCTTGCCAAGTGTTGCTATTTGCCCTCACGTACAGTTCTTGGAGCTAAGAAAGAACAGGAAAACCTCAAAAGGCCTTTCGATTTCCAAGCATCCGCTCTTTTCTCTGTAGACTGACTCCTCTTCTAGTGTCAAGGTGAACCAGCGTAATTTTAAGTCGGTCAGACACATTCTAACACAGAAGAAAGCAATTACTTTCCAAGCCCCTCCTAAGTCACTTGCTCTTAGTGCCATGTAAAGCTCTGAATCACCCAACACACACAACTTACTGCTAGAGAGGCAGCTTTGCAGAGTAACTTATTTTCTGTTCTTCAGCACCCACAAGAATCCATCTAAATTAACCACATGCAGAAGGACAGTAACGTCACCAGGCAGATAACTAAGCTGAACTCCAAGGGCTCAAGCACCTTGTACATGAGCTGAAAGCAAACTGTTAGGCGAAATCAACAGCAGAAGACAGAAGGTATTTAAAAGACCCTCAGTCTACTTCTAGTCAAGTCGCTTACAGCGTAGCCACCGCCTCTTGCAGACCTACCACTCACCTGCTCAGGACAGACACCACTACCGCCCGCCCGTTTCCCTGCAGCCCAACGCAAGGCAGCTTTGCTGGTGCCCCCCTTACGCTACCAGAGAGCAGGCTCTGGGATCCACCACTAGACAGATAAGGACACCTTTGGCTTGCAGGAATTGCTTTGTTTCAAAGCAAATCTTGCCCAAGAACAACAGCACTTCAGGGCTCTTACCGGGTCGCAAAATCCTCTGAACGAGCAACTTGCAGTATGGGCCCTCGACACCCAGCTCCCAGCACACAAAAGGAAAGGCTGCTCTTCAGCCCTGCTACGAAGGAAATCATGACCTTCATCCAGCCAGCTAGAGGCAATGCCACGTCATCCTTCCATCGCCCAAGCTTCACCAAACACCACTGAGTTGAAGCGTAACACTTTCCACTGCAACCCACCGATGCCACCCTACAGTCAACCAAAGGGCCATCACCTTTCCAGAAGTACTCCTACCTCTTTATTAAGGACTTCATGGCCAGGAGAGACCAATCTTCTGGTCATTGGTCAAAACAAATGTTTCTTGGGGTTTGTTTTTCGTAATTTCAGGTTCCTGCTCATTAGAGATTATGCCGTACTCCAGAGAGAGATGTATTCTACCTACCTGCCAATCAATAGCTACCCAAGATATTGTCTCTACGTCCCTCTTGGGAAGGTAAAGGACACCATTCTGACACACAGTCAGTTAACTACAAAGGACCTTATTTTCCGACAGTAAGAGCAATTCACGTATTTGCCCAGCTTGCCCTAAAAATTCAGTTTTTTCTCAGCCAGCCACATCATCAAAATGCACAGACATTTGGCTACTCCTACTTTATTCCAGAATTTTACCAAGGAACTGTGTAGCTTTTTTAGTCAGTAAGTCAATAAGTTTTCACCTCGTCAGACAAAACAGAGACCCGCACAAACCTCATTTCTTTGCCCAGCAAAACACAGTTTTTAAGAGCAATCCACCAACTCACCTGGGAACAGAGAAGCCATCTGTCAGCCAAGGCTGATTGGTTCATTGCAGCCACCGAGAACCGATAACTCAGAGTAAGGATAGTCTAGGAGAGGAGTAGGACAGTTGTCCACTTGAAACCTCTGGATGTTGAAGACAAGCAAGTGCCGATTCTAAAGTGCGTTTATCGTAACGAAGGTAACTACCTTTTCCCCAGGGTGATCTTGAGACACACATCAGGTCCCTCGCTGGAGCCCACTCTGAAACACGAAGCCTGAGTTTCCACGTTGTCTAACAGGAAGGTGTCTTCTTTCTCTGGTGACACTTACTCACTAGCTCACAACACCCACGGCCCTGCTAGAGCGGGCTCTCAGCTCTGCAACAGAGCAGGTTTTCCCCCAAGCACGGATGCCAACAAGCCGCAGTGCTAAAACATTCAGAGGGAGAGAACTGGCAGAACCTCCGTTCAGGCTGCACGCTGCCAGCCCGCTGGGAGTGCTCAGCGCCCACCCGCTCTCTCTCATGGGCAAACTCGTACCTGCAAGTCCAAGCTTACCCAAATGCCATGTCAGCCTCTGCCACTCCTGATCCTCCCTACCTGATGCGGAGCATTAGGTTATTTCGGACCACTTCCAAGTCTCTCAGGACCCTGTCATCACGACGCTCTGAAGTCAAGTAAGTAATCACTAGCTGGGATTTCCTTTATTTGGCCTCTTCGACATTAAAGGTGTGCTTGACAAGCCCTTAGCTCCGACGCAGGCAACTCAGAGAACAGAACCAGATGTTCGGGCTTAAGTCACTTAAGGGAATCGGGTGTCTCAGAAAGGTGACACTCCAGACCCTCATGCCGTAACAGAGGGTCACCCACAAGCCACTGACAGGAGGTGGTTTGTACATGAACATCTCTTCAGTCCCCATTTCTCCCTAGCATACAAGGTGTTGGAATGAGGGCTGAGCACTGGATGTCTTCATGTAGCTGGACACAGAACACGAGGTCCTTGCCAAAGGGGTGCCTGACTGAGCAGGGTTCACCCGCAAGATATTTTCGTTACGTGTGTCAAGTGAGGAGGAGGTCATGCTGTCCCTGCTCAGCTTTAATTAATAGTTTAGACTATTCGGCCAGGAAAATGAAAGATGCCCTACTCAGTTAAAGAACATTTAAATTTATTGCCCCCATCTCCTTGTACTAGCAGGCGGCACTCCCTAAGCGCAGCCAGAAAGCAGACACCGCGGGAACAGAAGGAGAAGCCCCATGGTGAAAACACCCTCATGGAAGTGGGAGAGCTAGCTGCAAGGTCTCGTTCCTAGGAACGTAAAACATCTGAAGTGCCTGGAACTACATCTAGATTTACCCAGCACTCCTCTCGAGGGATGTGGTTATTGCAACAGCACAGGGTGTTGAAAATCAGGACTGAAGTATGAAATTCTGATTAATTATGGCAATAAACTAAGACGTGATGAGTCTTCATCGTTTAAAGGCAGCTCTCTCCACTCTTCTGTAGAGCTATGGATCTTCACATTACTCTAAAGAGACGCCAAGAAAAAACACATTCCAAAAGCGTTACTGAATACTATTTTCTCATCTTTCCCGTGCTCCAATTTATATGTGTCATCAGTTTGCCAGTGCAAATCTTCTCATTTGCTAATCTTTCTAAAACCTTCTGAAACAATTTTAGAAACCTGAGTCAACTGGATGTTGAATTTCGACAAGCTTTTGAGAAAAAGAGTTATGCTTAACAAGCAATGGAAAATGGTTGTCTTGACTATTCTGACTTTGAAAAGAAGATGTGGTCTGTAAAAAACCAACCTAGATTTCTAGCACATCTGTCTTACCTCAGAGGCAGCTACTGCCTTGTTAGCAGGAGCAGGAGCAAAGGGACAAACAAAGCTTGGTGTAAGTCTTATGACTGATGATTTGCACTGCATCTTGCCAGTCACCCAGTGAAATGAATCTCTAAGACCGAGCGTGTCATTAAAATCACCTTACGGCTCTGAGACTGGCACCTGTACATGAGGAGACAGCACGGCCCAGAGACTAAGAAAGCCTGACACCACCTAGAGCATGTGGTAGAGCATCAGTAGTGCTGCGTGGCTGTTTACAACGGAAGCAGCATCTCAGTGGCGTTGCCCTGGTGAGATACAAGGGGAAGTTAATGAAATGCCATTTTCACTGAGCATTAAGTTACCAAAAGCCAAACAGACAAATCCCAGAATCCACATGCAAGCACAATGGATATATTTTACCAGCGTATGTGCACGAAGGAAGGAAACTGCGAAGGATATCGTCCCCCTGTACTTGGCGCTGGTGAGGACACGCCTTGAGTACTGTGTCCAGTTTTGGTGCCCTCACTTCAAGAAGGACATTGAGGTGCTGGAGCGGGTTCAGAGAAGGGCAACGAAGCTGGTGAAGGGTTTAGAGAACTTATCTTATGAGGAGCGGCTGAGGGAGCTGGGACTGTTTAGTCTGGAGCAGAGGAGGCTGAGAAGAGACCTTCTGGCTCTACAACTACCTGAAGGGAAGTTGTAGTGAGATGGGGGTCGGTCTCTTCTCCCATGTGACAAGTGACAGGACGAGAGGGAATGGCCCCAAGTTGCACCAAGGGAGATTCAGGTTGAGTATTAGGAAAAATTTCATCACTGACAGGGTTGTGAAGCCCTGGAACAGGCTGCCCAGGGAGGTGGTGGAGTCCCGATCCCTGGAAGTGTTTCAAAGCCGGGTGGCTGTGGTGCTGAGGGACATGGTTTGGGGACCCTGGCAGCGCAGGGTGGACGGTTGGGCTCGATGATCTGAAAGGTCTCTTCCAGCCAGATGGTTCTGTGATTCTGTGAGTTCACCAAGTGATAAGCTACAGACTGTGCCTTTCGATGAACTGCTGGGAGTCATCGGGGCACAGGAGCTGCAGGCAGGCTGATAAGAGCATCAAAGGAGGCTCTTCCCACCTGCATTAATGTAATTGGCTGTAGCACAGGGATGTGGACAGAGGATAATGATGACTAGTTCGTTACATTCACTCATTGTTCTTCCTTCTCCTCCCACAATTAGAGCAACTCCTCACACAATGCAGAGCAAAACGGTATTGACTGAATTTAGTCCATGAGCCCCAGCAGACGGTTTCTGTTTAGTACGTTGACTTTCGACATGCAGCACAAGGCAGTATCAGAGGCTTCAGACAGATAGAGAGAAACAGCACAGGCTCGTTACAGAGGCTCATTACTGACCAGGCCGGCAGCAGAGAGCTCTGGTTTTTCACAGTTAGACATTTTTTTTCTAGCAAGAGAAGCATAGCTATTTCTGGGGCAGAACCCTACTGAAGTCCTTTTTCTAAACCCGGCCAGGACACGTCAGGTCTGTTTAAATCCCCAATTGGATGGAGTCACTCAGGATTCGCTGGAAGGACAGATTCCCCTGTTATCTGGGACAGCTCCTGCCTTCTGTCGAGATGCAGGAGTGATGAGAAAGTGACTTGGCAACCATCTTGTCAGCAGCAACAACAAGGAAAGAATAGCACAGCTTAGGAACAAGAGAACAAACACACGCCATTTCCACCGCTGTGACCTTTTCTTCACAAAGGGAGGGAAAGTGCTGTTATCAAGAAGATATTAGAGGGACCTTGGAAAAAGAGCCAGCTGGTGGAGGTCGTTCTGTCCTCATCTGAAGTATTCAGTGGAACTCTTAATTCTGAGAGTACAGCAAGGAATCCCCCCAAAAGAGCCTAATGACTGATAATCCACAAAAGAGTGAGGAAGGGCTCTGAGCTGAAGGCTTGCATCACACATCTAATTCTACAGGTTTAAACAAAGCGAGTGCAAAATACACTGACGCTTTGGTCTGCCACAGAAACCCTATATATCTCTATTTTGGTCTGCATCAAACCCTATATATAGTTGGGCGGTTGAGGACTGCCACTAATTCTCCGTAAGAGTTCCAGACACATCCGTCATCTGCTTATACAATAAAAGAGTCGTTACACGGGCAGAGTTTGCCGAAGCCACCATCACAGTTAAAAACAAAGGGAAGAGCTGGGTGCACTTAGGTATAACAACATTTGTCACTCATGCTGTCACTGGCCTTGCAGCAAGGGCTCGAGCTGGTTCTTTTCCTTGGTTTCAAAGGAAAGGGTAAGCACGCATGCCTACAAGAGCCATCTCGCCGCACCACATGGGAAACGGGCCTCTGTCCGTGCTGCCACCTCAGAGGTTCCGTTTCCTGCATTCCTCACCCTTACAAAAGGAAGATTATTAGGAAATAAAATCCAATCGGGCACAGCAATTAAGAAAACCAAGGAAATGACCTGCCTAATGAAGTCTTACGATCAGATCTATTTCAAAAGTGAAGGCTGTGGGGTTTCTTTCCAGCTTGCCCAACTCATGCATTCTTCAGCAGCCTCTGTTTTGCAAGTCGAAATGCCTCGGACCAGACTCAGTCAGAATCAATACTCCTTAGCAAGGTGCTGTTTACAAGTTGTTCTTACCCTGACAGACAAGAGGAGGCGTTTCCAGCTACCTTGTTTACCCCTTCACACTATTGAATTCTGGATGCACGATCGGGAGAAATAATCAATGTCCCAGTAACTGAACCTTCAAAAAGCAAAGCACGTCTGTGCCTTAAAGACAGGGGTCTCACCGACCCCACCTAAAGAAAATCGACCCTGGCAATGACTTACCGATCCAGAAATCTCCCTTTCCACCAGGTGGGATTTACACTCCAGCTTGAAAGCCAGCTCCTGCTAAAGGAACAAATCTTCTCCTCCAGAAAGGCTTTATATGGAGCTATACCTTAATCATCACCACTCAAACATACAGGCTTGACTCCCATTGCTATCAAAGCTGTTTAAGGGACCCCAGTATGAAGGTCCTGGGGTTCCCTATCCTGAGGAAAACAAGAGGTAAACGCAAGCGGGAATCCGGCACCCTGAGAGAAGCAGCATTTGATGACCAAATCCATTTCCTCAGCAAAATTCTAGGAGATGGAAACTTTGCCCACGTGTGAAAGATCTGAATGCCTTGATGATGGCAGGGGGAAACACAGGTTCATCCTCTATTACAGCCTTGCTGCTTGTCTAGGAGTCACCTTGCACTCTGAGTAGCCCGAACCTTTCTGAATAAAAGGGCATCTTGTAATTTGAGGTGAAGAAAGAGACACTCAGGAAAACATGTTAAAGTAAATATGTAAAGGCTGTAGCTTAACTGGTGTGGCTGGATCTCAGGCATGCTCTACCCAGACTCCACTAACAGAACATATTGTAGAAATCTTAATAAGGAGAGCTAGCAGCCACTAATAGCTGCCATACACCGCTGAACCAAGAAATGATGGGCTATTTCCAGCTCCGCCATTGACTGGAAGCATGAAAAAGTCTGAGTGCCAAGGCAGCATCATTAAGGCAGCATCAGTATGAGGTACCCACTTTTGCTGCTTCAATACACAGGGAAGACCGCTTCGTAGATCACCAGGAACAACGTAGCCCATCCTACTGCTTGTCCCCAGAAAGTGGCATCTGGTTTTCCCTACTTAATAGACAGAGCTTAAATTTCACCACATGCATCCTCTCAGTTTGTATGACCAAGCAGATGCATGAATACACCACGCCCAGGATTGCAAAGAATGTCATATTCCAGCCCCCCCAAATATTTGGTTGTGTTCAAATGAAACACACCCCCAATTCCTAATTTAAATAGCTAGGGATATGTAAATACAGGTTGATGAATTTAAACTCGCCTCTGGTTTAGTCACCACCCTAGTCAGTTCTTCCCCGCACTTCCCCAACGCTCGACTTTCTCCCTCTACCACTTCAAGCAAGTCATGGCCCACAGCTCTAAGGGGCTCAGTGTGAGCTATTTAGTGTCATCACTGCCGTCAGTCTTCAGCGTGAATTGCGATCTGCCAAAAAGGCGTCCACTGAACCCACAAGCGGCCATCAGAGGAACGGAAACTTTCCGCTGTGGCTTTCCTTGGGTTGGCCGACAGGGAAGAAAAAGAGTCACTGTGTCCTTCTGCCTCTGTCCGGCAGTGCCTATTCCAGAGGCAAAACCTTGCAGCTCAAGCAGGAAAGCTTGAGGAGTTTTGGGACAGAGACCCTCCGCACAGAAAACCCAACAGACTTGTGCTCCAAGATGCTACCTGTGCCAGCGCTGGACCTCAGCGAACCTTAGCCGAAGGTCTCAGCTTTGTTAGCAACCGCTGGCTGTCCCGAGGCGAGACAGAGAGCCATGTCAAGCTCAGCGACGGTCGACCTCACACGAGCATCAAGGGTACGTTATATCAGGTTTAACTGCGACCAGCTGCAGGCTACTTCTGCCAAGCTGAAGGCGTTCGCTCAGTACTGATTAGCAATGTCCTAATTAAACGTACTACAGATGTTTCCGTGACATCCGATTTCCGAGGTGCAGGGCAAAAGGAATACCACTCTCCCCTTTCACATAAAGAAGAAATGGGAACAATTTCAACACAACAGCATAGCATTCTATGTTAAAGGCTCAGAGAGACACCTTCAAATTACCTACAGCAGCTTATTCTCAAATTTTTATAGTCTGGACCACAAAAAAGGCAGATAGGAGCACGGGGAGAACAAGTGATCCCCACAGAAATCCCTCCAACAGCTCCACAGCAGCTTCTCCGAAGGTAATTTAATCCCTAAACATAGACAGGATTAGCAGACAGTGTCTCTAGGGACATCGCTCCAAGCTAACAGCAAGGCTGGGAGCCTACTCACAGTTTATGGAGCCGCTGTACTGGGCGCCATATGAGACACAAACAAAGGATCCTACATAAAATTTTCAACACCGCAGTCGAGCTGCTCCCGACCTACTGAATTTTCTCCACTAAATTCAAGAGGAACAACCAGACCGTGATAAAAACCATTGAGAAATACAACTACGGCTGAAGCGTTTTCCATCGATGGCAGCGCGCGCGAGTCTGGTTAAAAACAACCGAACGCACAGATCAGCATCGCAGATGGAGTTTGCACTTCCTGCTCTTTTCTTCCGCGTGGCTGAAGAGGAGCAATGCCAGGCGATAAAACATGTTTCAGACACTGGGTTTACGCAAGCCCTCTGGAGCCAAGAAACCGCCTGCCAGGAGCTCAGTCACGCTGGCAGAGCCGTTCCCGTTCCGGGTTCTCAGGTACCAGCCCTGCAAACGCTGAGCGGGGAGCCTCAGTAGGTGCCCGGTACTGAGGCAGGTGGGGTATTTATTACATCTCTCTCTTCTCTGAGGATTCTCCAAAAAAGGCAGAGGTCAATCTGTCAGTGTTATCACCTGCCTCCACGGGCACTAATGCATCGCGCGTCTTGTTCGCCACCTGCCTAACTTCATGAGATTTCACCTGAAATGGCTGCTGTAGCTTTGTCATATGGGGTTGAAAATTATCAACAGATTTGAAAGTTACGGTGAGGAAGAAGGGAAGAGAAAAAGATCGCTTGAGCTTAATTTTCTTCGGCAGCCAGGCCAAAATGACCACAAAACTATTCATATCAACATATTATAGTTTGGATCACCCGCTCCTCTGAATCCCAAGAGCATCCTTGAAGAATGCCCTAGAAATCCACGTTGTGTTTCATTTCTTTCAGCATCTTGTTTCAAATACGCTTATTCGAGTGGAAGCAATTACAACAAAGTTAAGGTACCCATCTATAGTTGTGGTTCAAGCTTTCCCCAAACGCTGAAGAAGACTGGCAAAGATGAATTCAGCACATCGAAGAGCTACTTCTAGCTTGTCATGTAAGGTGCGAAGAAACACAGGGCGTTTGGCTGGTTTCTCCTGGCCCTACTGAACTTATGGCTCTAAGGATCAAACTGTCACACAGGGTGACTGTCACTGACGGTAAACAGTAATTGCTTCCCACAGCCCACGGCATAATGCTTAATACCGCTTTAGCTAAGGCACGTTGGGCAGGCCAGCTGAGGGCTGAAAGAAAACTCCAGCCGTTTAGAAAACCCAAACCAAAAACTTTAGGAAAAAAACCCCAAAAGTTAAGGATCAAACCTGCGCCTGAAGTGTTGATTACAACCGTATTTCTCTGTCCTCTGAGGTGGCTTGTTTGATGTGCCCTCTCTCATGAGATGGGATACCTGCTGGGTCAGCCAGACACTGCTCTGGTGGGGTGACACGGGGAGGGAACGGGGTGACCGAAGAGCTCTGCAACCTCCAAGTCACCTCAGTTCCCGACAGAAAGCGGGTCTGGCTAACCGCGGCTTCTACTCCTCCGCTGTGACAAGGTAACAGGCATTTGTCAGTGCCTACAACCAGTCAGGTTTTCGTTCCGAGCCTTACAGATAGACAGCAGAGGACAAACCATACCTGACAAACCTCACCCAATGCATTCTTTCACTTGACAGCGAATCCTTTACAACTGCGCTGGGACAACACCATCATTTTTGTCTCTCCTGCTCGACCCCGCATTGGGAAAACACACTCTAGATGCCACTGCTGCTGAGATTGTTGTATGAGACAGTCAAAGCCAGCCTAGAAGGTTCAGGACATTGATTACTATTACTATGACTGTTGTCATCATTCCCCTTGCTGCAGTCGCAGAAGGAGGTGTGACTGGTTGGATGCCACTTGTTCCCAGCAAAGCCACTTGGGCTGTAACTCATCTCTGCCCCAGCTGCTTGCACACTCTGCCATTATTTCTTTCAGATCTTTGCAGGAACTGAAGTGAAGCTTGATGGATCTGCAATTCCCTACCACTTCTCCTCGCCTCCCCTTTTTTAAAAGGCAGGCATTATGTTTGATACTTTCCAGTCTTCCACTACCTGAAGGACCTCTCAGCTATAACCAGTGGAGTAACAAGGGGGTTTCAGCCACTTCTTTAGCTGTTCTACCAGGCCCTCTCCTGAAAGCAAACAGGGCTTTGAAGAAAATGGCTCCTACCAACACTAAGAGAAGCACCAACGCTCCAGTGCCTGATGCACAGGCTGTCAACCCAACGGCGTGACGAACAGTTTTCGGCAAGGTTCGTCAACATCTTCTCTCATCACATGAGAGGGTCGCCAAAGCTTTGACTGTAACATAGGGTCAGGTAATAGCTCCTGAAAGAAAACCTCTGAAAATCCAGTAGCCTGGAACGAAAGCCTTGCTAAGCCCCTGACGTGGTGTGTCTAGCTCTACCCCTCTCAATAAAGGCGGTGCAACTTCTCCGGCACAGATGAAACGACGTTCCTACGAGCACACTCGGAATGTTTATTCATGTACAAAACCACAAGCCTCTCTGCAAAAAGTGCTGCCTACTGCCGCACAACTGAATACAAGCTGAGAGCCGTGCTGATAGAAGCCGTCACCATACTTAATACTCAGCTGCTGGAAAGCCCAGGTGTAAGCCGAGCCTAACGTGCCTCACAGCCAAAAGCAACATTTGAATTATTTGTTTAGGTGAATTACTGTTTTCTTTCCACTGTGACCAGAGACTCCCACAATTTTCTTAAGGCTTCCATTTAAGATGGATATATACATCCTGTGCCCAACCTCCTATCTATAAAGGAACAAAACAAAACTTCTCAAGCTGATTGCAATGAGGTACTTGCAGAAAGCTCACACCTAATCTTGCTGTCAGCAGAATAGCAATTTGCCAACTGTAATATTTAGGAACTACTCCTCCTCCAGCAGAGGAAGTTTAAAAATATTTACTTCAAGGAGTTCATGAAGTTCTGTGCATCCATTTGGGAGTTTGTCCTAGGGAGTAAAATCAGGAGAAGATGAAAATACGAACTGTTTTGCACACGAGTTACCCTGGGCTCATCGAGAACAACTTAGGCTGACAGCAACCTAGCTGTTTTCCATGGTAACTAGGGATACCTAAACAACCACCAAATCTCAAGAAAAGCATCTGGAACAAAACCACCTGCACAAACAAGAAGCCGTTTCGAACGACTCGCAAAAGGCCACTGCAGAGGAGGTTTCGGAGCTGGCAGAAATCGGATGCTGCTCTGGCTCTTGGGCAGCCTTGCCTTGGCGAGCGATGGACAAGACACCCTGGAAACACAAGCCTACTGTTTAAAATCCCTCTACCGCTCCCTCAGGAGCAAAGGCTTTTCTCAACGCCCTGCAGAAGTCACAGATGGCCACTGCCTCAAACTACTAAATTAGGACTTTCTTGCTGACTGTGCTTTGAGGAGTACGTACGGGTGCCTGGTTCAGGACGGCTTCCGTGCTCTGCAGCAAGTGCCGAGAGGCATTCCGTTAATTAGGTGTTTGAGTTCAGAAAACCCTGCAAGCTTTTTATAAGCTTGTTATCGCTTATTTGCATCATCCCGCAACTCTCCTTGCCCAAGAAGCCTAGGAGCCCTCCATCTGGGCTTCTGATTCCGTTCTGGGGAGCAAACACGTAAGTCCAATTTAATCTGACCAGCTTTCACCTTTGCATCTCTCTTTTTTCCCTGAAAGAACGCAACTGTATTAATGTACCTTGCTTTTAGGATAGATTCTGATAGTTAATTGAGAGATTTCCATAAGGAGCATTTCTAGTATTTCCTCATTTATTTCCTCATTTATTTTTCATGTTTTGGCTTTAAAATATTCCTGTTCACCATCCTAAGCACCTTAGTAATTCACAAGTCAAAATCCACACCACCGGCATCTGCCAGTTATACCACAAAGGCAATAAAACACGCTAGACGCTCTCCGAAGTCTGGAATTTCAGTGGTACAGACCGTCTGTCGCTCCTGAGAGAAGTTACTCCTTTCTTCTGAAAAAGCCCTTATTAAATAGGGAGCTGTGAGTGAAGGTCCCCAAGGTCAACCTACTTTGGCAGAGAAAGGACAATTACGGCAGCCCTACATCCACGGGCAACCACGGAGAGATGGAGCCCAAACCGGGAGCTCTAAATCGGGGAATGGCACCTACGGTACTCAGCAGAGTTCCAAATTTCCATCTCCGCTCCAGGGTACCGCTCCTTCGGGAAAGCTAATGCACCTCAGAAGCAGCAAAGGTGGGAACTGTCACCAGGAACTGCTCTGCTCCGCAGGCCACCCCGTGTCCTACAGAGGCAATGCAAACGTTCCCCGTGCTCTCAGGAGGGAACTCGCCCACGTTTGCATGAAGCCCCCGTGTGAGTCTGAACTAGCTCCACGGATGTTCCCTCCCACAGCCCACGCAAGACGCACGCTGGCCGAAGAGAGCAAAGGCTCTCACACAGCACCTGCCCGTGCCCTGGCTATGGGGGGGCTCTCTGCAAGTTACCGCTTTCGGGTAACTCCAATTAAAGCAGCCTCACGTCAGCCTAGGCAGAGATAGTCAGATCAGGCTTCACAGGCACAGAAAAGGCTTCTTCCAGTCTTCCCTTCCGCTTGCCCTACCAGAAGCTGCACTGATACCAGGGGCTCCCGCGCATTCTTTTGGTAGGCTGACCAAACTTGTCGTTAGTTATTGATTTATTTCCTGGTGTATGTTTCTATTGCTGTAACAAAAGTCACTGACAACATATAATAAATGTAATAACATGTATATATTAAATACAATACACGTATAAACAATATATACACTGATAAATAAACACAATACAAAATTTCACTTTTTGACGCAGGAGATAGGGAAGGGACAAGAAGAGACTCTGAACAGTACAGCCTCTGCTAATTAGCTTGTTGTTCCGTTTCTCCTACAAGGCTAAGGGTGAAGGAGCCACCCTGTAAAACAGGGGGAATCACGGGTACTTCTCTATCCCTCCACCGACAGCGGTGGAATGCTGCCAGCTAAAACTCCCTTCTCAGTTCTCCTCTTTGGAGGATCGTTGCCAGCGGACCGTTAGGTGCAATGATGTGGTTGGTGCTGATACACGAACACCTGACAGCAGAATGGTAACTGGCCGTCAGTCACCAACAGTAAAGAAATTAAATTTAAATAACATTGGAGAAACCTGCCACTCCACCTCTTAGTGGAGGCTCTGAGAATACTTTCCGACTAATTTACCCTTCAGGGCAAACTAACAGTGTCTCAAATCAGTTAATATTGTTCTTGAATTACAAACGTGGAAAATAAATCTGGAAAATAAAGTGGGAAATGGAAAATGAAGTGAAAGGGTGTTAGGAACTCAGCCCATGTCATGGCTGCGTACAGAAGAGCCTCATCCAGTTTCCTTCCTTGCTCTCTGTAAAGCAAATCGATGGACAGGAAGGTACACAGACTTCACACGACACTGACAATTCCCATCAAAAAAATATTTCTGGAAATTCCCAGGCAGTAAGGGTTAGGTGCCCGAAAATCACCTCATTCCTCTGAAAAAGCTAACCCTACCGCAAATATTCAAATAAGAGCCCTGGCAGGAGATGGAAACATCGTGCAGCGTAGTTCGAAGAAGTGTGGACTCACGACTACTTCCACAAGGGGAAGAGTGACTGAAGAAGGAAATATCTAACAAACAGAGCACAAAAACTGAAAAATTTTGAAGTAAGAGCAGTCAAGCCAAATACAAAACAGAAGTAAATTTGACGCAGAGAAAGCAGCAGCAAGAACATCTTTTGTTTACCTCAACACCCATATTTTTAAGAGCTACTTTATTTTTGGAACACTCAAACGTTACTCCATATCTAACAACACTGCTCTCCAGACACACCCTTCCATGTTTCACATGACTTGTAAAACCAAACACGCTAATGAAAGGTAAACAGCTTTAATTGCAGCTTCCCAGCACAATTTCAGAGACTCTCGTGGACTCCCTGGTACTGTTTCTCTAGTACCACGTTGTTAACTGAAGACCAAGCGTGCTAGGACCTCCACCAGCTGCTGCAGCAGAGTCGCTGCCTTCTACAAGATGCCAACATTTTACGTTCTTCAAAGTTCTCTAAGCTGGCCAGGACCACCCCCACCGCTGTCAGGGTACCATAAGATCACACGGACTCTCTTCCCAAACGCAGCAGGACTCAGGAAAGAAGTTTGACAGTTTTCCACATTTTACGGATAGGGATCCCCGAGCAATGGCGCACCCAACATCAAGCCGTGCTTAGGGACAGCCAGCACAAGAGCCACAGCCCCGTCCCACACCCCTGCACATCGTAAGCCACAGCTCCTCCTTCCAGTCTGTAACCCACAGCTACTTAAATAAAGCCCCCAGCGCCTTCCCCGCTCCTGCGAACCCTACCTGTCTTCTAGCTGTCGAGAGAGGCCAATCAAATAATGGTGACTGGAGGCGGCACGAACACACACGGGGACAGCAAAGAACAGGGAAGACTGACAGCGGAAGTAGAGAAAGCGATGATCGCTACCGAAACCACCTGGTTACGGGGAAGGAGCCAGAGCTACTGGAAGCCACAGGAACAACAGAAAAATAGAGATGGACACAGCACAGACACTCCGTTCTTCCCGTATGCAGCCAGAGCTTGGCAGGGAGGCAGAAGCTGAAGGAATGGACACGGGGGTGGTAAAAACAGCCGAGAAGTAAGGCAGAAAGGTGACAGAATCAACAGAGAAAGCGGTGGCAAGTCCCTCAAGAACACAAGGTGGGACCTGTCAGCAGAAACGCTGGCGGCTGCCGGTGGTGGCAGTTGAAAAGCCTTTGCCAAAGGCTATGAGGTTGGTTTCTCTGCAGCGATGACCCAGCTTGGTGAAGGTGGCAGCTGAAACTGCTGGACACCGCTGTTTGAAGGACACCCCAGAGCGTGGCGCTGGTTCTGATGGGGTTATCCCAGGGGTTAACCGGCCCTTCATCACTGCGGTGAGCTGCAGGCTGTGCCTCCCTGAGGCAGAGGGAGCTGAAGTCAGAACAAGCTGTCCCCTTTTTGTCTGGTTGCAAAGGTCTCCTGGTGAAGAGATAACTCCAGCGGGGGCTGCTCCTCGGGCATCTCTAAGGAGCACTCTCCAAACGGGCTGGGATACACGGCAGGGGGAGCGGTGCTCAGCCAGCCAAGCAATGGCCTTTCTTTCCTAATTGCACTTCTTTGCCAAGATGTAATTACTTTGCCCGCTTTGTCTTCTGCTTGACAGCCTGCTGATCTCACAGTTACCGCCCTGCGTGCTGACCTGGCAGCAGTTCCTCTCCATCCCTTCCTGGCATACACATACTTTTCTTTAAAGTCCTTATGGACTTGATAGAGTTTACCAGACCAGCAAAACCACTCCTATGATTCCTGCTTCTAGAACTACCTTACTTCGGGTATAAAACTCCACCCAACCCTTCTTCCCACACCTACACAAAGGATTTTGTTCCAGCTGTGCAGGAACACCAGTACAATAAATGTAAGTACCTATTATCAGCATCATCTCAGACTCTCTGAAGTCAGTGAACTATGAGGTTCAGCAGTCACTGCAGGACTTAACTCACTGAAAAGAACCAAGTGTCTCAGTGCAGCGTTGCCCAGTAACACCAGGTGAGCTGCTGCAGCAGAGAGCAAGAATCCGTTATAGAAAGTATTTCAGTCTATGAGAATTTATATTTAAATATTTCCTCTACGACGGCTGCTGAACCAAAGGAAATCCATTACAGAATCACACAGAACCATCTGCTTGGAAGAGACCTTTCACATCATCGAGCCCAACCGTCCACCCTGCACTGCCAGGGTCCCCAAACCATGTCCCTCAGCACCACAGCCACACGGCTTTGAAACACTTCCAGGGATGGGGAATCCACCACCTCCCTGGGCAGCCTGTTCCAGGGCTTCAGAACCCTTTCGGTGAAGAAATTTTCCCCAATATCCAACCTAAACCTCCCCTGGTGCAACTTGAGGTCGTTCCCTCTTGTCCTGTCACTTTTGACGTGGGAGAAGAGTCCAACCGCCACCTCACTACAACCTCCCTTCAGGTAGTTGTAGAGCCAGAATGTCTCTTCTCAGCCTCCCCTTCTCCAGACTAAACAGTCCCAGGTCCCTCAGCCGCTCCTCATAAGACTTGTTCTCTATCTAGACCCTGCACCAGCTTTGTTGCCCTTCTCTGGACACGTTCCAGCACCTCAGTGTCCTTCTTGAAGTGAGGGGCCAAAACTGGACACAGTATTCTGTCGAATCAAGATCTGCGATTCAACACAGAGTAGAATTATGGTTCTCTTGGTAGATTTTTCTTTTTCCTAACCATGCAACGTTCCAGGTTGTGCATGGGTCATGACCAGAGATACCCAACATAATGTATCTCCGTGATAAATTGAACAAACCAGTCCAATAACGCTACAGGCCAAGAAGGAATTTTTACCGTGGACAAAGGCTCCCTGAGATGAGATCCACCCAGCTAGAAAGCAGCCCTTGCAATTTCCTCGCCCCATCAATACTGCTCTGAGGTGCTGAAGGAGGTCTCACTTTTTCACTGATGTAGTACGTGTGTCTGGTGCATCGGGGAAAGAGAGACCCTGCCACTTCAGCTCTGCAGGAGAGACTACGGGCTCTCCCTCTGGGATTTGCTGGGATTTCCGTGTCCGTACCCGTGCAGCAGGTGTGTGGCTATCTGGGGATCTTTGATTATCCCACGCTAAGGATTTTTAAAGCCCGTGGGAGCTGGAGTTAAACCCAGTTGCCAGCAGTTCCTACTGTGAGCGCGCTCTCAGCACGCCCACAGAAAAGCAGGTCTGAACCTTCTGGCGGGTTTAAAATAGCTATTGACCAACCTGAGTGAAGCAGGGCTGGTCTGGGGAGTGTTCCTGGCAGGGCTGGCTGAGACGGCACAGGTTTGCATTTGTACTTTCGACTCCTCTGCTGTAGGCACGACGCTGCAGGAACCGTGCTGATCCTTGTGTGCAGATAAGCCCAGACAGCTTTGCTCTTCAGAGCCTCTTCGCTTCTCCTTCAAGGGGAAATCTCAGCGCTTTCAGGCTAAACCTTCCCACCTGCTGGCAGGCTGTTTCTCTCCAGAGGGCATGTATTTTCTTGGATACGTAATTTCCCAGACATTCCTCATAGTGGTAACCGCCTGCCTAGGACTCAGACGGATTTCTTTCAGCTCCCAGAACCATATGCTGTGAATATAGGACACGATAGGGAACAGGAATATAACAGCACGCAGTGCGATAGCTCCTACACTGAGATGTAACTTGGAGATCGAGGTGGGACATCACACCACAGTAAAGCCGTTCTGGGCGCTGCCAACGACAGGACTCACAGAGGATGGTCTCCTCCACCCCTGCGTCTCGTGGCCGACCCGCTTGCTCCAGCTGAAGCTTTTCTGTGGTTTTGGCACTCAAAGAATTTCTGCCTGAGTTGATGCCCCACCCTTTGTTCAGGGGAGCACTGATACTGCTGCCTGTAGTCTCTGACCCACACCGCTGGGCTGAGCCCCCCGTGCATGCTGAAGCCCTGGAGCCCACGCCAGAGGATAGCAGGCACAGAGTACCGCCCGAGGAGGGGAAGGGAAAGGCGCTTTTCGAAGAAATAATCCGACCAGACCGATGTGAACACCACAGCCCGAGTTAACTTCAGATTTCAAGTGGAAGAGCTGCTGGCAGCTTGCCCAGATTCCCCGGCCCGCTGCCTGCCAAGTCCTCACAGACTATTTTTATCATTATTTATTTATTGAAATTAACTGTCTTGGGGCTGGACCGCAGACAGACGGAATCCAAAAATGCAGACGCTCAACGGAAAGCTAGCTGGGAGGTAGGGGGAGAGGTTAATTATAATATCTGGTCCTGTCCCACTGAGGAGGAGGAAAAAAAAACTTCTAAGAGAGTTTGTGGCTTAACAGGCTTAAATTCTTGCAATTCTTCTAGGCACCACGTTGCCTAGGAAGAGAAGGTGCTGGCTCACCTGGCAGGTACACATGCCTTTCCCATTCAGACTGGTAGCCTGGGGAGCAGCTTCTGAACTCGGAGAAAGGTCATGGTCCAGCAAGAGCAGGAAAACGACGCCCTCAGAGCTGATAATCCACGGCATCAATACCAGGCAGGAGAGGCCCCTTCTAAGGAGCAACCTGGATCGGTAACCGATTCTCCACTACGAATCCGTTTTATTTGCTGGGATCCTCTACAAGAAAGGCACTCGGCTTTTTTTTTTTTTTTTTTGCTGCCTGAGACCACCAAATTATACCACACAGGCTGCTTGCAGCTAAGCATCCAGTCCAGCCTCCGCTCCTAGATAGCTACTGTTCTGCTTTACAGACCTAAAGAGAATTCCTTTCGGTCCTTCCCACCCTGCGCTAGAACCAAGCCAAAGCGACCGTATATCCCATATTAAGCCCAAACCACCCTCTGCTATTCAGAGAATGCAAACCCAGCCAAAGCCACAAACAAAACGGATTGTTCCAAAATGCATTTCCAGATGGATCACGATGAATGAAATACAGAACACCTACAGAGAGATTCCCATCTTCAAAAGGAACCAGCGCATCTGATCTCCCTGAAAACGAGGTCTGGGAACGGGAAACTATGGCAAGTGAGACTAATGCTTTCTACAACAGAAATACTTCACACTCAGATGAATGCTCTCCACCCACAGACCGTAAAGCGCTTTTTCTAGAAGCCAACACATTCTGGCTTCACTCACAATCGCAGAAGCAAGGCATGTAAACCACTTGCTCAGGGTCACGCAATACAATATGGTATTGTCAGCTCTTTGACCTTGATTTTCCAGTGCTTACCTTGCCCTATTGTGCTGCCTGGACAGTGTGTTGATAGACAACAGGCTTTCTGTTCCAACAGAGCCCTGTAGCTCACAGCTACCAGTCTGCCCACATCATGCCTGGGTTTAGCTGAACCGGGAGCTGGTGGCTGTTGCTAGCACACCACCGATGCAGGAAACCTCCTCGCAAGCATGACACAGCACACCGCTGGGAGTGCCGCCCAGAAACCAGAGACTCACTTCGGATGCTACCGGACAGTGCTCTTCCGCAGGGCTACAGGGCTGGGCTCAGCAGGTCACGTCGCTCACACGACTCTGCAAATCTCCTTGGTAGGATGTTTCCCTTGGTTTCAGTGGGATTTCTGGATGCAAAAGGATTCACAGCTATAATGATGTTTCAGCACACTGAAAAAGCCAGGGTGCGTGTGGATTATCTGACAAATTCGAGGTCTCTCTTTTTTGCACTGATCCAGACCTGGAATTGGGGTGTCTCCTCAGGCAGGTCGAAATCACAGCCCAAACCACCACGATGCGATCAGTACCAGGTTTTAGCAACACTTCACAGACTATATACAAGTATCCCACTAGAGAACGTTTTATTTGTAGTCCAAGCCTCACAGCCCATCAAACATAAAGCACAAAACCTTCCTTTCTGCCGTTCAGAAGAACACTTTAGCTAGAAAGGCCACTGCCATGAGTTGTGCACACATTTCAAAAGGTAAATATAGCAGGGCAGGAAAGGAAAAAGGACTGTTTGACTGCTAATGAATCGCCCTTGTTGAACGTTTCCTTTGGGGCATTCTGCCATCTGAGTCTCTTTGCGCTGCGGGCCCTTTAGCTCGGCTTCCTCCCGGCTCCATTCACCTGACATACATCCCTCTTCAGGGGTAACACACCTCTGCTTTTGTCATTCTGTAAGTCATTAGTTGGGCAATGGATGAATACAGGCTACACCTTAAGATCACTGCAAGAGCAAAGCAGTTCTCTAAAACAGCATTTTTGTTTCAAGACTACTCCGGACACAGTCAGCACAGCACTTGTATACCACTCCTCATCTTCAGGAGAACTCTGCTAAACATTAACTAGTTGCTCCTCATATCACTTGTGGTGTGGTCTCTATAAACATGCATTAATTTCCTCATCAGTTTAACAAAGATGAGATTGATAAATTGAAGCGAGTTGCTAGAGACTAGAGATTAAACTGAAGATGTGTGTCGGGACTCGGGCCCTCTCAAGCCCTGTGATCTGGCCTGTCTGTTAACAGTGGGAGCGTTAACCGCTCTCTCCCCTTGTACTGTGATGCGGTCCAGGTCAGATCCCCTTCGTCAGATGCATTAAACCAGAAATGACCACCTCAAGAGCTGTGTCCTGGCCGATCTCACTCATGCTGCACCCAGGCACAATTTCACCCCTACCAGCATAACGAGCGTGCTGCGTGTCCTGCCTTCCCCTGTACCACCTGCAACTGTCCTCTTCCTCCCGCCCCAGGAGATGTCAAGTGCAGCCAGTTCCCAGATTTGGGTCTCCACATACTGCCAAAGCACTGGTGCTGCCACAGCAAACGCTTCTTTGGGTGGCTGTGCCAGGCTACGCAGGTTTGGTGCGTGCATTAAACCAGGCCAGGAGATGTCTCTTCTGCTGAGGAGAGACGGCACCTGGTACAGCACATCTCCTATCAGCGCTTCCTCCGGAAGCCCCCTAGAGCTCCCCATCTTAATGAGCTAAGTTGCCACTCCTTTCTCCTCAGCATCTCTCTCTCCATCCAACCCTGGCAGCCTCCACCTCCTCCTTCTGGAAGAATAGGTAAATCACGCCTTCCATAAAAGCATGAGAAGAAAGCTGCGTGAAGCCTATCCTGTGCAAAGCCACAAGACGCCCCAGTCAGGGTCTCCTTATGACACAAGATTCCATGCCATCCAAATAAAACTTCTTCACTTCACTGCTGACCTTTGCCACTGGGCAAGGCAGGCAGAGGGAAGAGGATTCTGCAGCGTGCTCTGCTTCGCCTGCTGACGGGTTCCGGACAAGACCGGACACTGTAAAACGTCCTGCACAGAGAAGCTGAAATGCACACGCTCAGCTGCTGAGCCTGACTCGCTCACAGAGCCCATCTAACATCCCGCGCGCGTGCGGCTGGAGTGACACGCCAGCCTCGCACATTCACAGGTCTGCCTGCTTCTGGCCATTTTGCAGGTGCAAGAGGGCACTGTCACCACGCTGCAGGAATCTTGTGATCGGCACAGTTAACTTTGCCCCATTGCACAGGCTTGGAGCCTGGAAGAAGGGGTGGTGGCGGCAACACAAAGACAGGGCTCAGGAGCCTGCCAGCAGTTTGTGTTAGATGGATACTGACCCTCGGGACGACAGCGCTTCTAGCAGTCTGCTGTGTTTACAGCTACACAGCAGATGGTTCCTTTAAAACAGAAAAGCTCAAGAACAAAACAGGAGGTAGCCCTACCACTGAGTTGTTTCGTGAGAGTTTCCTACAATTTTTCCATTGCCAGTCCCAGCTGAGAGTTGTTTGTTATGGAGAAGTCACACATGAAAAAGAGGACAAGCTCGTGCATGCCAGGAAGCTTAAATAAGCGTTATTCCCAACGCGAGAGCCACTGCAAGACATCCTGGGTCTCACCTTCAGAGTACCAGCCTGTCTTTGTTTCTTCCATCCAGCCCCTTGCTCTCTCCTCCCTCCACCCTTTTCTTGGAAGCCTCCTTCAGACCATTTGGAGCAGTCATTAACTGCTCAGCCGGCTGTCATACGCCCACCACCCCCCTCCAAGGCGGCAGCAGGACTTGGCCGTACTTGGGCCATTTTGATGTCCCATCCCTTGCTGCAGCCCAGGCTCTGTGCTTCCCACAGACTACACAGCACGCTGTCAGACTGCTACTTCAGCTAGCTCGTGAGGCTTGGCTCAGCAGGCACCAGGTAACGCTTCACCAACCCGTTTGAAGTACGACTTCTTTGCAATGTTCTCCTCCGTTCAAGGGAGAGGAGGAGCTCACAGCATTGGTTGATCCGGTCTCTGTTGTAATACTGGTCCAGATCTAAAGCAGTCCTTGCTTTCAGAGGACAGAAACACGTTTACTCTGAGAAATAACAATCCCCAGTGGTATATTACAGTTGCCTCTCCTCAGCTCCACGCACCATCCTACTGACCTTTCTGGTTCCTCTGCCAGACTGCTGCCCCTAGCACCTCCATAGAGGCCCACAAACCTCTTCCACCTCACACATGGTGCTTGCTGCCTCCTCGCACACACGCTCTCCTTCACAGCCCATTTTCAGTTGGACTCTTCTCCGAGTCCCACAGACCTAACTCCACCACCCCACGTAACACCCCACTTCCTCTCAGCAGTGACCTGCCACTGTCTTCTCTTGCCGTGGATGGCACAGAAGAGGGTGGAGGACAGCTGAAACCAGGCAGGCAGGCAGGCCTGCCAGCACAGAATTCAACAAGGAAGCTGTAGCCCAGCTATTAGCATCCCTAAGAGCTTGCCCTTCACCTGCAGAGCACAGACCAGGCCCTTCCTCTGCACACAAAGCATTTTCAGTAGTAACCTGTTCCCTTGTGCTCTCCCGAAGTTCACGTTCAAAGCTGTTTTCAGCAGGAGCTGAAAATCATTCTGTGCTTTACTGAAACCCAACTAGACACCTGGCCGCTGAGTCTCTGGTATTTTCTGTCATTTCTAGCAGACATCTGCTGCTCGGAGTTCAGTCGGAGGCGCTGTGAGAACCCTCTCTGCTCCAGCACGCCAGTTCCCACTGCTGATCACAGAAGCCATCGGCGTGCTGTGGGACGCAAGGTTGGTCAGGCAGCCCGCGCCTATTCAAGTGCAGCGTCATCCAGCGACTGCGCGGTAGGAAATGCAGAAGCCCACAAGCTTATTATTTCTTCCGCAGAAGTGACTAGGGGCAAGAGGAGGCAGTCACACCGCTTAGTCAATGAAAAACGCTCTTTAGGAGGATTTCAGATGCCTAAATTCAGAAGCCCCACTTGGGAGCTTTCCGATGCCTGGAGGTGTTTGAGGTTGGCTGCCTAGGCACTACAGGAAAGAGTGGCTTTGGAAACTCTCTTTCACAGGCTAAACAACCCAAGGCCATGCAAGAAGAGGCTTTTACTCCTTCCTCAGAACTCTTCTCCCTCCCTCGGTATTGAGTCTGGAAGGCTAAGGACATCACTAAGCCATAACCCTTCCCCTTGTCCTGCACGGTAGATGGATGAAACCAGCAGTCCCACCATGACAAGGTTCACTGTGACAATCATGGGATGCTGCACAGCAACATAGCAAAGACCACCTTCATCTAGCACCACGTCCTCACCACGATCAAGACGGACGCACTCTGTGCACGCTCATCCAGGAGGATCAGATCACTGCCCTCAGCACGCTCCTCAAGCGCCTCAGCATGCAGCGGGATTCTGACGGCTCAAGGGGCTGATCAACAAACAAAACCTTCGATCACACACATGCACACTGCAGAGGGCTAGAACACAGCCTCCAAGACTCAAAGCAAGGGAACATTCATGAACACAACTGTTTGGGGAAAAAAAAGTCATTGTTCCATATGGTTTTCCCTTCGGACAAGTTATTCTGGTCTAAAAAAAAAAAAAAGTCAGCTCTAGGAAAAGTGGCTAAGTCCAAACAAAGCCCAGCCACCACTTTCTACACCACAGCTCCAAAAAACCCCCTAAGGCGGATGCTAACACCCAGCTGTGCGCACAACAGCCGCAGAGGCGCTGTGGGCAAGAACCGGTTCAGAGCACGGTTACGGAAGCTGTGCCGGCACAGCTTCCTCGGCCACCGCCGACAACACTGCTTTGTTCTTCAAGAAAGTTGTTGTGTTTAGGGCCCTCTTTGGAACCGCCACGACGACACACGTGCGAAGCGCCAGCACGGACAATTGAAGATTCCTCCCAAAAGTCACCAAGCGCTTTTCATGCATGTTGGAGCTGGGTTTGGCGGCAGCTGCAGCGATGAGGCTCGCACGCCCTTGGTGAACGCTGTCCACCTCTGTAAATCACATGAGCCAGGGGTCCTGATGACACAAAACCACGGCGTGATGCACTTGTACGTCACAGAAACATTTGGTGGTGTTACAACGTCAGACCTCAGCACAAGAAAGTTCGGGAACACTGGAGTATTGACGGCAGCTCAGTGAAAATCTCACCGTTTCCTCAGCACAGCAGCACTTGGCCCACATTATCGAGAAAGCAACTGCTCGAATGTTGCTCTGTGCAAACCCTACTTTAAATGGAGCCACGTTTGAACTGTCTCAATAATCAGTGGTGCGTAAGAAATGGGCTCCCAAAGTGACACCATTAACCCCAGGTACCACCTTCAGCGGAGGGGTTCTCCAAGGCCGTCTTTCATTTGCAGAGGCTAACGCTGAACTTTTTCTTCTCGCCTACAGCATCCACTCAGAGTAAAGCTGGCGACCCCACACTCCTGCCCAGAGCAATCCTGCCCCAGGAAAAAACCTCCTCAAAAACGTATTTCACGAACGACAGCTTCCAGTTAAGAGACATATGAGGAGACACCGTAAAGATGCCACTTGTCGGGCTCTGCACAGGCAAACCTCGATGGGTAGGTGCTCTGCTGCACTAAGGAAAGCCGTACGGGGAGGCCTGCACCACCACTTCATGATCAAATCAACGTGCCCCACCTAGACTTCCATGCCTCCTCTTAACGTCAGAGACCTGTAAGCTCTCTTCTAGCATTTTAACTTTTACTGCCATCATTGAGTACTCACCTGCCAGTTGGCTTAGCCAGACCTTTCCTATCCAGTCTGATTTTAAGAATCTTGTGGAATAGTTAACGTTCTGCTCAAGAATCGCACCTTGTAACTCCATATACATGGACTTACATCCACGCACTCCGTACTTCAGAGAGTCACCTCTGGTTACAAATAAACTCTGGATATCACAGACACTCTAAGGCCCCCGTCACCACGATACCTCACTCCAAAAGACGGATGACAGGAGACTTGCTCCGCGACTTGCCACCAGCACATTCTTTTGTCAGGCGATGCCACTTGCAGGACAATTCGTCATAAACCAGCCCAGCGTTCTGCTGGAAAGAGGTCAGAACCCGAGACGAAGCGCATCAGGGAGAGATGGTGCTGGAGGCGTGTGAGGCTCGACTGCAGCACATGGGGCAAGTCGTGGCCTGACGAGCTAGAAATAGGTACCGTTCCCTCGGCAGCACCGGTAGCAGGCACGGGCAGGTGGGCCAGGCGAGGCAGCAGAAGAAAGAGGCAGAAAGCCAAGGTAAGCCTGAAGCAAATTAAATATCAGAAGGCAGCAGCTTCCTTTGAGACTGCTTGGTTGCCCTTTTGGCAGAGGAGGAAAGCAAGTCATGAAAGAGGCAGAAAACACCCATGTCGGCTTCATTTGCAGCACTAATTGCCATGCACGTGTGCTGATCGCCCTCACATGAAGCACAGGGGAGCGGGCACTACTTGGATGCCATGCAGTAGGTGAGGCTTCCAAAGAAATGCTTGTTGGATCATGCTCTCCACTCTCACACTCCGCACCAAAGCGAAATGGAGGGAATTGGGGCACTGTCCTCTTGTAATGAAGTTCTCCGCTGCAGTTTATTGGGAGATCAAGGAGGAAACTTTCAACCCAACCATCAAAGACATTCGTGACATTAACAAACTTTGAAGCTTCTTGCCAAGGTAAGAGGAGAGAACAGCCACTGAAAGAAACTGTTCTCTGCTGTCACTTTGGAGCACAGGGCAATGGAGATCCCCTGTGCAGCTGCGGCACCTTATGCCGCTGCCTGCCCTTTGGTCAGTCAGCAACACCATTTGACCATGGTCAGTGAAAGCTGCCGGCGTTCACCGCGTGCACGGGTCAAGTGCAGCAGCAGGAACACACTGCTGTACTGCCTGGGGCCTTTGCCTGGGGCCGTTTGCACCACTGAGGGGGTGAAAGCAAGGAAACAGGAGGGGAAGGGTGGGCTGCAGCAGCCAGGAAGACCGTGCTTGGCCATCCTTTCTCCTGTTATGAGTTTCCTAGAAACAGGGCTTTATGCCCTTCCCTCCAGCAAAGTCTGAAAGCAGCACGTGTCCCCATCAGGATGTTGTCCTTAACGTCCTTCAGCTGCATCTGTGTTTGCTCCTTACACTGTTTTCTCACTAGATGATACCTACCCCTCTGATCTGCGAGCTGAGGTGCCTAAGTGCACCTCCCAAACTATTTTGGTCCAAATAAATGGACTAAACTTTGGTTGAGCTGGGTTGAAACCAGTCTGGGAGCAAAAAACATTTAAGTTACTGAGTTTAACTGCCTCTTTGCCAGGTACAGCTGCTTAAGCAGACACTCAATCTATTAAATCCAGTTGGCAGCCCATCACCAGTGGTGTCCCCCAGGGTTCAGTATACGGGGCCTGTCCTCTTCAACACCTTTATCTGGATGAGGCAGTTGAGTGCACCCTCAGTAAGCCTGCAGATGACATCAAGTTAGGTGGCTGTGTTGATCTGCCTGAAGGTCAGGAGGCTCTACAGAGGGATCTGGAGAAGCTGGATCGATGGGCTGAGGCCAATTGTATGAAATTCAACAAGACCAAGTGCCAGGTCCTGCACTTGGGCCACAACAACCCCCTGCAGCGTTACAGGCTTGGGGAAGAGTGGCTGGAAACTGCCTAGCAGAAAAGGACCTGGGGGTGCTGGTCAACAGCCCATTGAACATGAGCCAGCAGTGTGTTCAGGTGGCCAAGAAGGCCAACGGCATCCTGGCTTGTCTCAGCACTAGTGTGGCCAGCAGGAGTAGGGCAGTGATTGCCCCCCTGTACTCGGCGCTGGTGAGGCTATGCCTTGAGTACTGTGTCCAGTTTTGGTGCCCTCACTTCAAGAAGGACATTGAGGTGCTGGAGCGGGTTCAGAGAAGGGCAACGAAGCTGGTGAAGGGTTTAGACAACTTATCTTATGAGGAGTGGCTGAGGGAGCTGGGATTGTTTAGTCTGGAGAAGAGGAGGCTGAGAAGAGACCTTCTGGCTCTACAACTACCTGAAGGGAAGTTGTAGTGAGATGGGGGTCGGTCTCTTCTCCCGCGTTCCGAATGACAGGATGAGAGGGAATGGTCTTAAGTTGCGTCAGGGGAAATTTAGGTTGGATATCAAGAAAACTTTATTTCCACAGAGGGTCATTAAGCGTTGGAACAGGCTGCCCAGGGAGGTGGTGGAGTCCCGATCCCTGGAAGTGTTTCAAAGCCGTGTGGCTGTGGTGCTGAGGGACATGGTTTGGGGACCCTGGCAGGGCAGGGTGGACGGTTGGGCTCGATGATCTGAAAGGTCTCTTCCAACCAGGTGATTCTGTGACCAAAACTCTGAAAACCCAAACCTCAGCAATCCATCACCACATGGGTGAAGAGGAAAGTGCAACTCTCACTACTAGTTTGTTTGTTTTTTGGTTTGGGTTTTTTTTTTTTTTACAGTATTTCTTCTCAAGGTTTTTTTACAGGATCTTCAGAAGTCAGGCTGGGGAGACAGGAGATGCTGCAGACATCTTCCACCAGCATCGCAGAAAAATGCACACTGCAGGGTGCCTAGTACCAGACAGATGCCTTTCAGTAATGTGAGGATTGATCAGAGTAAATCAGTCACTATTGTTCCTCACCAGCTGTCCCTTCACACAGAAAAGCCCTCAGAGGAGTTAAAGGCACTTTGCAAGCAGCCAGAAGGAAAAAAAAAAAAAAAAAAAAATTATTTTTGGTGACAGGCAGAACACATTTAGATTCCAAGTCATTTCTTGTGGTGCTAAGTAAAAACTAGACAAGGCATCAAGGATTTAGGGTACGGTTTGAACAGAGGTGAGATTCCTGTTAGATCAAGCTGGGTCAGGGAATTAGAGAGGGAAAAGGAGGTATCCTGGCCATTAAGGTTCTAAAGCCCAGGAAATTGCAGCTGTACCTAAGGCCACTGTTTGTGCAGAAGGCACCTTCCAGGTTTTTTCCTCTTTACCGAAGGGAAATCACCACTTTCTCCCACTGCCCAGACCCAAAGGCCAAGTTTCCACCTGTAAGCCAAGGTTACAACGCCACCCATTTGAACAGAGCACAGCACTTCTCCAATAATCTCCAGCAGAAGGTTTGTAAAACTTCTTGGGGAGAGATGCTGACTACTTTACGTTCAGTGGATGTGCTCACATTGCAGCAAGGCACTGCCACATGCAGTATTGTAAACGGCTTAAACGTGACAGAAAGCTGATGGAAACCAAAGGAGCTTCTCCCAGGAAAGACACAGAGCATCCCCTGCCACTTCAGAGTTTAACAAGCTGGGATCCTAGACCTACAGCCTATTACAGTATACGATCCAGGTCACAGCTGCCAAGGAACCAGCAATGAAAGGGTGAGCAAGCGGCCAGGCTCTGAAGGCAGATCATTTCCTCTGCAAAGGATGTGTCGTGAGCAGTCGCAGCAGTCCTGAGCACACAAGCAGTCACATAGAGGCGACACTCGTGACCAGGTTCCTCGGAAGCAGCTTTGGTAAGAGGGCCAAGGGCTGGCTAAAGGTGACAGCTTCTCTCGACCCTGTCCCCATCGCAACTGGCCCCAGCCCTTGCCAAGGGGGCAGGCATGTAGCACATAGGGTGACACCATCTCTACTAATAGAAAATGGCAGATATGGGCAATGCATTAAGTTTGTAATATAAAGTACTCATGACTGACACAAGCTACAGTCTTATCCTGAAGATACTACGGTAAAGATTGGTCTGCTCAGAAAAGTTCATCAAAAAAGAAAATTATTTAAATCTGTGTGAACGCGTCTCTTAACAGGCGTGACTTTAGTTTACATACCCTCTGGAAGTGAATTAAATTAACTATGCCCATTTGCATCTAAAAGAGAAGCGTAAGGTGCTTTCAGCAGTGGACTACAGCCTCTATACAGTGGGCTCTATATTAGCGCATCCACCCAGGTTTACCTTTCCCAGACATCATTACTTGGACAAACCTTTAGTGTCATGACTACAGCCAAATACTCATTATCTATGGCAGGGAAGAAGGAAAACAAATAAATAAATGCAGTCTCCAAACTTTCTCTACTAAGCAAAGAAAATATTTCCTTAAGTATTTGTTCCCAGTCGTTTTGACCACAGCTGCCCAGAGCACACACTTTAAGAGCCCCCCTTCCCCCCCAGCAGCCCTGGAGTGCTAACCAGGTCACTGAGGAACCTCTCCTCACAGCTCAGAAGGACTAGGCACTGAAAGGGAGCTCACCTGTGGAACAACACTTAACCTTCAAGCTTCAAGTACTGCAGTGCTTTCAAAAAGACCTCATTTAGGGATGAGACCCAGCTGTGCCAGATGTTCACCCAAGAGTATTGTTGGTGACAAAGAAAACGGCAGGCTTTGGGTGGGAACTAGAGACAAGTGAGACAAGGAAACTAAAAGCCAGTTTCAGCTAAGAGCAGCCAGAGAGATGTAGTCATGGACATCTCTCCTTTGCTATCTGCTCCTACCCAGCACTGTGCTTGCTTGTTCGATTAAAAAAACCACAAAACAAACAAACAAAGCACATCACTACCTTTGTGACCCCAAAGAGCATGTATTCAAAGGAGGGGTTTTTTTTCAGATGGATCTGCGAGTAGTACCTGCATCAACTGGTTTAGGCTGACTTGGTGTTGTCTGGGTGCAGCGGGATGGCGTAGCCGACCTCTGGAAGTACCCTTCAACCATATCACCTCTGGTTGTGTAGCTTTCACAAGTTATCAGTGCATTTGTCGTACCAGGGGGGCACCACTTGCCTCAGCACACCAACATGACTAAGAAGATACAAGCCTGAGCTCTGTTCCCTCATTTTTCTGGCTTGTCCGAGAAATTTGCAGGAGACTTGACGTGATGGTAAAACCCACATATGCACAGCACGTACTGCTGAAGACTCCAGAATAGAAAAGGAGCAAAGAAAGAAGTCATACTCAACCTCAATTAAGAAGGCCAGAACATAATTACCAGTATGAAATCGGGGCACGATGTCAGAGTCTCTTCACAAACTAACGAGACCATCTGTGTTATGTTTTAAGTAGATGCCACCACCTTGAGCAGGAAAATACTCCAAACATGGTCCATCCCAGGGTGTTGTAATCCTGTCTTACTATAAGGGGTGAGGGGAAAAAAACATCTGGTTCAGTTCACTTTCAGTTCAGGGATCAGTGCACAGATTGCTTTTTCAACTGACATATACCCTGCAACTCAGCATTTAAACCTCTTTCCTCCATCCCACCTGAATAAAAGAAATCATCCAGTGTAAAAGCAGAATTGCTCAGTGAGGAGTGTTAAACAAGCTCAGCAGTCCTGCTGGGCCTTCAGATCCAGAGAGTTCACCACAGAGCAGCAGTTCCCCCACTAGTAACCCACCTCATGTTTAACTTTAGCTTTCAGCGTGACCGAGACCGACATTCTAACTACACAGTTTCCCACCGGGCTGCAGCGCATCCTCCTTTCCTCGCACCACAGAGCATTTCTCCCTTTCCTCTGAGATTACTAGTAACCACCTGCCCCCCCCGCAAGAAATAACGTTTGGCTGGATACATCTTCATTAATAACATATCCCTTGGTCCACCCATTTGTGCAATTCTGTGCATAAATACCCGCACGTTAAACACCACCACACACGGGGCTGCTGTCCGGTACCTCCCAATCGGAAAGAGTTCATCACTCACCAGGCATGTCTGAGCAGCTCTGTCATCTGTGGGCTGACCAGCAAACTACTGCTTTTACAAGTACCGATTCGAGTAGTCCCTTACCACATCACAATCTCTAAGAATTCAAGTTTTCAGAGTCTTGAAGGACAGAGATCAGTGCTTGTAGGATTTAGTCCAGAGCAGGGAATAAAGGGAAGGAGCCAGCGCTTTTTCTGGAGGGGAAAATACAGCCAGGGAACCGTCTGCATTAGCCATGTTTTATTACACATTCTTGCAAGCAATGTCAGAGCCTTTTCTTTTGACTATGAAGTGAGACAGAATGTCTTACACAAGCTGCAAACACGGCTAAGGAATAAACAGTTTGCCTAAGCTGCTGCTTTGAGAAATCAATTTCTAATGTCTGGGGGAAAAAGAAAGGAAAAATACAAACCTTTCTTCGTTTATATTCCCCACTGTTGCATCAGCCCGATCTTTTGTTTACTGTCTGCAAAGATGCACTGTGATACTAGTGGAATGTGTATGTTAGATTTGTACAGCAGCTTTCAGCCCCCACTCCACCTCCCAAAAGCTAAGTTTCCCAGGAAAAGGGAGGATGATAACCAAGCACGGCAGCAGCACAAAGGCCCAATGCACAGTAAAAAATTATCATCGGTGTTGCATGGATGGGTACGATTTTTCACAAAAAGAGACAGAAGTGTTCGGATGAAGTATTTAGCTTAGCACTCAAACTGCAGAAGCAGCAGTCTAGCTAGAGAAAGTAAAAACTAAATTGGGGATGTTTTGAAATAGACTTCTCTTCTGGTGTTCCTGCTGCTGCGAAGTAGGAGAAGCCACAAATGATGTCCACAGAGTGTACACAGGATTTGCTTGATGCCATTACCACAGACAGCCCGGACAACATCTTAAACACACAAACATGGTCTGCGTTCTTCGTGTCTGGGAAAGAGAGTAAGGATACAGCCCAACTGCATTAGTGACTTAAACATGAACAAAGAAGTACATAACGGTGTCTTATGTGCAGAACAAAGCCTCACAAAACAATGACACTTTCTACAGCAAACGCTGTAACGAAAATCCTGCTCAGCATCAGAGGGCAGCCAGGCTCTAGAACCAATCCTGTCAGTGATGCCAACGCTGTCCGTCCATTCTTAAACTGTGGGGTCTCTTACCACTCCTAAACACCAGTTTGGCGGTGCAAAACTGGCTGCGTCTGGCTGGTTCACAAGCTCGTCTAACCACCAGGCTTCCGGTGGGAGAAGGGCTTCCCGACCGTTCAAACGCAAGGTTGGAAGCGGAAGGTAGAGCTTTAAATGGTGTTTGGTCCATTTCTCCAAGTGTCAGAACAAGACCATCTCATGCTAAAGTCTTCCTCAGATCTGTTCAATGATGCCATTCCTGTACCTGCCAGCGATGGAGCTGGCAAGACATAGCACCGTCCTAAAACATCAAGTACAGGATTCCTTGGGAGTTCCTTTCAGCAGGTGCTAAAAAGCATCCTGACCCTTGTCTTGGCCTGACAGCCATTTAACGTGTGATCTTAGTAAGTGCTAGAAACTTCTAACTTCCATATGATAAGGTGAGAACATTTCAGAGCTCAGGAGACAAATATTAAAATTCTTGTTTCTCACACCACCTCCTAACTAGATTATCCTTTTTAATATCTTTGGGGTTGTGTTTTTTCATTCACACGAGATTTCCCCTTGGGTTTTTACCTAGCCTGAGGGCTCCAGAATAATGAATTAAATGAAATTTCTGGCAATGGCAAGATACATCTCAGGTAAACACACAAAAAAAAATTAAAGTATCATCAATGTCAAAACAAAAAGAAGAAAGAGCATCCCTTGGATGCAAGATATCACAAGTTCAAATCACTAGGCTAGACTTTAGAAGGAGGGAAGGAACTAACACCAAGTATATCCCACATCAAAACACAGCACTCACAGGAGATGAAAGAAGTCACACAGCAGTTACAGAGGAACCCCTCCCACCTCCCAGCAGCTGCGAACCTTCACATTCCTTGCGCACACTTGGTCACTGTCTTATCCTTCTGGGCCATGAAAAAAATCAAACACATAGCACACCATGAAATCAGGCAGCCGCCGAAAGGCTGGTGGGAGACTCTGGTGCACTCCAGCTCCCTCCGCACCACATTTTCTGGGTACCGATTACCTGTGCAAGGTGCCACGTAAATCCTAGAGTATAAAGCAGGTGGTGAGATAAAGCCTGCCCAAGGCTAGCAAGACTTGGAGCCCTGTCTTCCACCTCCCCAAACAAAAGCGGGTGTTTTCTCTGAACCGCAGCCACCTGCACAGGGTAAAAAACCCAAAGAGGAGGACAGGAACTTTTCAACGCAGGGGTTCTCAGGGGCCACTACCAGCTACAGGGTGGACCATGTTACCACACACATGGGAGCTGCTGTCAAAATAATCTCCCTTTTTACTTCTTGGTGTTTCAGCTGCTGGTGGAGCTTTTTCATTGCATCTTCTCCCAGAACAGAAGGAAAGTTCTTTTAGTGTGATTAGGAAACGAGCGTAATATCCAGTACCAGAAGATGAAGACAGAACCAGCTATTACCAAAAGACGGTAACTATTCCAACTACTGCCATGGCCAGGAAGTTAGCAGCTGTTCCAGTTCTCTTAGAAAACTGGGAGGGAGCTATGATGCACGACTGAGAGATTAGCTAATCCAACACAAATTGAAGGCATTTCGAGAACAGGCTGGTGCCCAAAGTTCACATTCCAGCTGGGCAGAGTCCCAGTCCTCTTCCACCCCGGACCTCGGCAGCGCTGCCCGAGCAACATTGAACTCAGAGCAGAAGGGCATTGACGAAGCGCTGAGAGGATTCAGGCTCCGAGAGAGCACAACCAGTTCCAGGGAGCCTTTAGCACTGGGATAAACAGCATTTTGTTTCCACTGCCAGCTAGGTTTATCAACCATCTCGATGAAGTTAATCACAGAAGACCGTGTAAATAAGACGTCCTGCCTTGGACAGGTCTCTGACAGAGTACAGAGGTCACACTGGTGCCAAACCAAGCCGCTGAGCCCAGGACAACTGAAGGACAAGTCAATGACTGCTGTGAGATCAGGGCATGGAAAGCTATCTTCCGCCTCACGCGTCTCCACGAATCCCAGCGTGTTGGTGAAGTACGTTCACCTCTACAGAAACAAACCGAAGTAACACACCCTGCCTTTTAAAGCGTGCCATAGAAACACCTTGAAGGACAAGCCCTTTGCTAGAACGAGCGCTTCTGGCACAGCAATGCACCTCATCACCCCCACCAGCTTTGGTCTTCAATTCACCAGGGTCCAAGCCAGCTTCACGACTGCAATTGCTACTGCAAGGCTGAGAGAAACGAGTCAAACGGGACAGTTCACCGAGACAACAAACCCGTTAGGAACCCAGGAACCCGGAGAAAGGAGACGCTCAGCGCTCCAACACTATTGCACTAGCAGTTTGATACCGGTGAACATTACCGTGGAACACCCAACAGACGCAGGGCGGTGGGCAGGAGGATAGAGCAAGGGGGACATTAGGAGATGGCAGGCTCATCGGGTGATTTAGGCGATAAGGAAAACAGATACGCCTTTGTAAACCTCAAGCAACACATGCACTCCCACGCGACGCAGGCAATCTTCCTATTAAGGACTAACTGATACGCAAGACCTCCGGGATTTAATTAATTACCTTTGTCGCAGAATTACACTAGGGAGGCAATGTCAACGCAACAGTCACTGACTATTTCGGGTTGCCATGTTCCCCCGGAACCAAAGACCACAAATCCTCAGGTTCTCCCAACTTCAGCCAAACTGCTGCTCAGGCAGGTTCTTCAGTTGTTAGCAGTGCCGGAGCACTGCAGCTCCCCTGATAGCAATGTTTACGCAGAACAGGACATTAAGCCCTGCTTGAGGCACATGGCATCTGGTCTCATGTGGCTGAGTGCCTTAAAACCACATCCTAAACGAACACTGCTGAGATTTCTTTCCCAGGTGGACAAAAGGCAGCGAACAACCATAAGATGAGTGACACACAGAGTGGTCTGCGTTGGAGGTTGCTCATCTCGCCTTCTTTATGAAGAAAGGCTGTGTCAAAATCAGTCATCACCTACCTATCTTGCGCACGCTGAGGCCGGGAAGGAACGCGCAGTTCAAGACTGCTCCTGCTCCATGACTAGCTTCTCACTGACTGCCGCTTAAAATGCATCTAGAAAGCATCTTTACAAGATGCCAGGAGATACCCACAAGACCAAGTCAGTATCCTATTACAGTAAGAAGTTGCTTCTAGCCCTGCTGAAGTGACAGATTATTGCGGGAAAGGAAAAAGAGAATGAACGTGTTTGATACCAACATTTTCCTAGACACGGTTAAATGGAAATGCTGTACTTTTGAGGGAGCCACCACGCAGCTGCGGATCAATCGTGAACCATTAACGTGGACCGACAGGGGGAAGGGCCGACACATGCACAGTTCTCAGAAGTGAGGGATGAGGAGTACTAATGTCATGTTGGTCTGACGGGGGCGTATGGAAAGGGGCTGAGCAAGAAGGAGCTCAGCATCAGCAGCCTTGAACCAGAGAGCCTTAAACAAGAGCCGTGCGCTGAGCCGGCTGTTCAGAACGCTGCTGTCGGAGACCCTCTGCAGAAGGTTTGCAGCAGCATTTGGGGAGGAAAGAGGTCAGAGCATTTCAGTTTCTCTTTCGATGAGGTAACTGATACAGGACAAAAAAAAGAGTATTAATCTTTCCCAGTCTTCTGTTTGCATGGCACCTTAACAGTCACGCACTCACAGAGAGTTATTAAACTACAAAGGCTTAACTGTATCCTTGAACAAGGAACCTCAGAAAGGTACAATAAAGCAGGTCTGGATGGGAAAGCAGGAGTAAATCTAACCTCAGTCCACAGGCTTGTTTGATGTCTGCGTATGGCATTCTGATCCCTTACGCTGGTCTCCCACACACAATCCCTATCCCTTTTCATGTCTGATTCAGAGCCCAATAAACTCTGTTGTGAAACTCCCCATCCCTTAGCCCCTACTCTTAGGGAAATGCCAGTTCTTACTCAAGACTAGCTGCACCGAGGGCAACTCGTCCACTCCCACGACTGCAGTCAACATCTGCAACACAGATGCTGCCAGTTCTTCCCGTGCGTCTGCACAAGTTGTGGGTCAGCTCGGGAGCTTGTTTCTACCGGGACATGATAAAAACATCTCAGCATCATCTCTGTTGTGAACGCAAGGCAGCTTATCGACAAATAGGGTATTTCTTTCTAAGTGTTACGTGGTCTCATTCGCTCATATGAATCCTGGAGTTGGACGTGTTTTCAGAGCCCAAAGGTGCGTCACAACCAACACAGGGAAAAGGTTGGCCTGAAAAGTGATGCAGAGACATACACTTATATATGGTGTACATATGACAGAGGAAGACAGGCTCGGGTGCATTGGAACCATCTGTAAGCCAAACTGCCCCCGAGTGACACAAGGACACAAAGCTGAAGGCAAACGCAATCGTCCCCTCCCCAATAAATCCCAAAGCAGAGCCTCTCAGAGGTACACACGAGAAACCCTGTAAGCAATCCAGATTTGTAGTTGGCGGAGTGTCATAGGTTTCATGTTCTCAGCTTCCAGAAGCAGTCTTCTGATGCGAGTAACTTCTCAAACACACGATTTCTTTCCTCCCCTCCATCAGCACTGGATAAACTTGTGAATATAATGCAATCATTGGTATGAATTGGTACTTTGAGATCGTTGCCCCTAGCCACTCAGACTCTCAGAGGTACCGAGTGTACCGGCTGCTGTGGCTGGGGGTGCTCAGGGCGCTCTTTTGGAAGACAGACCCCAGACTCCGAGAGAAGTCAGAGTCTGCTTTTCAAGCCCAGTGAGCTCACAACCATTATTAAAAAAGCAGCTCAGTTAGGACTGTACAATCTCCAGTACCCTCACTCCCATCCCCTTACTGATTCCAGAACCGCAGGCTGCCCTGCCCTCTCACGAAGCCTGCCTAGCATCGCCTTGGACCAGAGACTTTGGTGACAGAGAAGTCCAGTAGTGCCAGGAGAGGGCAATTGGGACACTAAAATCATGCCTTCTCGGCGAGGGAATCCAGCAGCTGCCTTTCTGTCAAAAGGGACCTGCAGCCAAGAATTTCTATCTCGGGAGAAAAAGGAGCAGCAAAGTTTTTAACCATCTCCTGAGCCTCATAAAAGCACTCCGGAGCCTATACAACAGTCAGCCTTGGATGTCTGTGGATCATAGCAAGAGTGCGTGATTTTTCCTGGCATGGAAACGACTGGGAGAGATTAAAAGACAAAAGCCCATATGAAGAAGAGCTTGCTTAAGTATTACGGTTAAAAACGCCATGAAAAACAGAGGAAAGGGGATCCACATCCCCGCCAGCCTTTCTGCTGTAACTGCCGTGGATAAAGAGCCATCTGGTCAGGCAGCCAGAAATGTGTCCACCTGCACTGCTGCCCCACAAAACCCCGGCTGAGGTGACTGCCGGCGTGAAGTCACCGAAAACAACTTCACCCCTCTCCTCTACCTGCCTTCCGTCTACCTTCGCCCCGGTAGTTTGAAAGGGAAAAGAGAGCTTGTGTGCATCAGTGGGGCAGCGCTGAACACAACACGTCTCCATGGCAACCAGAGACAGCCCCAGCGAGGAAGGCCTGCTCCTAGCTCGGCGGCGACGTGCTCGGCAGCACCAGATTTTTCTATCAGACAGACAGATAGCAGCTCATGTGCGTACGCAACCGTGGAAGGAATCCGATTCCTGGCCTTGTACAACCCCACTGACTTCAGCCAGAGCTACGCCAACGCAGACCACGGCGAGACCGAGACCGGCATTTCGCGTTAGCCGGAAAAATGAACAGGCAATACGGAGAGGCACTCTGCCTTTGAGAGCGACGCAGGAGTCCTCCTGGGACGTGCCTCACTAACTGAGCACTGACCAAACTGCACGAACGCCCCGCGCCGCTATGAGCGGGAGAGCGGCTGTGCAGCGCACCGCAACCAGTGCGCGCTGCCCCACCGCCCACGGCCCCTGCCTCGACCCCCGGCAAGCGCACCGTGAGGCACCGGCCCAGCCTTTCTGCGTTTGCAAAGGGAGGGAGCTGTAACTGCCCCAAAGTCTCTGCTGAGGGAGTCAGTCACCTGGCCTTTCGGATTTAGGCTCCCTCCTGTTAAAACGTAGTCCCGACACCTCCCAACTAACAGTATTTTATTGTTAGCACTCATCGGTAGCCCCCAAACTCAACTTGGCTCGTAACAGACTGTCTTCTGGCCCTAACCACGAGGGGCTTTGCCGTCATACGTCAGACTACAGTCCCCAAACACACTGCAGGCAGTAGGACAAGCCTCGGTTTACCAAGTTAAGAGCTCCGCAGGACCAGAGTCACAGCAAGGAAGAGCTGAGGCCATTAGCAATCTTTTCCAAGTCCAGCAGAAGAACAGCAACTGTCCCGCTCGCAGCGTATGCTCTGCTGGAACCGCACAAAACCCCAGTTATGTCGGGCATAAGAAAAATACACCATGTACCCTTTATAAAAATATCTGTGACAAACCAAGAACCAAGGCAGAAGCTGTCCACACAGGCTGAACCGGGCAGGGGCGGAGTGGGGGGGAGAAGGGGCTCATTTCACAGGCTGTTCTGCAGAGCAGAGCCGCGACAGCCCCGTCCTACGGAAGCTTTGTTTAAGCCCTACAACTCTTCCTGACAGCACCACCGGTGGAACTCCAGGCAAGTCCGCAGTAAGACTCAAGGCAGGCGCTGCAGGCGCAGGGCTGTGTTTTGTATTACGTGGTGGGGCTGCAGAACCAGCAAACCCTCGGTTTTCCTGAGCAGCCCCAGTTACACACCCGCATCGGTGCCGACTCTGCGACAGGCTCACCCTTGCTCGGCGTCCTGTTCACCAGGAGCACGACAATCACCACACAGCGACAACGCTGTCGGTCGAAGGTAAGCGTAAAACACGAGCCCCAAGGCTGCGCGCTCGGCTTGACAAGAGCCGCGCCGTGTCCTGCCATTGTTTAGACAGCCACGGTAATTAAAAATCGCACCGTAATGCGTTCAAGAACAGTCTTACTGTTCCCATGAACTGAACTGCTCCAGTTAAACACGGTATCACGGCTTCATACCAATAAGCGTTTTAAACGGGTTTTTTCTGGCTGTATATGAACTCTGGGCTTCCTCACCGTGGATATTTCCAGCACCTCACAGAGCGAAACGCCTCCCTGCTAAACTAAAATCTTACTCCCCGTTCCCCGGGAACATGCTCTCCGACGCCCCAGGAAGCACCGCACTGACCCCAAATCCCGACACGGGAGTGACACCCTAGAGGGGAAAACCTCGAGCCGACAAGAACGGCAAGGCTTTCCACGCTGCTCCCAGTAACTCAGCACAGATCTCGTTCCACAGGTGTGCTTAGGGCAGAGCTGTTGACACTAAATACAGCTGAAGGGCATCAGCAGGGCTGGCTGACAGCGCTGGAGCAGCGGCCACCAGCAACCAGCACGGCGTACTCCTACAACATTCAGAACTTGAGCAAAAAGCAGCAACGAGGAAGCGCCACAGCTATAAACGAGGCAAGATTACAGGCTAGTCACCACGCCACACCACATCTCATCTTGCAGCAGCTAACCCAGGGCTCCGGCAGAAAGCCCCAGCAGCAGGCAGGCCTGCGGAAGCCAAGCAACCCCACTCTCCTCGCCCCTCAAAGCGGCGGGGAGGTGGGGGCTGCCAAGCACACACTCAAACCGCTCGGGGCTCACCTGCTTCAGGAGGAACTTGTCCTCTGCGTTGATCTTGAGGGAGACGGCCAGGTGGATGGCGGAGAGCAGCACCCCGCTGATGACCGCGGCCCTCATCCGCACCGGCAGCAGCGTGTAGATGCTGTAGATAAAGAAGACGGTCCACCAGATGCCCTCTGAGGCACTCCTGGGCCACACCAGCAGAACTCCTACCACTTGCACTGCCAGAATCACCAGGATGACAGAGTAGCACGCCAGCCACATGTGGTCCTGGTGGAACTCGTTGCGGTTGCACACCATGCACAGCACGACCATCAGCAGGATGGCCAGAGAGAGCACCACCACGTAGGATACCTCATAGTGGCCGTGTGCGGCATGGAAGATCAGCATGACCACGCAGACCAGCACCAGCACGGCCATGAGCATGGTGAGACTACTCTGGTTGAGCCGGAAGAAGTAGCGCTGGTAGAGGCGCTCCAGTTTCTCCGACTGGAACTTCTTGGACCTGAAGATTTGCAGCACGCTGCTGCAACAGCTGCCCATGGAGAAGGCTGACTCGGAGTCCCCCTCGTCACCGTCCTCTTCCTCCAGCTCCTCAATTTTGGCCTTGATGCGTCTCTCCTCCAAGCCCAGTTCCACAGAGCGGGGCCGTACCTCCCCCTGCTCCCCCAGCTGCCGGGGGCTGGCATTGTTGGGGGCAGCTGGGGAATCACTGCCAGGCGGGTGGCGGCACCGGTGACGTCGGCTGTCGTCACCACGCTCCTGCCAGGCGGATTTGGACCTGAAGCTCATCATCCTGCGGCCGCTCTCTCCGTGGTTGTGGCTCGATTGGGGCTCGTAGTCTTCCTGGCTCCTCCACCTGCTCGACATGCGGGAGGCCTTCTTGCCCGAGGACCCGCCGGGAGGCGGCGGGTAGGAGTAGCCATTGGCCCGGGCCTCCGCCTCGCCCCAGGCCGAGCGGTGCTGCTCGGTGCCCGCCCAGGGCGCGGGGCCGCCGAAGCCCGGGGGGCTGACGCTGTTGGACCGGGACATGCCCCGAGGGAACGGGCAGCGGGTGAGGGGACAAACGCCGGGCAGGCCCAGGGGGCTCCTCCACCGCTGGGGACGGGCGGCCGGGGGAAAACCCCAGAAGGCAGCAATAGGAGGGGAAGGGGGAAAAAAAAAAAAATTAAAAAATGGAAAAAAAATGGGGGGGGAGGAAAAAAAAAAAGCAAAGCCCGCCAAGGCCCCCAAAGGCTCCGGATCGGCCGGGCGTGCCCCCGAGCCGGGGTCTCCCCGCGGGACCCTCAGGGCAGCGCGGCAGTGGCGGGCGCCATCACCGGCCCCGGTGCCTCGGCCACGCCGAGCGAGCTCGGCGCCTCTGGGGCTGGGACGGCCCCGCTTCACGGCAGCTCGCCCTCAGCCGAGCCGCGGCGGCCGCAGCGGCTCCGGGGGCCGCGGGGGAGCGGCATCGCAGCGCGCCGCGCCGGCCCGGGCCCCGCCGCTCGGGGCCCGGGGCGCAGGGCGGGCGGCGGCAGCACCGGTCGCCCCGCGGGAAGGCGGGTCAGCGGGGAGGGCACGGAGGCTCAGGCGCGTAGGGCCGCGTCAGCCGGCGGCAGCAGCAGCATCCCCTGACGGGGAGGGGGCCCTGGGCACGGCGGGGCTGCTCGGGGCGGGCCGGGCTGCGGCGGCAGCGCCCCTGCCTCGCCTCCACTCCCGGCGGCGGAGCCCCGGCGGCACGACAGGGCCGGCGGCAGCCGCGCTGCTCATGCACACGGCCGCCGCCGCCGCCGCCCCTCCGGCTGTCGCTCTCGGTACGCCGCGGTGTCTTCGGGCGGCGGGAGCGCCTCTTCCGCGGGCACCGGGGACGGGGCGAAACGCGCAAATCTGAAGGGAGGGGGGGGGAAAAAAAAAAGAAAAAAAAAAGAAAAAAAAAGAAAGAGGCGGGGCCCGGCGCTCCCCCCGCGCTGTCGGCGGGACGGAGCAGCGGCGGCAGCGCTGGCGCGGGGCGGCGGGCGGCGGCGGCCCCGCGCGCGCCTCTGTCACGGACGGCGGCGGCGGCCCGCCCCGGCCCCGCGCCTCTTTGTACTCCCCATTCAACCCGGCGCCGGCCGCGCCGGCCCCCGCCACCGCCCCCCGCCGGCCCCCATTGGCGCGCTCCCGTCCGCCGCCCGCCGCCATTGGTCACCGCCGTCAGCCGGCCCGCCAATGCGCGCCACCGGGGGGCGGGCCGCCGCGGTGAGGCCGTTAACCCCTTCGGCGCTCCGCGGGCCGCGGCGGCCGTTGGCGCCTCCCGAGGGCGGCGCCTCAGGCGCCGGTGGCGGGGCCTGGCCGAGGCGCTTCCCCGGGGAGCGCCCCTGCTGCCGGTCCCACGCTGCCATAACGAGGGCCGAACGGGGCGATCTCCGCGTTCCGCCTCGGCTCCGGGGCTGCGTGGTGGGTTGCCCTGGGTGAGGGGCAGAGGGCAGCGCCCCCCTGCCTCAGGTGACGGACGCGCCAAGGGCCACAGGCCGGGGCACAGGAGGAGGAGGAGGAGGAGGAAGGCCAAGGGACCCTCCCCAAGCGCAGAGCCCGTGACTGCCAACACAGCACTCCGGGCTACCGCACGGCTACCGGCTTTCGCGGCCCTCTGCGCTCTCACCCGCTCAGACCAGGGCCAGGGCCACCGGGAGGAAAGCCCGGCGGCTCCCGCCGGGCGCGGGCACCAGCGCTGCTGCGCTGCCCCTCCAGCCGTCCGCTCTGCCCGCTGCGGGCCACGCACCTCACGGGTGGCCGTGTTCTGAAGGTGAGCAGCCTTCGTGCCGAGAGCGCTGCTGCTCGGTGTGCTCCGTCGTGGTGCGTGAAAAACCGGCTGTCACGTCGGGTAACGCCGGAACCCAGAACTGTCCCGAGCTTCCCACAAACAGCAAACGCTCCTGCTCAGCAGCGGCCCTGGTACGGCTGAAGCTGTGGCCATCCAGGGACGCGGCAGGGTGCGGAGAGGCAGATCCCGCTGGAAAAAGCAGATAACCTCCCAAACACGAGCCCTTCACGCGCCCTTTACGCTCGCCAGTAACGCCACAAAACACAGGAGTTCAGTGAAGGTCCGTAAAATCACATGCTGAACCTTCCGCAGCTGCTGCCACAGCACATCTTTTATTTACCAGGAACCGGCTGTCAAGATTTTCACTCCAAAAAGGCGTGCAGCTGTCACAGTGGTGCTCACCTGGGTGGCGTGTTCCTGACAGGTGCCACTTGGCGCATCTGGTAAGGCTGCATTCGTAGTTCACCAGCCACGAAGGGCCGTTTCTATACACAAATACTACTGCCTTTCAGACGGAGTTTATGTTTTCTTGGGGTACTACACAATGCCGTCACCACCCGTACACTGGTGCAGAACAAAACTCACGGAGCCTGCGGTTGGCTACTCTGGCTGCCGCACAGCACTTGAACTCCAGGGATGAAGGCAGTGAAATGATTCCTCAACGAGTCGTAAATTGGGACGGGTCCTTTTGTTCGGTACACCAAGTCCCATTTTGAAGTTCTTCTCTCAAAGCCGGCAGAAGAAGACGTCACTTTTTCACAGAAAGGTGTAACGGGAAAACCAAGTAAAGGGAGGCGGATGACCCACGACAACTTTTAAAATTAATCCCGCTTGACAGAAAATGACTGAGTAGGTGTAAGACCCAGGCACATTCCAGATCCATCGACACCCTAGTGCATTTAGCTCTGGCTATCAACAAAGCATTGCTCCGCTGATGGGCCAAATCATTTTAAGGTTCTGACATCTCACCACTGGGACTAAGTCAGCTTTCGCATCGTGACAGCCTCTGGAAGCCTGAATCCAAGGCAGGATTCCACTGACCAGTGAACCATAGCCCCTTCTCCAGAAAGTTTGCGTTTCCAGGTACCACACACTGGTAGGTCCAATTCTGCAGTATCATTCATGTTTCTTTTCACTATGGCGTTTTGTTTGACATATGAATAGTTTTGCTTTTTTCTAATGTTACCATAATTGATGCTAAAGCTGAAGATATCAAAGTTGGTTGGGTTTTTTTTAAAAGCCTTAGCCAGAGGGGAAAAAGGTTTGTCCTTGCTAGAGGAGAGAACAAACCTTTGACCAAAAGTTGGTAACTTCAAAAACCAGCAGGTAAACAGGAGGTGGCAATTTTAAAGAAAGGTAAAGGAGCAGTTAGAAGAGAGTCCGCAAGAATTCTGTAACTTGTGGAAACAACGACGATGCTGTATTAGAAGCAAAGAGTAGTGCCAAATAACCGGGCACTTCACACAGTGAGGACATCGAGGGCTGTGCCAGAGATGTCAAGATTGCACATAGATACTAAAAATCTTAATGCCTGCTTTTTGGGCATCCTATTACTGGAACCTGTATCTCCGAACTGCAGCAGCAGAAAGGTAACTAGTAGGATATGGTAGCGCTAAGGATACAGGTTATAATAGGGACAGTTTACCTACAGCTTTCCTTCTAACGTGCAGTTTCATCAAGCCCTGACTCCTCTTTCTAATTCTGCAATCTGATGATAAAGAGCAGATAAGGAAATACGGTTGTCTCACCTGAAAGAGTTATGTGAGAGAGCAAAACCACAGCGTATCCTGGGTGGCTCTCAAGTCATTTAAAAACATCTAACGTTTATTATAAGAACATTCAGGTAATTGTTTTCTTTTAATAAATTATACAGAGATAGCAGTTACCTTTTCCTTTCATCATTTAGTCCAGTCGATTTCTGAAGAATTACTATAAAAATGAGGAGCTTCTCTATCTCAGTCCCCACACGGCTCTTTACAAACCATGACCTTAGTCAACACAGTTACTCTTTGTATTCTAACCTGTAAAATCAGAATATTTACTTGCTCCATTCATAGAGATCAACAAACACAAAAATCACTGTATAGGGCCAAACAGAGAAACTTACTTTTCCTTATCCAGGAAGACTGATGTTCCACCTTCCACTCTAGCCTAAGCCTTCCTAAATTCTATTCACCCAGTCATAAGAGCTGTTTTTTTTTTGGAGGGGGGCAAAACTCCATTAGGTACCTTCGATCACAATCAAATTCTGGATTAAAATGGAACCCTCCTCTCTTTCTCGACAAGTATTTCTCTGGTTAATGCAATACCTGAGCAGAAGGAGACACATGGAAGCTGTGGAGAATGCCAGCACAAAATTACTAGAATGAGATCAACGCCCCAAGATCCTTCAGGAAGCCACGAGAGAAATGAGAATAGTCAGAGAGCCAAGTGAAGCACAGACCTAAGGTTCTTCCGCACAAAACCAGTTCACACAAATTCTGGTTTCAGATGTAGCCTCTCATAAATCTGCACCAAAATATTTTTACTTTATTATTACTACAACAGGTGGAGTAGACAAACATGAGCATTCTTTCTTTGTATTATTTACTTAAAACAGGGAATAACATCTCGACGGTGACCGCAGAACACACGTCACACTTTCTGTGGCCTTCAGTGCTGCAGGGTTCACGTATGAAATCCAGAACTCTAAAGTATATGTGCCCCCTAACTTAGCAAAGCTTTTTTAAAACGCGTTCTTGGTCCTTTCACTGTTGCATACCCAGAGCACCTCTCTGAAACCCAGAGCCAATAAAAGAACCCGACTCGAAGGCATGAAATACAGGAACTGAACAAGCTACATTAGATTTTCTCTTGTCACCGCCCCCCATCAGAGGATTCACAAGGAATAGAACCAAAAGTGACTAGAAAACTGCGCAAACACAAATCCACGCCCACTTAAAAAACAAACAAAAAGAGCAACCCAAACCAGCCTCACTCATCGCTTCCATTGTTTTTAGAGGTACCTAGAAGCCTAGGAAGACATGGTGCTGTTTCAGTTAGGTTTATCAGCTTTTTCTCGGCAGCACCCAGAGCGTTTCACTCCAAATGCAGAACTACAAGTACTTGCATTCCTGTGCTGTTTAGGAGAAGCTGGAGCCGGGATGCAGATCTGCCCCGTGTGCATACGCACGTATGCAAAACGGGACGACTGCATCCTGAACTACACCGCAAAGAACTCATGGGGTCATTCGTTTACAGAGATTTCACAGAATAATGCTGGCATTGGGGAAGAGGTAGCCAAGGATTCCCGTTCTTAGCAAAGGCTGCAAACACAGCAGCTCATTTGTACACGTGCTGTAGTGAGGCTCAGCCTTGGATTCCACATACAGAATTACTACACGTACCTGCGGTGCAAGCACAAAGACCCCACAAAGAGTTAAGGGTCGCACGTGGCTAAAATGGGGGGGTGTGATGAGCCTTGTTACAGCACCAGGCACGCCAGCCAGCCGGCAGCTTCCAGCGCCAGGAAGCCTGGCTGCAGGACACCCAGCAGCAGGGCTCACAGCCAGGTGGTTTTGCTCATCAAATTTACAGTGAAAAACCCCAGACTGCGACTGTCCTCCTTAGTACGGAACCACAAGAGGGAGTGTGGAAAAGCGTTATTCTGCGCACAAGACTAGCTAAACCTCGTCTCGGATGTTTTATTTTCTGTGTCCACCACCCTCCTTATTTACTCTGACAGGCGATGAGTACGCACTGTAGATGCTCTGGAGCTAAGCGCAAACACAAGGTGTAGGAATTTCTCTGAGACTTCGACCCTTCTTTCAAATCTGGCTCGTACCTTTTAGTGACTGCAGTCCCAGTCAGAACAGAGAAATAAACGGGCCAGAACAAGAAATCCTTGCCAACCCTGTTTTCAAGAGAAAGCCAGGCTTGAATACAAATATACAAAACCAGACAACTTGTTTTGATTGAGAACTTGCTCTGAATTACACGACTTCAGTGGGCAGATAGCAATACATTGGACGGTGCACTTGTTCATGTAATGGGACTCCAGCAATGGTTACTGATGGGCCAATACTTCTTGAAGGACAAGCCAACACCTCCCGTTTGCGCAGTTTACTCCTGGTAGGGGTTGGACATTTCCAGTTTCGCTAACTAAACTAACCAGCAACGTCTTACTTTCCATTCCACAGCTGTTATGCACGAGAGCTGCTCCCACTGCTCCCGTTTGCTAACTCCAGAAGAGCTGAAGTGCTTTCTTTACCTCACTGCACCAAAAAGCTGAGTAAGGAAACACAGGGAACACTCCAACCACTGTCCCAGAAGCAGTTTACAGACCGGGAACAGAGGACTAAAAGAGAGCACCTAAGCTGGTGCGTCCAGTTCCCCATAGCCATGTAATAAACACCTGGGGGTGAATGAAAGGGGCTTCACGTCACCAGCACACCGCACAGAACGTACAAAACACTGCAGCATTTCCATTAAGGGCTGTTATTCTGCCTTAAAAAAACCCCCAAAACAACCCTCACAAAAACCCCCAAACCACACAGTCCTCCCCCCGTCTCCTCTGGATACCAGAGGAAAAGAAGGAGGAAGTTTCATGTTTTGTCAACTCCCAGGTATTCCCAGGGAAGCACCACGGTAGCTCTGCAGCCTCCTGCACCGCTGCTCTCCCGTCTCATCCTTCTACTGACTGCCATTCAGCAGGGAAGACAGCTCTCAGAGTCTTTGTAGGCACGCTGCACGCAGCAGCAGCAGCAAAGGGCTGACCTTTACCTTGACATCAATTGAAAACTATTTTTAAAGAGGATACCCAAAGTGCCTATATACATATATATATACACATGTAAAATTTTCTCCAGATTCGCACTGGTTTTAGTGCGACTAACCCCCTGTAACGCCCAAGAGGCCAAATGCAGATTACACAGCAAATCCCATCCTGTGAGTTCAGCGTTCAAACCAGAAAACGTCAGTACTGAAGTCTGTAACGCACACTCGTTGTAAGAGGGAGCAGATGGTCGGCAGAAGATTGTGCAGACTGAAGCAGGAGGCAAAAAGACGGGACAAAACGCAGTTCAGTGTTCACAACCCGGCTGCATCAGCCCCTGCAAGCACTTCCACTAATGGATTCCCCACTAACGACATCCTCACGTAGTACCAACCAGGTAATGCCAAATTTCCACGTACAAACTATATGGAATTGATTTCATCTACAGAGAGGAGGTTTGCTGTGACACAGAGTTTTTGCAAGTAGAACCACACACGGAAGTGTTTCTAAATATCGTGACTTACGCTTTTATAGGGGGAGATTGAAATAATACGCATCTCCCTAAAACACTAAAGACATTGAGATAGATGGACAAGTAACATCTCTCTCGCTGATACTAGCACATGATCAGTGTCAGCCTATCAGAGAGACAAACACATCTCTGACAATACTAATGCCCAGGTAATTCGAGAAGATGCAAAAAGCGCTTTAGGCTCTTTCACATCTGTAAAGGATATCGGTGGTGATCAGGGACCAACGGGATTAAGAGTTTTAAATATTCCACCGACATTTTTAATTCCGGCTGCTTCAAGGTAGCCTTCAGAAACCACCCCCGAAGCCTTATTAATTCTCTCACTACAATATTAAGAGTCTTCTGACAAGCGTGGAAGAGTAGTTGTTTAGGAGGTGGGAAACAGAATTTAAAAGCTGTTTGATACCGAATGGACTGGAATTTCCAGGCTGCCACGTCAATCCTAACTCCAGAAATGCTCAGTCCATACCACACGAAATTGCATCACACAGATACTCACACCTTTTTATTTTACACGCAGCACGCCGGCACAGATCGTTCCTCAAGTCTTCTGTCAAGGACTGCCAATGCTTTATTTAAGATGAGCCTTAAATAATATTGTGAAATTAATTTGCTTACAAACACAGAATCCTTAGGCTTGTCAGACTTGTGAATGTCACCCGCGGTAACTCGCACTGTTTCCACACGTGCTCCTTCCAAAGAGGAAACACACATAACCAGTGACAGTTATTCTAAGGCACCGGCGGAGTTCAGCGCCATGGCCTAACATTTCAGAGACACTTTTTGAATTGCACAGTAGCGCGGAGTCACAGCTCTCATGCGTAGGACATGTGCTGACGCTGGGCATGACAACATTACTTCATCCCGTCTGTAGTCAAACAACAAATCACTGTAGCCGTGCATCTCATGACAAGCGTACGCCTAGAATAGCAGCGTTGGCTCTGCAGCTACGGCTCGGTTCCTCTTGGAGGATTCTAGCTTGTGATTTACGGGCAGTAACGGCATCTAGACACGGAATTTACATCTCTCACAGGAACTGTTAACAACGCTACCAACGTTGCCGTGGTAGCAGACATCCTATATTTAGTAAATGAACTCCCAAGTATTCTGTGGCATTAGTTAAGCATTCCACTCTATTTATAATACTCAAACAATTCTGATTTGTAGAAAACCATCACCATCTAGAGTACGGGTAACCGCAGGATAACAAGGAGCTCACGCTCTGCTGAGGAGCCTTCGGGAAGCTCTAAGTGGGAATGTCAACACAACCAGTTAACACGTTGCTATGAAGATCGCTTTGAGACCTGAAGAGCATCCTAATGCTATCAACTTGCTTAATTCTTTTGCTTGAGCTCAAAAAATCAATTGCCAGGTACACGTTACATACACATGAATAAAAATACAGCCCTAATGCACGTTCTAGAAGTATCTGCTTTTGCTCCTTGAACAGTGACCGTACAACGTGTTTTGTTCAGAATTCTTTTATTTGGATTACAGCAGTTAGTATCACAGCTCAGTAGGCCAAATCCAGGCAGAGAACACACAATCAATGTCACAAGGCAACAACATGGACTAGTATTGTAGCATACAAACCATTTCACTGCATTATCAAGTATAAATATCTTCCAACCATGCATAAAAAGTCTATGCTTAATCTTTCAGAGCTCCAGGTAATACCAGATTCCTAAATATACAAAAAATACATTTAACTTATAATAATCTTAGTGAATCAGACTTATAAAAATTACAGTTTTATTCTTCACAACATAGAAAAAAATACAAAAATGACTGTATATAGTTTTCACCCAAATTTCACTGACATAAATATACATCAAAATGTATGATTTGATGTATACCCATGAAAATTTTAAGCTGAAAGGTTAAGTTTTAAAATGACGCTGCCAATCGGTCCACACGAATGCCAACCTTTCTACTGATAAATAATAAAAAAACCTTGGACGGAAACATCACATCGTGAAAACTGACAATTTACCTGCACCTTGCTGTAATTTACATTATGAACATTTCTACAGTTCCAGTTGTAAACTAGACACCGGTAAGAACCGGGGGCTTTTGGAGGGACGACTCACTCGTCAAAGCCGGTGTGGAAGAACACCAAGTACTGTCGACGGAACCAGTGCCCACCTCACAGCATGTCTGCTGCAGAAGTTTGGTGACGCTGACCGAAAGCACGCAAGCCGAGTAAATGGTCTGTGGGGAAAAGGCAGCCTAGCTTTGTGACAGAGTAGGAACCAAAGCTTCCATGAGCAAGTTCACATCAACCACGTGACAGCTGCAGCCAGAGGTGAGGGCAGATTTGTTCTTCTTTTCTGAGGAGGAGAAAACCCGCACTTGCGACCAAGTCAGTATGAGGGAATACCCGAACAGCAGTAGGGCACGGCACTGCAGTTCTCACTCCAGATCACCTTCCACTGATTGCCATGGAAGCTGAACTAGAACCAGCACTGCGAGCTGAGCGGTTCGCGTTCAGGAACCTAACTGCACGTTCATACTTCACAATCGGATTTTAAAATCAACTCTGCTGATGGGATTTCTTAACGGCCAAAGCAGTGTCTTTTAAAAGGCTGTAGTTTCAACTATTTGTGTGGTAAATGTGTATTTTCAGTGACAGGAAACATTCCCTACTAAAGCTTACTCAGTAAAAACACTGGTGGTAGAAGCTTTCTCCCTGCTGGCAGCTCTCTCTGCTTTTCCGTAGTGCCGATGCCAACACAGATCCGTTCCACACGTTCCTCACCAACAGCGCTATGAGTTTGTTTCATACAGGAATATTACACAGCCATTTTCTCCTCCAAATTGGACCAACAAATTTGAAATCAAGTATTTTATTTGGGCACAGAAATCCAATCAAGAAGAGTTCAGGAAGGGAGCATCAACAACATCCAGTAACCTGAGTACCTCAGGAAATCAGATCTTCTAGATGACAGAGACGTACTAACTCCTTTGATAGCAAGAGTAAGCAAAGAGAGATGTTTTGTGCAGAGGTGGAAGTTCACACTGCGGAACAAGGGGTTCAGTATAAAGCAACACTTCCCAGATCACTACAGCAAAGCACCACCTAACCTGATGGAGAAAGGAATTTAAATTGTTGCATCTTTGAATGCAAAACCACTTGGAGGTTGTATATGGCCACAACGTTCTTGATTATGGCCAATAACTGTCTCCAAAAGGTTTAAAATAGAAGCCAAGATCATTCTTCACCCTTACCACTCCCTGATTACAATAGTCCTGTTTGTGCTGAGCAGGAAAGGTGTTGCATGTGTCACTGAGCACTAGGAAAATTCAGGCACATTTTGTGATGGAGCCAAAAGGAAATGACTGAAACATGCAATTTTTATTTATTTTTTTTTTAAATATAGCTCTGACAAACATCTATTACAAAATAATTGTAAATCCATCTCTCCTCAAGTGCTAGAACAGAGAGCCTGCGTGTGCCCTCAGCACTTACTGGCTGTGTTTCGGAAGAGCTGCTCTGCGTCAAGCACACGGAACTGGGACACAGATGGGGCCACGTCCAGGGAAGGTGCTGGCAGGTACCATGGTAGTGGTCACATGCTGTTTATGTGCTAAAACATGATGTTACAAGATGGAAGCCAGAGAAGCCCTTGTGTTGTCATCTGGAGGCTCTGACTGGGCGAGGATAGGACTATTGGACTATCAATGCCCTACAGAGAAAAGGTCATACGCTGCACTTCCTTCTGCCTTCGCTGGGGTCTGTTCGCTCCCTTCCTCCCTTTGTCCCTTCCATTCCCCACTCCCTGTCCCCAGCCGACAGCTTGTTCATAACTTGGGGCGCTACTCACACAGCATCAGTGCCTTCTGCCTCACCACAAAGTTTTCCCAGTTCTCTCCTTTCGTTTGACCTTCCCAAGAGGAGGCTTAGCCTGAGAACCCTGAGAAAGCACCTAGGAAAATTCATCTTTGTACAGTCTTCCGCTCTCTCAGAAGAACAGATCCATTCTGCAAAAGCAGCAGGGAGCACATGAGATAATCTGCTTTCAGAGGAGCTTGTGACTTTGCAACATTTCAGAAGCTCAGTGCCTGGAGCTGCCTGCTGGGATGTGCCAGTGATACACAACAGTCACTTGAGAAAAGGTAGGCTGAGGAACAAGGCCCTCAGCTGATTCCACAGGAGACCCAATAATCCTCAACGCTGGAAGGTAAGTAGCACTGAGATTCTGGACAGTGATTAGAGATGATCAAGTAAAAAAGGGTGAACTGCACCTCCTTCTGGGTGCCCCGCCTCCTTATACTGTTTAGATTCATTACTGATGTCACTAGAAATACTAGAGTCGGTATTATTTGGTTTTTTAATATTTAAAAAAGCATCCAGGGAAGCAGTACTTAGAGGAGTTTTAATGTTTCAGATAAGCATTATAGCCTCTGAATGAACATCAGCATTTGAGTAACCAGCTTGAACAAGATCTTCAGAGAACACGCGCCGGTCAGACACCCTACTGTGTGAATGCCTCAGGAACCACATACTCCTCATTTCCCATCACTGTTTCCTGTTCTTGTTCCCATCACCTTCTCAAAACACAACCCACCTTTCTAAATTCAAACACTTTGCTTGGATTACATTCTCCACTGGAGTCTCTGACAAAAATTATTCCAGAGCATATTGTTGGCTTTCACAGCAATGCACAGTTTCTGGCATGCAGTCGAGCACTAAAAAAAAAGGTATCAGTAATATAATCCCAATTCAAGCATTTAGTGGTTACAACTTCATCGCTCATACTGCAACCTTCAGGCATTTCATAATAAATGAAAACCATTTCGCACATCATTTAAGGAAAAGGCTAACTGCCAAGCCATATAAAGTTTAAAAGTTTTCCAAAGCACTGCAAGCTGAAAATTATTTCCATGTTTTACATTGTGGAGTTTCAGTGAAATCAGATTTATTAGTTATTCTTGCTAAATCATTGGTCTTTTACCTCTGACTTATTTTATCTTGGCATATTCTCTATAAATGTGCTGGGTGTTGAAAATCTGCAGCATTTGAACAGTTCTGGAAAAGAGTTGGAATTACTCCGGCTTCTTGTGTTCTTCCATGTGAGAGAGTACCTTTCGCCTCTGATGTAGCATATGAAAGTACAGCTGAGGAAAGACTGCAGAGGAAAGAGACTCAAGTGAATCACACGTGAATCGAGGCTTACCTGTCAATGCCAGATGCACAGTCACACGCTCAAAGCCACCGATACTCTATCGAAAGAAAACGTGCTTCTCTGCTTTCTGCTCAAGTCGTCTAGTCCCCTCTACTCTTCAAAAAGAGTGATACTGTACTTAGCCTCCAGGTACTATTTATTTTTAGCTAGAGCATGCAAAATGCCTTATTTAACTCCACACCTACAAGGGGGATGATGCAAGTTTCCTGAACTCCACACACACAACAGAAAGAAAATACATTGCAGGGAGGAAAAAGTTTTTCTGAAAGAATGACATTTCCAGATTTGTTTCATTTCTTGTAATTCTAGTGTCACTTTTTCAGGATCTAAGGAACTTTATGCCAATGGGTGCCTCTTTCATCTCTTCTCTCTTTATCCTCCAGCAAAGCATTTTCTCCTGCTATTTCCAGGACTACATTACACAGCACATTTGCAGAACAACGAAGTAGGGGATGAAAAACAGACATACATAAAGAGCAAAAGCTAGAATTGCCATGGGACACTAAACCTTTGTGAACCATATGCAAGTTAAACAGGGCCTGCATCAGCCTAAATTATGTGTTACACATGGACTGTGTTTGTCATAACAAAGGCCAAAGTCTATTTAATTTGTGTACTGATTTTTTTTTTTTTTCAAGTCAACATTTTTCCTTTTGGCTTTCTTGACCCTGTATTTCATTTCCTGCTTGCTTCTTCCCTATCCTAGTTCACTCCACCTCTCTTAAGGGGTGAATACCGCTGTCCAGAGACATAACGGAATACAGAGCCACGTGGTTTCTCCAGCAGTAGTCTAAGAAATGAGGATCCATTAATTTAATTTAATGACCCCTTTTCTAGCAAGATGTCAATTTTGACATACGAGTACTAAATTAGACATTTAAAGTGAGGTAAATGGTAGGATGCAACTTGCAAGAACATAAAAGCCTCAATTTTTAACAACAGTTTCCGAAGCTTCCTTTCCTTGTGATACTGATGTTCCCAGAACTTCCAAGCTCTCCAGTGGGTTCAGAAGGCGTTACCCCCTGCATAGGTAGCGTTTATGAATGACTAACCAAACGATGGTGTAATCCATGACTGCAACGAACACTGCTTTTCTTGGATGTCGGGAATACCTCCATGTGAAAAGGCACCTAAAACTGCTTGAGTCGAAGCCCCTGGTTCTCAGAGTTAAGATACCGACTCGCAATAATAATAATAAAAAAAAAAATAAGTTTTAAAAAAGAGACTGCGTTCCAGTTATGCATCCACCAGATGATAACGGACTGTAGAAAATACCTCATTTCAGAGGCAGCAGTTTTAATGGGGGAAGCAGGCTACGACTGTTACTTGGGTTCAATGCGGGTTCCCTCCCACACGGGCTGTCAGCTGTGCTCCAGCTACTGCACAAGAAGTAATTAATACTCCTGGTTACTGTGACTAAAACAAAAGATCATGTTCTGGCTGCTTGGCGTTAGTAACACCATTTATGGAGGAGGAACAAATGCATGAAACGTGTTTTTATAACAACAGCTGGAAACAGATGACGAACCGTGATGTCAGAATGACAAGGTGGTTCCCGGGCAGCGTACGTGCCTTTATAGCAACAGGCACACCACCGACATTTACACCTTTGAACGTGGTTTATCGTTCTGCACAAACAACAAGGGCCATATGAAGACAGCTGCAAAGATCGCTAACAGCAGTGGCAGCATCACTGCATTATCCTGCACGTCAGACTTCATTTGTGCATTCAAGTTTGCTAAAGGCTTCCACGTTCCTACTCCCCATTTAAAAGCACAAATTTAAAAGCAAGAAAGCCAAATCTTCATTCCACCTACAGAAACATCAACTAGAGATTACGTCAGTCCAAGTTAATTCCAGAGAAACGGTTCCCTACCGACTAAAGCAGAAGCAATGTTCTTATTCCTGATAAAGAACTGAATTTTACGAAGCTGTTTTGAACCTTGTTCTCCTAAAAGCCTGTAAGTGAGGGGAAAAAGTATGAAGACTTCAAAATTTTCCAAGTACCACCACAGTTATTTTATATTCCAAGTGCAAGGGAAAAATCATGAATTACTGTTTTGCAGGTGCCGGTGTAAACTGCAGTTTTAACTCTGACTTTTTTCCTGAGATGATTTTCAAAATAAATTTTGCCAAATTAGTTAGTTTTATGTATGTCAACCCCACAGTTATTAGCTTTTCCTGTTACAGTTTATAACCTTAACGAAACCTATCAAACTCGTACTTACTTGGAATGTAAGAGATCATAACCAGGATCAGGAACGTGTAGTAGTCAAAAGAGAAGTTGTACTTGTTCGGTAAACTAATGGAGTACAAGCCAGACTGCCTGACGAAGGGCAGCGCAGCATATATTGTGAGTAATTCGCCTGAGACTCCCATTGGGTACAATACTATAAACAACGTGTACCTAGAACAAAACATTTACAGAAGGGATTAAAAGGTAGGACAAACTCTGACCAAATATTTGTTAACTGTTATAAGGGATATGCAAATTTTAATTTCTCAGCATCTCTTTCCCTTAGCTCTTCCCTGATGAGAGCACAGCAAGGTGTGAACGTTATTGCAAGGTATGTATGCAAAGCAGCAGCTTGAATTACTTGAAGATCACCTTCCAGAATCTAAGATCTACCCTTAAAACTATCCCCTCTATTCTCCAAGACAGATATCCCTGTCCAGTGCATGCTCCAAGGCCATGGTTTCTATTACGGCACCTACCTGGCCCATTTGATGAGATAAGGGAGATGGTTTAGCAAGCTAAACGTATAAAAAGAGTAACGGATTATCTCGGTGATCGTCCAGGCCACCACAAACAACAGGACGCTATCTTCCGTTTGTACCTGCAAGAAAGAAAAGTGCTCGGTATGAATTCAAGCGGTACTAATGACTGACCAGACCCTAGAAAAACTCAAAGAAATCAGTTCCCACGGGTTGCTTTAATGCATCATTTTAGAGAGCAGACTCCAAGAATGAGCTTAAAAGCAACATTAGTAACAGCAGTAAAAACCGTTCTTATCATGCTCCGTATTTTTCTAGCTGCTTAAGAGTAGCTCTGCTTGGCGATCAGGTAAGTTAAGATCTCCCTCTCTGTGCGAGGTAAATCAGTAAAAGAAATCCCTGAGATGCTGAGAACAACTCCTAACTCTTCCCATCCCTGTGTAGTACCACCTTCTGTTGCAGTCCTACGACTGCCTCCTCCTGCAGCAAGCAGAAAGGAGGCTAACACGTTAGGCTAACGCTTGATACCTGGTTTAAGGTTTATATTCTGACCCTAGTTCATGCTACTTCTGAGCAGAAGCACCGCTTTTCTCTCTCTGCAGATGAGAAGCTGGGTCCTAATCCTGAGCAGCAGCAAAACGGCTAACACCAGGACAGGGGCTGGCAGCAGAGAAGCTCCAATTGTCTCACCTCAGGGAGGCTTGACAACTACCTGCTTCACTGTTCCTTGCTCCTTTTTCTGCTTATTGTATCCAGCACAGTTCCTCTAATGTTACACCCAAATTATGCTGTTTCACTGCTTTACACCTCTTAGAGCTTTTACTTCAGACACACATCACTGAATCAGCTTTTATTCCTTTCTTATTTTGAAGGTTAATCTTCAAAGCATGTATTTATAGGGGAATTATGAGATTTGGGAGCATAATTATGAGGTTTAAGTTTCAGATGGAGTAACAGTGATGAAGTAGTACACGGGGTCACACACCCACACTATAAACTTGAGAGCGCGCAAACACGATTTTTATGCAGCCCTCCCCCTCGACAGAATTCTCAGCTCTATGAATACCTTGAGCCCAAATTCAGTGGACCGTGGGAACAAAGAGCTCAACCACAGGGGCCCGCATTTTCTTTTATCTTCCAACTCTTGAAAAAAGGGAAGGGAAGTCAGGACGTGTGGGTGGTACACTCTATTCCTCTTGGGCAAAGTACATGTACAAACCAAAAAGAACCAGAAAATATATGGGCAACCAGAAACCTTTTAATGGCAGGGGACTGACCATGTATTTGCGTGTAAAAACACTCACTAGAATTACCCATAAACCCCCCTTTGTTACAGACTACAAAATCCATGAAGATTAATACAGAAATCTTGGGATATCCTGGAATGTAGAGCTGCTGTTCATCTATGTCCTGCAGCATACAGCATTTCTAGTCACTTCCATTAAATGGAATTCCTTTTCCACATGAAAATGAGCACTTCCTTATAAATTAATCTCCCTTACACCATCATCAAAGAACAAAACCCCAAACTTCGGAAGATTTCCAGAGAAGAGACCAAATCTACATTGCTGCAGGACCCTAATCCTGTTTGGGGTCTGCTTCATAAGAAAGACTTAGTTCTCAACCTGGAAAAATTAACAGCACTTCAGACATGATGTTTCCAAGGAGCAACACACTTCAGAAGTGCTCCAGGGCTGCATCTTCTGGTCAAATCAGGAGTAGCAGCTCAGTGACTTCATCTAAACCATGAGAGTCACGGACTTCGTCCTGCACTTTGAAACCCCATTTCTTCTCACTAGGGAAGTCAGTAAAACCAACAAACAAAATTCAGTAGTTTGCAGTAGCACCCAAGGACATGAGCAAGGACAAGAAACTGCAAAGCTAACAGTGAATAATGCTCGTAGAAGTAGAAAATCTGGCAGTTACAATCCAGTTCCATCACAGGACTTCCATAACTGCCTTTCCCATCTGTTTTAATATTGGAACTGTGTTTAGAAGTCATTAAAACAGTTCACAACATTATCAACCACACAGGCACAACCCTGTAATGGTCACTTAAAGAATCACTGATTGTCCTTTACAGCTTGGGTCCCTATTTAAGGAAGAAAAAAAAAAAAAATAGCGGAAGTTGGTGGTAGTTTTCATCCAGAAGTGACCCATACAGTTTAAGGAGTTCCAATCTGTGCCGTAAGGAACAGAAGATACTGTGCATTTCATCATCGTATTTTAACGGTATTACAGAGCTCCTCATTAGAAGTGTATTTCTTCCTCACCAACAGACCTGTCAGAAGCCTGTCGCTACTAGAACACCTCTTTGAGCACTGACAATTTTTCAATCCTTCAAAGAAAGCTGTTCGAGATGCACATTACCACACCCCGGGACACGATATACAGAACAGCCTCTCAAAAGCCTTATTCATTTTGGCACTGCTAATGCGGCATTTCTATCATTCCTCTCCTAACTTGAGGGTAAGGGGGATAGCACAGCCAATGCACAGCAGGCACTAAGCCAGCCCAAAGCTGCCCTCACAACTCAATTTATCTTCCTCTACTTTTCACGCCACTCTTGGAAGGGGGTGGTAAACAAAAGTCAAAGCACGTTTTACACTTTATTTTCAACTTATTTGTCCAACTGCCTTAATAAGGGTCAGTCATACCAAGGCATAATTTTTTGGCATCTTTCAAACCGATTTATCACCAAAGAGGGTCCTGAGTATTTTAGTTTATCTTCAATATTACGAATAGCAGACAGTGTCTCTTAAAATATCAGAGAATCCATAGCCTTTAAGATGCAAAAATGAGAATTGGGAATTGACAAAGTAAAGCCTGAGAGGTTTTCATTGTTCTCCTTATGCATGAAAAGGAAAATTCTATAGATTTCTCTACATTAGGAGTAACCGTTTGAGAAATTCTTTGTAGAAAATGTCAGCTAAACACAGAATTAAGCACTCTGATGCAGAAGAGTAGAACCAGCAGCACTATGCAGCTGTAATGATCAAACAGCACGTCTTCCTCCAGAGCATTGGTTCTCTGGTACCTTAATTAAAAAAAAATTTTTACACAGATATAAAGCAGTGATGAATCAGGCTTTTCAACGGGAATGCTTTATTCCTGATGGAAGTAAAGGAGTTGGCAATGCACAACTGCCGATACTAGTCTTAACAACCAGCTCAGTGTACAAGTCATCTTTACAGCACCCCTTTTGACCATGTTCTAGGAAGCTTCCTCTAAACGCGTACTATACTTATCTGCAACTTATCTGTAACTGGACTCAACTGGCTAAGCATTAAGTCACTGCTGACACCATTTTTAATTCCCCATCAGAACTGGGCATGGAATTATCTACCAGAACAGAACTCTGCGAAGGCCCCCCATGATGTCACCAGCTGATCTCACTGTTCACACAAAGACAGCTTTGAACTGAAGGACACCTTCTGTTCTCCCATGCCTGCTTTCTTCTAGCCCTTCATGCCAGTCTGCTCACTCTCTTCCCTCCTCTGTAGGAGTAAGAGCGAATTCACCACACCGATTCCTCTCCCAGGTAATGCCAGCACAATGACAAGTACCAGGCCCTCCTCCACTCAGCTAACTGCCACTGATCTGGTGCAAGTAAGGAGTATCTCACGGCTACCCAAAGAAGTGCGCAGTACTTTAACATTTGCCATGCTGTAACACTGATGATCAATACTTGGATATCGCATTTAACACCACATCAGCACTAAATTCAACAAAAAGCACAAACACGTTAGTGGCAAGAAGCATGCTTCAAATCACGTCACGTATCTACAAGAGTATTCTGACAGAAAGGAGGGATGCAATACAGACATTTCTTCTTTCAACTGTATCATGTATGAAAACAGTCTGGAAAAGTCTCACTCAAAAAGTTAAAGAGGAGAACTGCATTTTATTTTACAAGAACCTCGTCATGCAACTGCATAGCTTACAAGTTCCATAAAGCTGTGTGAGAATTTAATCCTGGACTTCACCATGGAGCTCACTTGTGCAGACAGCCCTTCAGAAAAAGTAGAACGCTCGTGACACTTTCAGTACATCTCCCCAGGTGAGACTGCATGCTCTCTGGTTGGGGGGGAAGGGGAGGGGTCACAATACAGCCTCGTCATTTGATTTATTTGCTCTAAGTCACAGGTGAAAAACCTCATCACAGGATTCCTCACCCATACCATTCTTATGCCCACTTTCTAAGACATTAAAATAAAGTAATACCTAATACAGTCTCTTGCAAGACTTTAACCTAAAGACCACACAAATGCAAGCAGGGAAGCGCGTGTAATATTGCTGGAAGAATGCTCGTTAAAAAATGAATGTTAGGCTGAACTTGGTGCTCACATTTTCTCCCATTTTGCTGGTTTTCTCTAGTGAGAACGTGGGCATAAGTTTCAGAAAACCTAACCCACGATCAGTGGACAGACTTCCCTTTGATGTCTAACAGACAACACAGGGAATAATTCTAATCCATGCAATGCAGCCTTTACCATTTTGGTTCCTTCAAAACCAGGAGGCAATTCACCAAAACAGATTATCGCTGTTCTTTATGAAAAACCAGGTACCCCAACGTTATACAGGTTACAAGCAAAACTACAGACATATCCCTTTAAAAATATTTTATACATTTATCTAAGATCTAATGTCTTGGGATTATGGCTTTTTTTTTTTTTTTGGTTCAAAATGTAGTTTGTATCTCCTGGGATTACCAGGGACTGGAGTACATTTATTTGCACCATAAGTGTAATCCATCAGAAAGTAAGTTTTTACAAGATTTTTAGTTTCTTAGGTAAAATAACATTCCTCCACTTTAAACAGCATGAAACTAAGGCTGCACAGGAACAAGCATCATCATATCAGAAAGGTCTGTTAATCAGTAGGGACTGCAGGGACTTTACGTTACTCTGCATGTGGATGGACGGTCTGGTAACAGGTTTGGAGTCAGGAAGAGAGAAAGCAGCTTCCCTGAAGACGTGGTGATGAGACAAGCCCCTAACGATGTTCTCCACGTTGAGTCACAGAAGATCTCATGCATATAGTGCCATTAGGTGACTTCCCCTTATTTCAGGCAGCCATGCTGACACAGACATCAAGACCAATTTCTTTCTTTCATGAGAAGAAAACCAGTAAGACTGGTTGGCTACAGTAACAGCACAGATATGGCACATCTGGACTACTACAGGATATTCAGAGGACATGAAAGAGTCAGTCAGCATGATCTGTATCAACTAAAACACATTTAGATTTTAAAACAGCTGTCAGGAATCATTGTCAAGGGAGCCTGCTTCCAGAATATTCTGCAGAGACTTGTGAAAACGCAGTATTTGGAGTGGTAAGCAAGGAGAACAAACAGGCCCTAACACTCACCGGCGCTTGAATGTTAGAAAAATGAGTGAAGGACAGAGGGAAGGTTATCCTGGAGAGTGGTTGGCAGAGGACATCCAGGCACTGCTGTGCACAGACAGCTGAGGGGGAGCTGCCACGTGCCACCGTAAAGGAAGAAATTGTGTATGAAGGAGGGGGGCATCGAGGAGATTTTGCTATGAATTATGGCACAAGTGAGATCACTACTAGAACGCTGTTCCGAATTCTGGGTTCCCTATACACACTGGTGCTTCTCTAACTTTCAGTGAGGACTGTCAAACCGGTTCAGGAGCTAGATGTCTTACAGCGAGGGACTCAGCCCTCGGACCTGACTGTCGAGAAAAGATGGCAGCAGATTTATTTTTATGTCTTTTGATCCACAGAAATTCACATAAACCATTTCAGACAATGGGATACAAACAGAAGTCATTTTAAGGACAGTCAGACAGTAACCAACACTTGCTTTTCATCACAGGTCCTTAGTTATTCCAGCTGTTCTGCAGCTTCACTTACCTCTTTCACGCTATGTGTTACTGCCCACGTCAGGAAAACCCTTGACATCACTTGGAAAGCAGTCAGAACAGCAGAAGAGGGAACAATGCCTGGAAGATATTTTGCAATTAGTAGATATTCCTGACTATCAGGGAGACCCAACTAAGCCAAAGTCCAGTTAATTTGAAATTTTTGGAAGGAAAGTGTTTAATCTTTTCAATTTGAGCGGATGAAGCCTGCCCCGTGTGTTTTTATGCAGCCTAATGCAATGCGATCCCCTGACAAGACTTTGGCAACAAAATGCAAATGGAAGTCATTGGTCTTGTTGCAATCACAGCACATTCCTTAATACACAAAGCAGCTGAGTAAGATGAGAGAACTTCAGTCAAATATCTTTTTTTTTTTTTTTTACAGTCTTTCAAATAAACTCTCTGTGATTAAAATATTGAAAGTACTCTTAATTACTGTGATTTTAAAAGTAAAAATAATAACGGTGTTTTCCACAGTATCTCCCAAAAAACAGCAAGCAAGAAGTCTAACTGCTTTGAGGAAACACCCATCGAGCCCATATTCTGAGAGACACAAAGTTTATAATTCCTCCCTGGGAATACAACTTCTTAAAAGAAAAAAAAACAACCAAAAAAACCCCCAAGGAAGAGCTGATGCATTGGTAGGTACAGAAACAGTTTTTAAGGTTTTCTCAAGGAAGCAGATTTCACTGCCGCTTCTAGGCAAGTTCTGAGATGCTGATTAAACTGCCATGAAAGGATCCTGCACACCCAGGTCTGACAGAGCAGGAATACTTTTATACTGCAAGAGTACACAAAATTTCTAAACTTCACAGCACAAAGTTTTATCTTCTTCCAATAGCATGATGAAGACAAACGCCAAGAGCAGTTGCAGCTCCTGAAACACCGTAAGAAGTGCTTCTAAAACTAATGCAAATCACAGCAAGCAGCACAACAGCCTCGGAAAGATGAAAATACCAAATTAGAAAATGGAAGAGGAAGGAAGAATAAGAAAAGCCAAAAGCAAGTTTCATTAGAATTATTTTCAGTCACGTAGTCATTATGTTAGTCATCTTTCAGGGGAAAAAAGAGGGAAAAATCCTACAAATGCAGTTCTCTTCAGCTTTATCCCACACCGTACATAATCTCATGGCTGCTGTAAAACCTCAGGGCAGAATTGCTGTCCGTTACTCAGATGGCACAAAAGGGGGGCTACAAAACCCCACGACCTGCACTCATAAACGCTCGCTGCTGTGATGTAACAGACCTTTTCTTTTGTACAGTTTAGCTCATCCCTTCCTTAGCAAGATAACCTCCGTGTTCTTGCAAAGGAATCTAGGAACAAGCCAGAAGGGCTGTGTAGGAACCATCCGAGATCATCTGAAGTTAGAGAAACTAGGTTTTTCAGACGCCAGTCTATGCCAAAAACAGGAGACCAAAGTGACTCAGCAGCTACAATTTAGGTAAACTTTACTTGCCTCTAATTATTTACCCATTGCACTGAAAAGGTACCTGACAGTCAATGTTCAACTTGGCATTTTTAAAAACATCTGTCACTGCTCATACAACACTGCATGTGCTAGAGCGGTGCTTGGCAGGGGGCTCCGGTCCAGAACCCAGCAGCAAGGTAGCCATGCCTAGACCTATTCCCGATCCCGGACTAAGCCTCCCACCTCCAGCAGGAAATGCTCCAACGCCCAAGAAGTGCTTCCTCTCTCCCAGGGAGCTGGAGACTGAGGACGGGCTGTACGCACAGCTTACAGGTGGAGTCCCTGTACCCCTCGTGACTGAGCAGACTAAAGCAAAGTCAGCCAGTGCTGACTGGCTTACCAGAGGGTTACTGCTAAGCAGCACTATGTAGGAAAACTGGGACTGTAGTGGTTCTGCCGGCTGGGCCTGTACTCACCAAAGCCTTCTTGCTTTTCTCGGTTCCCTTCACAAACTCCCTGTACTACTATTGCTTCTACATTTTGGTGGCTTGTGTCACCTCTTCCCATACCAAGTTCCTCCAGGCAGAAGCATTTCCAGGCTATCAACGCCGATCATACACTTGGGTTCTGTCTGCTGTGCAACTCAAGGAATTGCTTGCCCTTTGCCTGTCCCTTCAGTCTCTCCTCCTGGTCTCTGGGCTACGTGTTACCTCCTCTCTTCATGTAGAGCTCTCCCGTTCTTCATTTTGGAAATCTTTGCCACATGCCAAAGTTCTGTTCTCAACTACGCCTGATAGAGACACTCCTCTATCTTTGTATCTCTATCTATATCTTTGTATTTTGAAGAACGTGCCTCACAGATGCTAACATAACTCTACTGAAAAGAAGTGGAGAGAAAAGTTATGCTGATATACACAGCCATCTGTCACAGAAAAGCTTCCCTCTTGACAGAGAGCTACAGCTCTCGTTAGAGCAATTTCTTCAGCAGGGGCAAAGACATCTGCAAATTTCCTCTTTCTCCTTGCACAGAAACTTTTACCAGAGTCAGGAGGACTACAGTAGACAGCAGCTGTGTGAAAAAAACCCACTTAATTTAGCTGACAAATGCTTCCATTAACAAATTCATGGGCAGTTATAATAAAATAAGTGGGATTTTTTTGGTAAAAAAACTTCGTTAGGGAAAGCAGCAAGACAGAATTCTGATGATATAAAAGGCTGCACCGTTCCACTAACGGCTTTCTTCTCCACTATTAAATTGTGCAGCTGAGGACAACATGGGCTAAATGGATCCACAGCTCAGATCAGCAGCGGCCGGGTTACTGGCTTCGGACACAGACAGGCTGGTGCAGTCACCTTGTTGGCTGTTCTGCACCGGGCTGGAAAGTGAAGCCCAGGACTCTCTCCTGATATGCACTGATTAGGGTGGACATACACTCTAAAGTGGGAGGAAAAGTGAATCCCGTTAAATTTTTTACAGCCTTTCTTAGATTTAGTACTAGTAAACTGGCATCTGCACACCAGTTTAGCTTAACAGTCGAGCATCATAGATTTTGGGTGGTAAAAGAGCTTTTGGTCTGCAAGGTTTTTTGGCAGTGTTCCAAGATTTAACTTGTCCTTCTCGCCACTTGTTAAATAAGACTTCAAAAAATTCACATCTTATTATTAATGTTTTGACAAATTTTTTCAAAGTATGGTTTATCCTGGCAAAAACCAGTTCTCGAGATTTAGTAAAATCCACCAGCCTTGGAAGTCCTACAGAGAGTTTACCACAGTCCTACACAGAGTTCCTCTGATTTGAGGAGTGTATGACCGTTCATTTCTTGGGATGATCTGTGCAGTCTACGGACCGCCCTGCACAAGGTAACGCTTTCAGAGTAACTGAATTACTCGGGAAGGTCAGAACTCCCTCACCAAATTCAGAATTCGACTGCCCTCTGCTGACAACTGTAGGCAGGTGGTTTTAAGTTTCCCAACTACTACATTTGGCTATTTAAAAAACTCCAACCTTTTGCACATGAATTCAATATGAACCTCAGTCTAATACACCCTCTAGTATGTAGATTTTTTTACAAGACAAGAAAAACAGCAAGTTTGTAGCTGCAGCTTCAGGAACCTTAACACCATCGTACTTTTTAAACTAGATGGGAGCTCAAACGCTCACATTTGAAGTCACAAGACCAACCATCTGAACACCAGGCTGTCTCTTTGTGAAGACTGGGTTGTTTAGAAAAATCAGATTTCAGCGCTAGTGTACAGACAGGCAGTGCTCCCTTTTATAGCACAAGGGCTTTGATCTCACAGAGACTGCATCCCATCATCTCTTCTACGAACAAAACATCCAAATGCCGAGGCAAACTGCTCACTACTCATGACAACTAACAAACCAGACGAGATGCCATCCTGTCACTCAGACTTGACTTAAGCCAAGACTGAAAGTAATCCTTACTCTCCCAAACCGTTCTGTTAAAGCATGGTTGAATCTCAGATAAGGGATGGTTACCCCGTCCTAATTTTACAACATGCATCTGTGCTCTGTGGATAGGGGCAAAGTTCTACTGCTTGCCATTATTATCAGATTGGTTATTTGTACTGGATTTTAAATTACTTCCAGCTAGAAATATTTTTTTGGCACAAAGACAGCTCGGAACAGAAGATTATAGGATGTAGAGATGAATAGTAATGATCTACTATAAAACTGTATTTATATACTGCTCTAAGATTTGTAGCCTTGAATGGATCTAGAAAAAAAACGAGTGTCAAGGAATTGAAAACTTGTTACACTATTTTCCTTTTTGTGATTTAATTTGTCAAATTATTTAGTAAAAAATTGGGGTGTATTACGCAAGTATTAAACCCTGCAATTCATAGACTGCCACATTTTTCATGCTAATATATTGCTAAAACTGCAAAATAAAACTGAAAATGTGCAAGCTTACCAAACACACAGTGCAGAATCTAGAACAGAAAGAAAAAAAAAAAGTCAAATCACTCACATTTCAAATGAAGCAATTCTGAAACACATTTAGTTCTATCACAAGAGCTTAAGAGTCAATATTTGTATTCCCAAGACTGAGCTTCATACTGAGCTCTGCTGCCCAAGCTGAAGAGCAGATGGCCAGCGCCCTCACCGCTTGCTATAAGGAAGGACTCAGCATTTGTGTGAGGCATATTCCTTGTGTTCATCTTCAAATCACTCTAGAAATGCCCATGGGTAAAACCAGGTACCTAGGAAGCGCTGCTCCACAAGGGCTGCCTTCTTTCTTTCTCCTAAACAAGGCACTCAGACAGTTTTAGTGGCGCCAGGGAAGAAGGCTACACCTACCTCAAGCAAAGCTCCAGTTTGGAAGAATTTCAGGGGCTTTTCTATCGAGTAGTAAAGGCTATGGTAGCTACCTTTGGCCAGGTATGCTCGAACTAGACCAACTGCAATAACAAGCCACCTGAAAGAGAGAAAAAAGTCTAAGGTAAGGAAACATTAAGCAGAGCATAAACACAGAGAAACCCTCAATCCCTCTTCCAATACCCGAGAAAGCAGCAGGCTTAAGTGTCCTGGCGCATCCTTGCTGCCTACCCTCTGCAACACTACCAACACTGCACATCGGGATTCTCTGCAAATTTATCAAAGTTAAAGATGATGCATTGTTAACACATCTTCCAGCACCAACACGATACCAATAACTTTAAGTTTATTTTTCAGTAAGCTGTGTTTAATTTAGGTATGGAAGGTATTACTCACATTTTCAAGAAGACTGGCATCTCATTTCGTTTAGCTTCAGCAGAAAACCATTTACTGCTAGCCAACGATCTAACCACAACTGTACTATTAAGTGTGTTAACCCCCCCATAAACTCTTAACCCTTCTGATTTTCCCCTCAGGTAATTTCGGAAGCAACCCTAACAATGGTTCCTCCAGCCCTGGCTGAGGAAATCTTTCACTACCACGTTATGGTCCAGAGGCAGTGTTTGCCCACAACCTCAGAAGTTCTTAGTGAAGTCTAGGACAAGCCACAAGCTAAGGTGGGTACGCCCTAGTCAAACACCTTTTTATTTGAATTTAGCATCTCTAGTTAACTTTAGTTTCCAACTGCTCGTGGCAAACGTGGAGAGAAGGGGCTGGTCAACAGGACGCGAGAATCCTTACCAGCGCCGCCCAACCCTTTCACTGACAGGCTCATCCCGGCTGTCGTGCCCTCAAGCTGCTCTTACTGCCACCCTACTTTACCTCCACCTCCCTCCAAACCCACAAGTGCTGTTACAAAGCTTGTGCCAACAGTCACCAAGCATCCCTGCTAACAACGGTGCACCTCAAGGGGAGGACGTGCAGACATGTAGAAAGTCCCCTAACTATGCAATCGCTTTTCACCCTCTGGAAAAATGCCCGCAACTATGATTTTCTAACAGGGAAGATGAGGAAATTGCCTTAATTTACATCCGATTAGATGATTACAAGGTATTAGATGCTTAGGTATTATGAGGTATATACAGATGTTGTCACCTGTGTAATAATCGTTTGAAATACACTGCGCAGTTCAGATTTTTCAATAAGAAGCAACCCTGCCATCCACATTTGTGTTCCCAACAACATGCATTAGCACAACTGAAAAAAGCTATTTCCTTTCTGCTTGGACTTCTCAGAAGGCGAGCACCACAGAAAAGCAGCAGCAGGGAAGAGAAATGGGGAATGAGAACCAAGTCCTCCCCTTTTTTCAGTAGTGACAAGTTATTTCCGTTAAAGCTGTCTTGTGGAACCAAAAGACAAACATTTGCCAAAGAAAGAATCAGATCCATTCCGTATTTGGGCTGCAGTCTGAAATGAACCAGTAGCTGCTATAGCATGAATGACCCTCCCCTGCAACACAGACAGCTGCTTCTGTAGAACAGTAAAATCAGAGCCGGTGTCTGTCACGTTTCTCTATTTTTCCTCATCTTCCGTGTTTGTTGAGGAACTTTGCTGAACTGAGCAATTTCTCAGGTTGCACGAGATACCAGTTCTTGGTTTTGCCTGCAAACTGTTCTCACCTTAACCAAGCGACTGGTGAAGTATGTGGCTCCCAGAGACGCTCCAGCCCCTGGCTCATCTCCACCCTCCGCGCTGCAGCACTGACTCCAGAAAGACTGTACTTTCCATTCCATTCACTGTCCTTCCAACAGCATTTCATACAGACCCAAGTATTAATCCGTCCAAAATTAAGAGCTTTGCCTAGCTTGTGTGGAAGCCTGTAGTACCTCTGTCCTGCTTCTCTGATTCTGACGTAGTTCGTCACTCTCTATGACTACCGAATAAGAAACCTTGGGGAGAAGTTTAAAAGGGCAGCAGAAGGCACCGCTCTCACATGGAAGCTGAGCTACGAATTAGTTTTCCAGCTTTCTCTGGCCTAGACGCTACCGTCTACCTGATAGACCGGTTCACTGAATCACCCCTGCCGTGCCTGGACACTTCAGCCAGGCTCTTACGCTCTCTGACTAACCCAAACTGAGGAAAAGGACTATTCCATACACACAACTGAATTTTTTTAACTTTCAGTTGCTCAGACTCGACAAGCAAGCTTCATGCTCAGGTCCTTAGTTGAACTCCCTTTAGTTCTCCTACACTTTATAACCCGGCGTTCTCTGAAGCAGTTTGCTGCGGTTCTGCACCGTTTATGCAAGAGGTTGCAGGGACGCTATGCAGTGATTGCACCTGACAAGGGAACAGGGTGCTCTGACCCCCCGCAACCAGTCACTGATGACTCCAACAAGGGAACTCATAACCCAGAACACTCTGCTCAACACTGATAGCACGAACCCTTGTGAATTCCAAAGCTATGACATTAAGACCATCTCACTGAACGAAACCCTTTTGAAATTCATTGTTTATACCACCATCAGCTGCTTCTACGCACAAGTACTAGTCGGTTACGGCATGTGACTGAAAAATAAGAAACACAATCGCATTCTAAAGCAGCTTAGCAAACATGTACACTCAGCCTCAACAGCACACCCTCCGTCCCCGTCCCCCAGTGTTCAGCAATTTCAGCCAGCCTCGGGTCTTAGGAAGTAATTTCCATGCCGCGTCTACACCTCCACAGAGACCTCTCTATGCCAGGGCAGACAGCACGCTGTGACGGGACAGTGAGTCTGGCAGAATGCAAGAGAAGAACGATGCAACGCTCTCTACAGTTTAACGCTGTGAACCGTGGTCGGAAAAACCCGAGCACGTACGGCCGAGAACCAGCTGCAGGACTGGTCGTACCCCGGCACGCTGGTCCTTTTCTCAAAGAAATCCCCCCAAACACATGAACCGAAAGGTACGTGCACAGCTACATGTACCGGGTTTACTCTTGCAAACCCACTGTACTACTGGAAATCGCCAGGCTACATGCACTCCAGCCTAAGATTAGAAATAAGGTCTGTTAGTTTTAGAATCAGTACGTCTTCTGAAGCAAAGCCAAGAAAAACGCAAAGTAAGTACAATAATTAGGCTGAGATTTTTCAACTGTAACTTCATCCATTTTAAATAAAGCTAACAGCTAAAGCAACTGCGATTTTAAAACACTTACTACCTGTTTGATGCACAACAAAGCTCTTGGGTGTTTCAGTTTACAACCCACCTTTTTGTAAAACAAAACCAAAAAACTCACTCACTTTTTATTCTTTTTAAATGCCATGTGCTTTTACAACATCACTTCATCACCTGGGCATCTGCAAATTTTTGGTGTGTTCTTTTCATAATTCTCTTTCCAAGGCAGAGCTGTCTGAGAAACTAAGTCTGGGCATTCGGATCAACAGGGGGACAGTCACTAGTTACTGCCACCAGCTGCGTATCAACAGTCTCATGCCAACAACTGAGCTTCTGCCAACCAGCTCCTGAAAATCTACCTTATTATGAAGTCTTTTAAAAAGAAGAAAATAACTAGCTGAGACTAGTTTTTTCCTGCAGTTCAACAGCGTGTATTATGGAATTTCAGCAGTGTCCAGGGGAAGCGCAAAATCCTCATCCGATGGAAGACCAACGGTCAGTCAGAGCCCTCAGTGACCTACCCCAACAGGATGGCAGCAAGTGACAAGGCACAGATACGAACCCTCATCACAGGACGCCTGTGGTAGGTCTCCCAATTGCAGAAATCATCTCATCACAAACATGCCCAGATAAAACCAGCTCACGTTAAAGCACCGCAAGCCACATCCCACCCAAGACTGGAATTTTTTAGGAAAATTTTCAGAAAAACAGGTCCCATCGCAATCAAAAGTTACATGACAAATAGCACAAACCTATTTTAGCTACCCATTATTTCTGAGTTTCTAACACTTGGATTTGTTTAATTTTTTTTTCTTCTGAGGAAACAGAAATTTCATATTCTGGCAACTTTCCTACCCCGATAAAGAGTCCGGGACCTTGGCAATATAAATGCAAAGCTTCTTTAATTTCTCTCCCAGGTTTTGGGGATCTTTTATAAATGCAAGTGAATTAATACGAGCAGCCCAACGAGCAGGCAAATGCTTTTACTTCTAAGAAGAGCTCAGAGAGGTTAACATCTTCACACTGTGCAGGGCCGTCGAAACAAAACTGAAGAGACCTCCTGACCGCCTGAACTGTGTTGTATTGCTCATGTAACTAAGTACTCCTGAACAAGAGATTCATTTTTATCAAACTCCGGAGTGAAATACCCTGCAAGTGCCACCTGGAGCCACAAACCTGCTCGGCAGTTCCCCTTCACAGTGACACACCCGTTGGGTAGTGGGTCTAAGGCACTCCTGAGAAGGACGGAGGTCTCCTCGCCCCCTGTCCCACCCAAGGGTAACTGTCTTGCAAGTTGCAAGAGCACCAGCTCTCACCAGCCAAGACAAGAATCGTCCTGTCCAACTGCCTTATTGGAATAAAGCATATCTATATGAAATCTGGACCGATCCTTCCCCAAAACAGTGGGACTAGGCTGTCTGACTGACTCCTCATGCCCCAGGATTTATCTAGTGGAAAACACGCTCGTTGAGGATCCATTTTAAAGGCTCTTTTCTCTTCCCACTCAAATATCCTCAATCTTTCAAAAGATGAAAGGTTTTATTTTTATCTGGATTCCAATAAGATTCTCCAGCCAAAAAAGAAAAAGCATCGTTTCTCTCGAGCCCCCAGTTGTCCTTATTTTTATTTCTGTGCCTAAGAACACACCCTGGCACGCACGAACCGGCCCAAGTCTCCATTTTGCTACACAGGGCAAGAGCAGGGCACCAGGCAGGCCTGGCAGCTCGCAGCTCACGAGCAGCAGCTTTCAGCTCCACCTGAAGAACTGCAGGCGTTACGGGTTAGCCTCGCAGCGCTCTAAAGGGTAACGGCTTTGCCTTCCAACCTACTGCTACAGATAAACTCCCTGGGTTTGGGTTCACCTCCACTAAAAAGTGCCGGAGTCCGCAACCACAGCCGTGGCCAGGGCAGAGCAGCGATCTACGCAATCACCTGGATGAGAAAACAGTTACAGAGCAAATTAAGGCATCAATTATAAACCACGGCAGCTCCCTGAGAACACACACTTGTGCTGTCCCGCTTAATCCGTTTTGAAGGGGCACGCAGAAGAGGACCTGCTGCAGAGGGGCTCACACCCAGGAGCTGCTGCCTGGGACACGCTCCGGGCACAGCCGGGTACCCAGCCTCCCTCAGCGCTGGGTTACCGTCGGAGCACAGGAGCAGCTTCACTTACAGGTGCAAGGAGAGGAACCCTCTCCAGCAGGAGAAACACCAAGAGAGGGGTTGGATGTGGTTCTTCAGGGCGTGAAGCACCGCCACTGCTAGCAGGAGGGACGAGGGAACGGCAACGCGTCTGCAGCCAGTGCTGGGGCAAAGGGGACGGTGGGGACAGACGTGGGAAAGGGCCCAGCGACAGAGGAGCCCTGGTCAGTCCGTGCAGCCCAGCTCCCGGCGGCGCGGGGGAACGCCTCTCCCCGCCCGGCCGCGGCCCTGGCCCCGGCGCTGGCCCCACACCACCCGCCGGGGCCGCAGCCCATCCCGGCGCAGCCCCGCCGCGCCCGCAGGCTCCCAGCCGCCGCTCCCGGTCGGAGCCGCCTGCGACGGGACGGGCTCCGCCGAGCCCCGCGGCGGCGGAGGGAGCCCACCCCGCCGCTGCCGCAGGCAGAGGGGCCCTAAGGGACCCCCGGCCGCACCAGGCGGAGCGCAACCGGCGCGGGCAAAGTTTACCCGGTGCGGGGGACGGCGGCGGCCTCTGCTCCGGGAAGGCGGGCGGGGCGCCGAGGGGAGCCGGGGCACAGGCAGGAGACCCGCCGCGAACGGCGGCCCGCGCCCGTCTCCTTACCCCGCCGTCATCACCACGTTGTAAATAACGAGGTAGGCCGTGGCCAGGGCTCCCGGGCCCTTCCTCCGCCGCGGCTGCTGGCTGCCGTAGCCGTTATCCGCGCGGAGGCCACCGCCAGCCGCCGCCATGTTGCGGCGCTCCCGCGGCCTCCGCCCGCTCTCAGCGTACGGCGGGGCCGCGGGGCGGGGCCGCGGGGCGGGGCCTCCCCCCGCGCTGCCGGCGCCGCCATCTTGGGGGCGGGCAGGGCGCGCCGCGCCAGCCGCTGTCCCTCCCGCTGTCCCTCCCTTCCTCCCGCCCGCCAGCGGCGGGCCTGTGGTCGCCGCACGTCGCCCCGCCGCCGCCACCGGCGAGCTCGGGCACGTGCACCGAGCGCGGCGGCGGGTGCCGGGGGCAGGTGACCCGCTGCGCAGCGCTGCCCCGCGCCCGCCGCTCGGCGGGGCCCGGCGCCGCCAAAGGACCTGTCGGTGCGGTCGCGCTTTAAATGAGGTTAAAAAGGCCGCTCCGCGGTCTGGCTCTGCGGGCAGAGCTGGGTGTGCGGTTCCCTGGGAGCAGGAAGGGCGGCAGCGGTCAGGACGGGCTGCTGTCGGAGCAGCGGGTGGGGGTTCCCCGCCGGGGGCGGCCAGAGCCGTGCCTCGTCTGCGGGAGTTCCGTACCGGAGCGAGGCGGCGGCGACACGAACTGCAGCTTCTCGTAGGGCAGACGGAACTGCCTCTGCGAAGAGCTACGGCGAAAGGATGGCAGCAGATCGCTGCGGTGTGCTGTTTCCTGCCCCGGTCCCAGCCATCCCGCTTTCCCGTCAGGAGTTACGGGCCCCAGTCAGTCAGTTCACGGTGTTCAGTCACGTCTCCCGTGCTCAGCGCGGCTCCACGGTCAAAGGTGGCTTCTGAGAATGCCAGACAGCAACCTTTGGGTGCAGTGTTCCCGTAAACAGTCCAAGAAATTTGAGTAAATGCAGCTTCTGCAGCCGCAGAAACCGGAGTCGTGAGAAGCAGCGGCTAGTCCCAAATTGTGCATGTCCCTTGAGAGACCGAATTGTACACAGAAGAAACACAAGAGGTACGGGGTCCGTCTGGGGCACAACCTCTGCCGCTGGTGGCTGTTTCAAGCCTAGCACACCCCACGAGTGGCTTTGGGCAAACGTTACACCAGCAAGGCAAGTTTTACAGGCAGGGGTAGGGCCTTTTATTAGACCAGGTCGGAGGAGACAAGAACGAGACAGGGTTTCAAGTACCTAAAACATCCTTCTTCAGTGGAAGTAGGATTCTTCAAACAAAAAAAAACAAATTCAAGGTCAAATACAGGTGGGAGTCAGTGGCTTAGAGTTGAAACAGCTCCGTATCACGTCACGTTTGAAGTAGAGGTCATTGTTTCCTGCAGACCAGATGGGACGTGAATAGGAGGAACCGGGGAGTCGGCAGGCTAGTTAGATCCCTGGGGAAAAAGAAAAACAGGCCGTCTACAGCCTGTGGGAGATGGAAGGACTAGTCGAGGGGGAGAGGGGAGGGAAAACCCCGGTACGAGTCCGTGGGTTTTGATCCCCAGCACATGCACCCACAGAGCAGGCCAACAGAGGCGACCTTCCACAGCTTTGTGCCCGTGCCTCCCCGACGGCAGAGCGGCAGGCAGTGCCTCAAGAGGGGCACGTTCACAGCGCAGTAGAGCACGTCTTGCCAAGACGACTGTTTCAAGGGCGGAAGATGTGCTCAGGAAACGTGCTGCAACAAGCAGGATGTTCCATGATCTTTGCTCTAGGGAGTTTCTGCGTGGTCCTGCATGGTCCGTGCTGTCTTGCACAGCACGTTAGAAGAAGTCTGCACAAAGGCAGTGCAAGCATATTTGCTAAATATCTTCATCTTTACAGTTTTTAGGACTATCAGTGTAAGGACACATCTAGCCTTAGACTTCCTGATCTTTTTATGCCTTGCTCTTACAGTCCTTCTGAACTACATGTTTCCCCACCGCAAGGGAATTCTGGACTGTGAGAGAAAACCACAGCTGTCACGGTGCCCCATCCACGTTCACACTTGTGTTCATCGTGACGGATGCGGTAAGGCTGGAGATGTGGGGCAGAGTGCTACAGACCCCAGGCTGTACCTGACAGCGTGCGGGCAGAGCGCACAGCGCCAGCCGGTGCTGACGGGGTAGGAGATCGCGGAGGTTTCACTGCCACTGCCTCATCCACGTGCGTGCCAAGCCGCCCTGAGGACACAACAGGAGCAGACCGCTGTGACCGATACGCTTGGCCAACGCCAACGCAGTGACGCCTGCAACAGAGTGTACAAGGAGCGTGCTTTGTGGTATTATTTATTTAGGAACTGTGAGTAACTACAGCCGTAGCGTTCTCATCTTGGCAATTCTGATGGTTTAACAAACTGGGAGAACATCAGTGTATTTTTATTGAGGTACAAAATACACCCCGTTGTTGCCTAAAACATTTTTAAAAACGTGAGAAAAGCTCCGTATGCTCTAAATCAGATTCCAAACCTTTCTGTATAAGGAATTGTGGCAATACTGTGTTTAGTATAACGAGAGGTTTTCATCCATCCAAAGGAAAAGACGTGCTGGCGATCTGCACTTAGCAACAGAGCAAAGCAGTTACAAACCGTTGTGTCATCCAAGTAATCGAGCTTTGGATGTAGAAGAGCAAATCCTATGAAACACAGACACAGCTAGGTAATACCGACCAACCTGGGGTGGGGATCGCACACACTTGTATTACCTGCGCTGCCTACTGCGCGTGAGGCGTTAAGGTAATGCTGTCGTAGGAGAGGTAACCTTTGAAATGCAAATGGTTGCGCTTTGCACACACAAAAAAGTGGAAAAGAAAAAGAATCCCTTTTGGTATAATACATAGGGATAAGACACACTGGTTTGGGTTATGCGTATCACCTTGCGGCCTCTGGTATTACCTCTGAGCAACAATAACAACAACAACAACAACAAATCAAAAAGTGCCAATACTGTGAAAGGCAAGCAGAGTTACTAAGCCTGAGTGCATTAACCGCTTTGGAGAAAAAACTGGGCTTTGGGGGGTTTTTGTTTGGCTGGGTTTTGTTTTTTCTGCATTTTTAAAAAATGCAACAGCATTAGTGGTGCAGGTTCAAGACAAGAACAAGACAGTCAAGCCCATAAGGTAGAGACAGGTCCTATATAGGTTAAGAGTTTTTGGAAACTGCTAAGTATCAAGGAGTGGGTAATCCAGGCTACTATCTTTTTGGCTACTCCAGAAATCGGTGGGAGTTTCCAGCTTATCATCAGTTGAAATCTGTTTTGCAATCGCCAGATAAATGCAAGTAAAACTTGGAGCTGGGATTCCATTCGCCCCCGTGCGGATAGGAGTCGCTGCCTGCGCAATAACCTGCTTGTGCACAGCAGCGTGCGTGCGAATCCTGAGTCGTTACCAGACTGACCAGAACAACAGGAAATACTCCCAGCCTTTGTGCTGGCGGTCTGTTTCTTCAGCAGGCAGCTGTGACTGAAGTGACAGGGTCGGCAAGGGGAAGGTGACAAGGTGTGGTCAGCTGGTTAAGAGCAAGACCTGAAGTGTCCCAGGAAACCCCCTGGCTGTTTAACTCCAGCCAGTATTACAAGGGCACTGCCGTGCTCCGAGAAAGGGCAGTGAACGTTGGAAGTGAGGACTGCGGAATTCTGGTTAAAGCAAATGCAAAACGAACCACTCTGACCTACAAATGGCAACGCTGGCTGCGTCAGACCTTCCCGCACAGAAGAGTCTGCTCGGGGAGCAGCCTCTTTCGTAGGACTGGAGAGATTCACTGCCTGTCTGGCAAACGACTTCTTCTAAAGTAGATCTTGGGGAGCCCACCTAGCTGCAGTTTTGGCTGAGGAATGTGGTGGTAGAGCGCAATGAGCTCAATAAATAGACTGGTTTTCTTTAAGACATTCAGAATATAACTCGTTTTGCACACATTTGATTTTAAAAATAGACTGGGCAACTTAGCTGATGACTTGCTTAAAGTAAATCCAGCCCTGCTAGCAACTTTCAATTGCCTGCTGAGTCGAGTTAATGCCCACACAGAGAGCAAACAGGTATCAACTGATCATGCTGAAAAAACAACCCCTCAAAGACCTACGGTTCACACAAGGCGCGTTTGCTAACTTGGTTTTCTGAGCCTTATAAGGAGAGTCTTTAAATATTTTTTTTTTTAAATTCTTTTTTCTTTGAGCCTTGTTTCATTCTTCCTCCTCCTCATCTTCGTCTTCTCCTTCTTTTCCCATGGTTTCCACAAGGAGCTCTGCGGTGCACGTGGCTTCCCCAAGGCTGTTAACAGCTTTGCAGGTGTATTTGGCATCATCGTCCCCACATACTTCCGAAATAGTCAAAGAACAGTTCCCATCCTCATCATAATCTATCTGGAAGTGACGGGACTCTTTGACAGGCTGATCATCTTTGTACCACATCACCTCGGGGTCAGGATAGCCTGCACAGCACAGAGAGAACAGCGACTGCAGTGAGCGAGTATTAACTCATCCCTAACCTCTTCAAGCTCTGATTCCCCGTCTGTGTGGGGACGCGCCAATCTGCTGATACACAAATACTGCACTGAATTCTCTTTAAAATAAATGGAGATGATGTGAGGCTTTGTGACGTCACATTTACCTGAAACAACTTCATTATGAACAGCAAAAAGTGGGAAGTTAGCGCCGAGGTACTCGGAGGATTCCTCTGCCCGCTACCTCAGCAGCGACTGCAGGCAGCTTTTGTGTGTCTGGGACATTGGCCGGCGAGGGACTCTCCGCGGCCTGTTTGAGGCTTACCTTACGCTGCAGCTTTTGCGGAAACCACGGCTCCCAGCATGGAGATTTAGAATTTCAAGGGCAAGGTGTTTTGGGCTACAACTACAATTTACTGTCCTCCTCGGGTTGCTTTGTGGTGGCTGTTCTGAATCTCCCTCCTCCCGATCTGCCCCTTACGCACCAGCCTGTCCTGCACAGCGGCTGTGGCCTCCCGATTCCTATTCATCTTTGTTAGGCTAAGCAAGGGAGTCTTAAGAAAAACATTTTGGTTCCGCATCTCAGCAGGAGTTTTGGAGCCTTTTGTCAAGCCAATGGCTCTGCCAGACTTGCAGCACCCAGAGCAGGGCTGTTCAGTACGTGCTGGAGGACAATCCCTTATACAGTACTCTTGGCTGCTACCGCCAGCTGAAGGCTTGTTGGCTCAGCCAAGTTCTGGACTGTGACGGGAGGATGGCTTCCCACTGAGCAGAAATGAAGTGCAGGAATCCCTAATACACACGAACATGTCAGCAGTACCCGGGAATGTCATCCGGGCACACCCATCTATTTTATTGCATGCAGCACATACCCCTCACGCTGAGCATCCGTCAGCAACATTAATGCATCCTCACATCTCCGCTGCGAGGTGGGAAACACAGGCAGTGAAAGAGGTGAGGAGCGCAGAACAAACAAGCAGAAGGTCAGTGAGGCAGCTTCTGAACCTCCTTTTAAGAGTAGAAATGGTCTAACTTGAGCACGTGCAGTGTGGTACCGGCTCTATCCGTTTTGTTTTAACACCTCTTCCCTTCCTGATTTCCAGTGTTCATCGACAGCCGTGATACAGAAGCTTCATCTCTTTGCAAAAGAAGCGCCAGTGCTCTTGGCCTTCAGACTGCTGGGCTGACCACGCCCGTGCTCCTTGCGTGCCCCCTCATAAGCTTTGTCTTTCTATCTGCAGGTTCCAGTCTGAGTTTTCCTCCTGGCAGTCCTCGCTTTAAAACCCCACACTGTTTTCTAGGTGTGACTTCTGTAACCAGCACGATGATGATCCCATCACTCCTCGTGCAATCACACTGCTAGGGACTTCTTTGCCTTGAATACAATGTGTGTGTGGCTGGACGTTATCTTGAGGTCACCTGAAACTTGTCTGTCATTTCAGACAAGTGACTTCCTAGGTACCATGGTTTCTGGTCAGCAGGCTCTAAGAGTCTACTCTTGCAGTTTACGGTACTACGTTGCATCATGGTTTTACTGTTTCTACCCTCAAAAATCTTACTGTTCCCACTGGCTATTCTAAATTAGTGGTTCACCCACTGACTCTCCGAGACTTCTGTTCTATGGCAAGCGCAGAACAAGCCCGTGCAGCTCCAAAGCATTTCTGATATTGCAACACATTCGTGCTGTGACATGCAGATATTTGGTAAAGCAAGTCAACAATAATGCAGGAAAAGAAAAGGCAAAAGGTAAAGAGCAGCACAGTGCAGAGAGCTGGCAAGGAAGGAAGGAAAGAAACAGATAAGCTAAATCCAAGTACCTTCAATTTTGCAGTCAAATCTAGCAGCACTTCCTTCCACAACCTCGATGTCAAGGATTGTTTTAGTAAAATACGGCTTTACATGGGGCTTTTCTTCAGCCACTTCTTCAAGGAAAGCATCTGGAGGAGAGCGAAGAGGGAGTGAATTATTTTACAGGGCATCTTCTCAAAAGATGCATTTTAACTTTTAATCACCGGGTGGTAACGAAAGCATCTTGTATTTCGCTTAGTTCTGTAAGGCTAGCGGGACAGCGAGGACGTTCGCTGCTCGGTTTCATGCCAATTTTTCGCAGCTGGACGAAGATTCAGGCCATAAATAGAATGAAAACAACATGCAGCCCCCACACTACAAATGATATTTATTTTTTCCTTGAATCTGTTTCTAACCGAAGCTGGACTTTTGCTAGTCAGAGGGGTAAACCAGTTCAACTTGTATCAGGCCCACAATCTATGTGGGTACGACAAAATAACTGGCTTGATTTTCCGGAGTGTCAAACATCTCCCCCTCTGATGGTCACATGCCACAAATCCACGTTTCAAAAGGGGGAATAATGTAGACACAACATTTTTTTTCTTAAATGCCCCCGTCTGAGGAGCGTGGTTCGTGCAGAGTACATGTCTTGGTGACAGCAGGGGTTAATACTCCCCTGCTCGCTCGCTCGCTCGCTCGCATGAGAAGGCGATACATCACTGTACCCTTGGTACAAACATGCATTCCCCAACTGATAGAAAGGGCAGCGGACAAATCTGCCTCAATTCTTTGGCTTTAAAAAGAGAAGAGTTTACTGCCCGTACTTACACTGGGGCGTCTGGAGTAGCAGAACAATGTAAGAACAATAAAATTTTGATAGATTTCTTAAAACAAAAAAACCAAGAAGGTAAGAAGAGAGAGTGAGAGAGCAGGAATAACCGACTCGATGACCGGTCTCTAGCATTTTGCAAGAAGTTTTAGGGAGACTGATTCACAGAGAGGCAAAAATAGGGTGCAGCAAACCTCCTTACCTTCGTTCTCTACTTTGTCGGCATTTATAGGGCTGGTGGGCGAGCTCCCAGAGGCCTTCCTCCCACTCATACCAGAAATCATTGCCATGGACGACAGCCTTCCTATTGCTCGGACAGCATGGCCTGTTTTCTAAGACATAACAGAAAAGGCTTCTGATCAATCCAGTCCGACAGGCATGTGCTTTTCCGTGACAATCTTCCTTCGGACAAATTATCTGGGATCGCTGCAAACCCCGCTGCAATTGTTGGACAAACTGCTTATATATAGCGCTGTTGTTTTAGGAGAGACAGAGCAGGCTGGTCCGAATGACCAAATTTAGTTGCAGATATAAACTTCCCCTGATGAACTCATACCTAAATGAATGTCTCTGTTAGCTGCGGATAAAACGCGCTGTGCGAGAGGAGGGCCAGCAAAAAAGCTATGTCCTGTTTAACTGGAACTGAACCCTGGTGACGGACGGCTCTCTCAGCGGCCATATGGGCTGGACTGAGTTTCGGCGAGGATGAATAACCAGCTAATATGGAATGAATGAGAAAGTACCATCTGCAGGATGGAAGCGGACCTCTGACGGGCTCGAGAATCAACCACCAGGGTATTAGAATATGATCAAACTACGCTGCCTGCAGTACGGACACTTGTGCTCTCGTACAGCTGGCGTGAGCTCCTAAGAACACGGGTAGTAGGAAGTGGAAGGTCCAGTTACATAAATGGGTATTCGGTAGGCTGCTCAAAGGGCTGGATCCAGGATTTTACATATCAACTGCCCGAGCTATCAGAACGGCACAGATGGACCTGCTACCACAGAACCAGCGTTAAAACAAACCAAGATATGGAGACCAAACACATAAGAGGAAATTATTGAACCAATCTGACCGAATCCGTGAGAAGCTCGGTGCTCCCTCAGGACAGAACTACTGGCTCAGGAGAATGAAGCTACCACAACGTGAGGGCTCTTCAGAGAGGCCAGGAGGATAAGCTTTCTCCTAGCTGTTCAGGTTTGTCGAGGATACCATAATCCCCCAGCCCTCAGCGGAGACGGCAGGGAAGAGAGATGCGCATACCTCCCAAAGGACAGGAAAAACTGTACCGGAACTCATGCGCCTTGCAGAAGCCTGAAATGGAACCCCCGTGTGTCACGTGTGTGCAGCTGTGCACCCTCCTGCTGCTCGCCGGAGCCCAAACCTGCCTTACTGCATTCAGACCCCGGCCACGCTGGAGTTCTCACCAGCGGCAGAAACCACCTGGCACGACTCGTCTCTCAGAATCATAAACATTCGATACAAGGAGATTTATTAGGATAACGAGCCCAGTTCTATGTCCTCTTCATTACCTGCCATTTTCTTCTGGCCATGTATTTCTTCATCCTGTCTTTGGAAAGTTTTTTGGCTTCCATGTTTTTGGTGTCTTTTTGCAGCCATGGATGCTGAAGACACTGAGTACAATTGAAGCGACTCCTGTTTTTATAGAAAAAGACTGGTCAGTGTTGCCAGTAACGACCGTGGTACCTACCTGCTTTAACATCATTTTGCGCTCTCTAAGGGCTGGTTTTTCGGTTTCCTAAATGTGGCAACGTAGGTCATATGGCACTGCTTTCCCAGCCATGCTTACTCCTTAAACTCACTTTCACAATTTCTGTCTTGTCTTTTTTTTTGAGAGAAAAGTGTTAATAAAACATCATGAAGCGAAGTATGAAAAGCCGTATGTTTTAGGTGTGGAACACATACAGCAGAGCCACAGCGGCAACAGTTCAGCTACTCACGCTGGCAGAACCCTGTCCCAGATCTCTTGTCCTTCAGAGATGTCCCCCTTCCCACCGCTCCCTACCCCCTTCCCTGCAGCACTGATCATTTCACAAACAGCAATGTCCAAATCTGTAACCAAGCCACCCCCGCTGTTCACTCTGTTCGTGGTACTCGGACAAATAACCCTCTGTTCTCCACCCATCCAGATGCAGACTCCCTGGCAGGGCTATACTTTCTTCCCTTGGTCTGCTCAGAGTGCCGTAAACAGGGCTTACACCTCGGACGTTTTTCCCCTTGCCCAGTTCCCAGATTTATAGCACAGCTGCCTACTCAGAGGCACCGCGCTTCAGAGCAGCACGGGGAGACGAATCTGCCAAAATGGCAACCCATTCGGAGCAAGACCGAGCGCGTCAAGCAGGACCCTGTGTCACACAAGGGTGGAGGGAAGAGCAGCCACACGACAGCTCAGGGTGCCTCTTGTCCATGGGAAGGGAACAGCAGAATGAGCAGGCGATTAGAAGAAAGCGTTCCCTCCAGAGCCTGCCCCCTGCACGTAAAGGAGAGCGGCACACAGAGACAGACAAAGGGGCACGCCGGGCTCCTTATAACGTATCGCCAGAGGTGCCTGCATCGACTTGGAGACGGACAGTGGGGAGAAAGCATGGCAAGTCATGCAAACATAGAAAGTGTATCAAGTCCAACAGCTTTACTTCATGTCTTTCTTTAGCAGATTGCTGATAAAGTCCTTGGCATCATCAGAGATTTCATCAAAAGCCTCATCATCGAAGTCCCACGTTGCTGAGGTAACATTGGCTAGGGTTTCATTGTCGTTGTCTCCCATAAAAGGAGAAAGTCCGCTGACCCTGGGGACAGAAGAGACAGAAAGACACCAAACAAACACTGTCAACTTGCAAATTATCAGAGAGGCAAATCAGAACCCTGTGACACCTCCTATACTCTTCAGATCTTTGTCAGTGAAAGCTCCCTTTAAAAAAAACCGAAGGACTCAAGGCCAACTACAGATAGTCTTGTGGGAAGGAAACCAGAATTTTGATTGCAAAACTGAAAGGAAAGTTTTTTGCTGTTTCTTTCTCTTTTCCCAAGACATTTTTGAGGGGAGAACTAGAATTAGGTGAAAGTGGAGCACAATAGTTTGTTAAATGACTTGTCTAGTTCTGCATAAATAGTACATCTATCTTCACAGCAAATTCGGCTGAGCAGCTTTTTTGTTGTTGTTTTCTGGTGCTTTCAGGGTGACTTTGCTGCCTTTACTGTCAAACTGGGGGTTTTTGTACATTTTATTCCATTTACTCCTACAGAGAGAGCCCCAGAAGAAAGACGTGTAATGAAATCACGAAAACCACAGGGCTGCTTTGTAAGCAAAACAACCTGAATTATACAGCCAGATAAAACCGCGCTACGTCACTGCAGGCTGTAGAGTTACGCAGAGGCATCCAAAAGTCACTTGGTCTTTATGTTCTCCATCAGTCATGAGGATGCATGAAATAGAAACAAAACTCTTTCGTGACCTAAGCTGAGCTTGTATTGAGCTTCTCACTCAATACAACTGATCAATTGCCAGCGAAAGGCATTGACAGAACTTCACGGTGTCATTTCCGCAGAGTACCTTTCCCCGTTGAGCGCTGTCCTTTATTATACTGTACCTTCGTGCGCCCAGGTTCTTTTGATTCCTGCATATAGCACCCTTTCAGAAAAGACTTTCAGGTGAAAGTTGCTTATTCCTTAGAACTACAAGGTGCTCGGTTTCCCAGGCCTTCTTCCTGCCGTGTGAGTCACGGAATAATCTGTTCTTCATGAAACCTTGCAGACTTTATTTGCTTTCGCTGTACAATCATGTTAACTAGTTACAACCACCAGGCACATTTCAACAGTAGTACTTTTTTTTTTTTAAATATGGAAAAATAAGTGGAACTTATTAAGGCTCTGGAAATACTATGGGTATAAAGCTATATGAATATCATGATGTTACTGAGTATCGCAGAGCAGACTGGTAGAAAAAGAGGTAGGGATCAAATCAAGATTAACAGTATTAGTACAATCCCCTCCTTCAAAGTTATTTTGTTACTAATCAAACTCAAAATCACGTCTGGAATTTGTTCCTAAGGATTTTACTTCTATAAGCCGAGCAGAAAGACACACTCTTTGAAGCCTCAGGCAAAGCAGATACCAAATCTTTTACCATTTCTGGAAGTTGTGTGCAGTACAGCAGAGTCTAGAATCTTACAGGTACGCTTCAAAAATTTGCTAGTAATAATAGATGAGATGAAGATAAAAGGCTTGTTTCTTCTCAGGCAGAAAGAGGTGAATGAGAACAGAAGGTATTTGCTGTCTTACTTTCCATCATACGGGGTGCGTTCGAACGCCACAGTGAAGCACGACTTTGTCAAGCGTATAAGGCGGCATAAACCCATTTACGAACGTGGAACAGGCACGAGTTACAGAAAGCTGGAAGATGAACAGACCCAAAAAATGCTCACATAAAACAATCTTACCGCGACTGTTCTCTGTCTCTGGCGCATACTTTACTGGAAGAGACAAGGTGTATGCCTGGTCGCACTGGAGGGTTGGTACAGCTCAGTGGGAGACACGAGAGACCTCTGCCCTCATGCACGTGGCCGTCACGGCCAGGTAAATCGTTGAAGCAAAATCTCTGTCCTGGAATCCGCAAAGCACTCCTGCAGGGCTTTAAACCTATCTCCCCCGCAATCTTGACGCATTTCCTATGTATGACAATGTCATCGTTCTCTACAATGTTTCAGAAAGTGAAAAAACCCCACCCAGACTGAGGCTGTAAGTGCTGGGTTCCAATACCGATTGCTAAGTTGTCTCGTCCTTGACTACGCAGTAAGTACAAGAATCACTCGGCCAATTTAGCGGCTGCTAAAGGCTCACATTTCATACAGACGAACGGTCTGTGAAGTATTCCTTCCGTTCACGGTCAGTATAGGAGATGCACATCTTCCCTTTATCAAGTTCCAGAGGACACACCTGAGCAGCCAGAGGAATAACCGTCCCATCTCCCTTCAATACTTGATCGAAGTACGGCAGAAGTGACCTCTGCAGACGATTACCACAAATAGTACTGTGGAGCTCCTGTGCTAGGTTAGATAATAGTCTGGCCTATTTCCAGAGATTAAAGCTGCAGTACTGAGAGATCATCTCCACGCTAAAAAGACTGCTGCGGGTGCAGAGACATTGCTTCATGTTGAAACACTACTGCTGCACACTGCTGGGAGAGGCAGCACGCCTAAACCTAGCTTCTGGGCAAGGGGATACCGCGTGTCACACACACCTTTGAGGGATGAGGGTAAAGAGAAGGAGATCCGAGAGGAAAAAATTCCCTTTGTTCTTTTGGATGGCCTTTTTTTGTTTTTTTTAATAATTGCATGACAGAATTATCAGATAAAATCTTGACTGCCGTGGTAGGATTGACCCGTCGCGGGCATTTGGTAGATTAGCAGAGGGGCACCTCTTAAGCCTCCGCTCAGGCTGTCACTTCCAAACCCCACTGTAACTGTACCCATTCAGATGTTTCGGTGAACCTGGGTTCTGTTTCTGCACGCACTACTGCAGATTTACACGGCTACAATAATGTTCCCTCTCTACCACAGTGAATCAGTTCCCTCATCATGGGAACACTTGTAAGGAGAACCAGATCCTTGTCTATACTCAGAAAACAAATTCCAGTAACTACTGTAGATTATGACCGGAAATTCTTATCTTTCGCACAGATTTCACTGACCCGAGTCCTGGATGTTCATTTAATAGCCATTTAAAGTAATAATGGCCCAGCAACTCTTTTGACAGATTATGGAAACAATTCCTTTTTGGAATGCTAGAGCTAAGTGATAAAGATGAGCTACCGCTCCAGAACACCAAAACTCAGCTTGCACTGCAAAGTTACTATTCGACAATCTACAAGTTGTTTACTCAAAACATTTTTCCAGCTACTTAACCAGGCATCTTCCTGGCATGTAAAGAACCATTTGTTTAGGAAATCTTTCGCAGTTTCCACTTCTAAATAAAGAAGAAAGATATTTTATCCTCTAGTTCCCTAACATTTATTGGTCTGTTCTAACAAAGCTCTGAGTGCAGATTTAGAAACCTTAAGATCAAAAGGGTCCAACATGGTCATCGGTCCCACTGCCTAGGTAACAAGCCCTGCAGCATTTCACTCGGAAGTCTTTGCATTAAGACTCTCTCTAATCCAGGGGAGCTGAGTTTGCTGCATGTCTCAGAAAGTCAGAGACTCTGCGCATCCTCTGCAAGCAGTGCTGGCAGCAGCAGCCGATTTGGGCTGATGACCCCGAGCTCCTCCTTACAGTCTTTCCACTGCATGAGCAGTGACAAAAAGCAGCAGATCTCGGCATGAAGAGTACCGTCTGCTTCTGACACACCAGCGCAGGTCGTGGCAAATAAGCGCATGATAATGCCTGCACTCTGGAGATCGTGCACTAATTTAATTCTTTTGCAAGTGAAATAAAACAAATGAAGCCTCAGGTGACTTCGTGGAGGACGCGCAGCCACCGGACGAAACCACCTTTTTCTTAACTGAGGGCTGGCTGACTCCCGTTCTGGTCATCTCAGGGAAGAAACAGACCACGGAACCCAGGTAAAGGAAGGCAAGGGTGTTACTCTGTCCTCATCCTTGTTTCACGTGCCCAGTGGATTAACGAGGAATCACAATTTGCCAGTGCCACTGAACAAATTAATTTTCTTTTGAGCAGGACAGTCATGACATGAAAGCCCTCCGAACTTGCTTTACTGACAGAACGAGGAGTGCTCTCTCATCTTTGTAATAACAAGGCTTTAATTTTTAACACGACCTGGAGCCGAGGGTAAGCCAGCAGCCTGTCTTGCCCTATCAAAGTCCCAAGGCAGCGCACCCAACAGATGAACGGTGCCGGAGGGTCTTTCAACCAACGCAATCTTTCAAACAAAGGAGGAATAACAGCAGTGATGAATAACACAACAGTTCAAAAGGAAAGGAAATGTTTGAGGAATCGGGGTGTGCGGTGTTAGGAAGGCACCGAAGGAACAGAGTACACAGCGAGATCAAATATGACATTGAAAAACAACCCAAGATACCGCATATTTAAAAATTACTAATTCACAAGAGATCAGCTACTCTGAAGGATACACGCTGCCTGGCACTGACAAAGCAAGAACTAATGGAACGTGCGCAGAGGTTTGCATCAGCCACAGCAAAATCCTCACTTAAACGAGTCAGATCCTCTGGCGACAGGAGGAGAAGGGCTATCCACGTACACACAGCACTGAAATCTTAGACCGAAATTTGGTTTAAAACGACAATAGAATTTAGAAGTTGTTGCAGATCACTGAGTCTGTGACATGCTGGCTGTCAAAATGGGTCATCAAAAAAGAACTAGAAATGGAAAACCAACAGACCAATTCAGCAATGCTCAGAAGACTACACGGCACAGAAGCAGCTGGAAAGAATTCAGGAGGTTTAACGTTCATTAGTTAAAGATTACTGTAGATGCGAAAAGGAACGCTGAACTAGACATAAATGGAGATGATATACACACACTATAAAGCCTGTGGCCTGTTAGTGCCGAGGCAATAGATCAGCTCCAGTCTGCGGGACAGTGCTGTGACGCAGAGCAGGACAGAGAACAAGATAAAAGTGCAAGATAAAAAACAGGAGGTGGAGAATACAAACGGGGATGTTTAAGGAAGAACAAAGACTGGCGAAGAGACAGGGCTGAATAAGTTATCCAGAAAGAGTAAAAGGATTTAATGTGTAGCTTAGAAATGTGGAAAGGCAACCCCTGAGCTGTAGGATGGAATCAAGCCGGCCCTGCCATAAGGAAGACAGATGCGGCATCCCAGCAGAGACAGTGGTATCTGTACTTAGCCTGCATAGCAGAAGGCTACGAGAGGGGTTTTGCTGCAGGGTTTTGGAGGAGCGTTGCCACCCTGTTTCTACTTGAGATTACATCCCATCTGTTTATTCTGCAGGGAAGACCCTTCATCCACAGAGTTCTCTTTGGTAGCTCTTTGCTAAACCTGGTTTGTATCCACTGTTGTGTAGGACAGAACGGAAACACAGGCTCTTTCTAGGCAGGTTTCAGGTCTCTCAACGCTCCAGAATCCTACCTTGAAAGAGGTGATACGGCAAGTCATGCAATAGCGTGCTTGCTGCTGCTTCACCTAGGACCTCTGAGGGACACAGCAGCTTTGGGCCAGCAGCTGCTGGGGACAGGCCTGCCTTTAAGTCCGGTGGTGCTCCAGGGCTCACCTCTTCCTTCAAGGCCCTGCTCTCTACGTCAGGGGCAGAGGGGATGCGAATGCTAAGTCACAAGCACAGCGATGGTATGTGAGGCAGACACCAAATGCGTGAGCCTTACGCTTTGCGCACGAGATGTGGCAGTTCTGAGTTTATAGTCAGGAGAGGAAAGCAGAGCTACAACTAAAGAGAGATGCGGTTCTCAATGACTTTTATTTGCATTCTGTAATGATGATGTGATGGTCCATTTTGGACAACGGCTCAGAGTTCTCAGTCTGCAAAAATAGCTGGGCTTTAAGGAAGTGAGGACAGATTGGGAGCCCGGCACTCTGGGTGGAGAGGGAAGGTCCAAGCGATGACTCACGGGTCTTCCCTAATGTCTATGGCTTTATTCTTATCACAAGAAAGACAAGCACCAATTATTACTGTTAATCATTATTGCAGCACTAGTTATGCATCAAAAAGAAGATTTTCATTGTGCTTGGGTAATGTAAATGAGCTTAAAGACATCTTAGCACACAAGTAATTTCATACGAGATTTCACAAGGCATATTGGGTCCTCTGAGTCAAGCGTAATACCACCCCGCTCCCATCACCTGAGTGTTGCAGCATCCAAATACCTCGCTTCGGGTGGCACAGAGAACCTGGGAAGAAGCAGTTCTGCCGCTGCCGGCAGACTGGTCTTTGGCAAGACACTTCACCTTTCCTCCAGCTGTTTCACCCGCTCCCGTTGCCTTGCCTATTCAGGCGATGCCGGTGTTCTCCAGCACGTACCGTATTGGAGCAGCAACCCTGGCTGCCTGCCTTAGGAGCAGACACGACTGCTATCACCGATTTTTGCCTCGGTCGTCTGTCATGTCACTGCTCACACTGCAAACACCTGAAAACCCATCTTATGCTTTGATAACAAATGACAGCAAAAGACGTGGAACTCCCCAAACGCGCGTGTCGCCCTGTGGTGAACCTTCTGTCCCTGAACGCGTCAGAGGCCTCTAGAGGGCAATGCAGCATTGAGGGAACTCTTGGGTTGTCCACCGCTGTGCAGGCGGCCTGGGATCTCCACGCCGCTCTTCCAGCGCTCTGTAACTCAGGAGGCCTCAACAGGGAGAGAAATAAATGAATTTGTCATCTGAGCACTGCGTGTGTGGTCTGCATGATTTAAACTACAGAGCGATCCAAACGAGCTTTCAAGATCTAGAAAGAAATGCTGGAAGTGAATGGAAAGTGAAGGTCCTGTAAATAAACTGGCAGAGCAAAGTGACCTTGAAGAGCGTCGCATGCTTCATATAAGAAACAGAAGATAACAGAAGTATTCAGAGGCTTCGCTGGCAGGAAGAGAGTTGATGTCGCAGCTTTTGCACGGGACAAGAAAGAAAATCATGTTGCTCCGTTTGGAAATGAGAAGAGTACGAGAACAAGTACAGGCTGATAAGGCAGCAGAAAGGCTGAGGAAAGATGAGGCAAACAAGTGCGCTTTGCCAGGTGTCGAGGAAGACGGTACCCGTAGAATGTAAGGTACGGAGAGAAGCCTTTTAAAAGAAGGGGTGCAAAGCAGATCTGCCGTTTACTTACTACTGAACCTGGAGAGAGGAACAAAGAACCGTGCTGCAAACTGAGCTTCTCTTTGCATTTGTTTATATGGCATCAAATGTGGCAAGTCACAGCTGGAAGAAGACCACTTGCTGTTCTAGGCGTGGAGATACTATTTCCATATACATTTCTCTAGGCCCGTGCAAGTTCATAATCATGTGTTAGCGAAGCGCGTACAGAGATTAAACCAAATACTGAAATAGGTAACCAAGAGCTGCAGCCAACTGTCCTCTAAAAGACTCCCATGCCCTTGACGCCTGCTGCCTGTAAAACGTCTCTGTTGCGTGGTTTGTGCCTAGTCACAAGTTAAAATGCACTGTGAATGGATAGGGCAATGCTGGAGGACTTTATCCTGTCCCACAAGGGGATCAATCTGAACGACAAGACCCCAAAACGTCACAATGATTTCCTCTCTTGGGAGTAAAAGAGCGGAAATTATCCGTTAGTATTGCAAGCCCAAACATGTCTCTTTAACGTCTGGGAAGGAAAAATAGTTTAAACTTAATAATAAAATACTGTCACTTTGTCTTTTTAAAGGAGATGAAGCGTTGCCGCTTTATGATGTAAGATGTACAGCACGAACTGGCTGAATTTCCAGTACTGCTAGTTCTGCAGTTCAGCAGTTACACCCTTCAGAGAATTTTCATTAAACATGCTGGAGCTGCTAATTAGAACACAAAAGGCCTGAAAGCTGGGGAAGAGCGCAGCAGTTGATGGAAACGTCGCACGTTCGGCAGCCGTCCGGATTGGTGGTAAGAACAGCACAGGTACTCACAGGATGTAGCAGATGACTCCTATACTCCACATGTCTGTTTCATATCCAATAGGTTCATAGTTTATCACTTCTGGAGCCACAAACTCAGGTGTCCCGAAGAGAACTTTCAGAGAACCTGCATTTTCTGTGAAGAACGAAAGAGAAGACCGTTAACTGCTGCATGCAGAGTTTTAAAAACAATTATTCCCTTGTAACAGGAAGAAGTTTTGTCGTCATATTTGTGATGTTACTAAAGATCCTTATCAGAAAAAATACAGACTGCTTGGACTGCTGTTTCCTTAGCTGATACCTGTACAGCAATAAAGAATTCTTTGTGAAGCACTGTCAAGCACACAGCACTGAACAAGGCACATAATAAGAAGGTTCCTATTGCAAGGGGTTTCCCCAAGAGCAAGCCTAAGAAAGAGGGTAACTTTTAGTGTTTAATTCAGGTTTTTATGTCCTAAAGTGCAAAAGCGTTTAAGCCGCCATCACTTTAGCAGCTGCACAAAAGGACTTTTGGATTCCAGTGTTAGAAAGAAGTTGGCATTTTCACAAATTATTTAAGATTTATCAAAGCTCAGGGATGTGCTCAGGGATTTTACTGTAAGGAGACTCAGTAGTGATAAAATTACAGTAAAGAAGAAGTATCTGTTTTAATCCAAGACTGATTAGGTAAACCTTAACAGACTCATTTTCATCGATGCTCATTCTAAATAGGATTGGAAGAAGAATAAAAGAATAAGCGAGGTCAGGAAGGAAGGAAACTAAAGAAAAGATTAGGGATCGGGGAAAGAAACAATCCCAGTAAAATACTTGTATCATAAAAGTACAAAAATGTCAGGAAGCAGGCTGCTTCTGACTTGAAACGGGCTTGAATTTAGGTCGAGAAACTCTGGTCCCGCCTGCACACGTGCCCGAGCAGTCAGCGTTTGCCTTAAGTGAGGTTCACTGCATTACGGTTGTCTTTTGTGCCGGAGCAGCATCCAGATGAGGCACGGCAGGATGCCATAGCGAGGATCTATCCCTCTCGCCAAGAGATCTCAACAAAACACAGATGAATGGGAAGGAAAAGAGGTGCAACAGACTCCAATCCTGCTCCTTCTGAGGTGACCACAAGTACAGAGAATTGCAGCTCTGTGATCAAGAAAAAAGGTGACAAACCCCACACAGCGGCAGATCACACTTTTGAGAAGACTGCAACAGAAGCGAGCTGTCCACGACACAGAACCAGTACAGAACGTTTGCATTTCCCAGCCCTTGCTCTACAGAGGTTTGCCACATAAACGCCGCTCCCAGAACTGACTCCAGACCCGCACTGACCGCCACCGGAAGCTGTTCAGCCGTGTCATGATCTGGGATCAAAGGCCTAAGTCAGCACTCTCTTGAGGTGTGCACACCCCCAACGTCCCACCTCAAAACGGAAGGATCTGTGGGGTGAGTATCTTGCCTACTGGATGAACGGCATGCCCGGGGCCACTTCTGAGCACTACCACAGCAGTTCAGTCACCGTTGTGCCAGTCTGCCATTCGAGATGCTGTGAAACCCTTTTTGCTCTGGTCAGGTATGGGGATAGTAAGTGAACTGCCGAAACCTCACGTTCCCAGGTCAGCCCTGCTTTCCGAGACCCCTTCACACAGAGAGTTTCTAGAGATGGAGACAGACAGAATGCCTGGGGGAGCCCCAAGAAATCACCTAGATCCTCCCTTGCAAGTTCAGCAATAATCAAGACCTTGCTGCCAGATGTCTGAGCAGCCTTTAGAAAGCACATTCAAAAGCTGTTTGATAACATTCCCTACGCTCCCATAACCAGCGTTTCCTTACCCCCGAAAGCAGGATCCTTCTCCTAATACCCAGTCTAAACTGACTTAGCCTCAAACAAGGTCGATGTCTTCTCCACAGTGGCAGTGGCGGGGGGGATCCTTCTTCCTTTTCCAAGCACAAATGGGAGGCTAATATCCCATCTTCCCACTTGCCTTTTGAAGGTCAACACCTACATTTTTGTCCAGTGGTCCTCATGAAAAATGACTGCAATTTGTCGCAAAGAACCTGTTTTCTAAAAGCTCTATCATGATCGTCCAGATCTCAGGCTCAGATTTCCACATCCAAGTTTGGAGGCTTTTCTGTGCGCTGTGTAAACTACCACGAGCCACTGTGTATGCAAAGGCGGGTGTATGAAACGTGGTGCCCATAGGGCAGAGGAACGTTTCTTTGAAAACATGGCATCTGAGTGCAAGCATACGGAGTGAAACAACTGATACAGCATTTTCTGTGTATAAAGGAACAAGGAAAAGAGAAGGATAAGACCTTTTCTATGGAATAATATGTCAAATCTTTACCTAGGTGTTTACAAGCTTAGTACACTAGTAGGATCTGTGTTTGGACATCCCTTAGTTCAGACAGAAAGCTGACAAGCAAGCTGGAAACTGCTGCCAACACTGTGTATAACCAACCGATTTAAAAAGAAAATCTTTAGAGTACTCAAAAATCATTCTCTTTTCTCCTCAAGAAGTTTATCTTAAACAATTTGCTACATGTGTTCCTCAGCACACCAAAAAAGGTCAGGAAAATATCCCACTGCAGCTTTGGTATTTCCTGACAGCGTAGGAGAACTAATTAGCTGCAGGAGATGACTGCAGAAGGAGCTGATCCTGCCCTCTTTAAAACTGATGGAAACACCGAATATTCAGAGGCATTAGTTTGCACTAGTTACAAAAAGTTAAATCTCAGAAGTTGAAGTGCAAAATCAGTGACAGCTCCCTTCAGCAGTCCCTCTGCGCAGTTTCTGCTCAGGCAGGGTCAGGTCCATAGTATAAGGGCTCCTGTCCCACGTCGGTCAAAGCCAAGGTGAATTCGACAGCCCATTTCAAAACCACAAGGCTTGAAGGAAGACACGTGGAGGAACGTGCCCTCGGTGCACCACATGAGACAGGGGGCAAGAAGAGGGCACTCAGTGAAAAGTGGTTTTTGCAATTTTTGAAAGTAAATGAAAGAGTAAAAATTGTTTTCTGTGTTTGGAAAACATCCTAACTAAAACGTTATGGACACCTGCACGATGCACACGCTGGTTTTGCTTTACAGGCATGGAACGGGAGGGCACTTTTTCTTCCTAGAGAAACACCTCTCACCCCGAGTTACCCAGAACAGCGGGCTGGTGGGGGAAACAACAAACACCTGTAATGTAACCGCAAGAATCACCAACGAATTAAGCCACATGAACGCACAGCACTGTAAAACCAAACCCAGCCCGAGTGCCAGAGCTCTCATCCTTCTACATCGAGAGAGGCTGTGCAGAGGTCAGAGACTGACGACACCGAGCACGGCTGTAGCACCTCACAAGCCAGGATCAGCCGTGCAACAGACGGCGATGCCACGTGATTAACAGAAAAATGGAAAAGCTGATGGATGGGAACAGGCTCCTGAAAGCAGGGTCTTCCTTCTGCTAAATGTGGGTTTGAGGTTTAAAAGGTAGTTGCAGAAATGTCCATTAAAAAGGCCATTCTGTGGTTACGTGGTATCCCGCGGATGAAATCCACTCAGTTCAGTGGTAAATGGATAGTTTTCAAGCTGACAGCTGGAACGTCACGGGATGAAGGCTTCACACAGTTCATCTGTTTCCTCAACAAGAACAAAATCCAGCTCGTGCTCCCAGAAAACCAGGGGCTCCACACTGGTGAAGGAACATCAATGGCTGCAATCTCTGTTTTTAATGAATGAGATGAACACCTTCTCTCTGACTTCAGTGTCCATGTGACCGAGAATCACGCAATACCCTTCTGGAGCTGAACCTCTAAAAACTGAAGAGCAGGATTCCTTCCCTCTGTTTACTCCACATACCATTTTTGGTTTGTGTGAGTAAAATGAGATTCTTGGGTGCGCAGTAGTCTGTTACTTAAGGGTCAAAAGAAGTAGGATGAGCAGTGTGTAGGCAGATAACAAAACCGGAAGGTTCTAATTCCGAGCTGTAGTTCCAAAACTCTTACCAAAATCATTGTTCTACTTTTTAATAAGTATTAAATGTAATTTTATTTAAAGCGGGAAAGCAAAGGATTACAACTCAGAATCTAGCTGTGGGCCCCTTTACGTAGGGAGTAGCAATTCATAGGAGTTGTCCCAATCGATTCAATGGCAGAAGAGCCACAAATCTCAGCTCTCCCAGTGTAACGGGTTCATCGAGTATTTTAGCTCCTTTCAATTCCTGGAATGATTTTTTCTCTCTTGTGAAAAGACAAGATTAAAAAAGATCGGTGTGTGCGGTCGGTATTGTTTAACCAACACAGCCAGAGGGCTGCTTTCTAGAGCCGAGTTAGCACTGAGCAATAGGAAGAACAGAACCCTGCAAGATCTGTGGCTTTCAAATTGCGGAGCATGTTGGAAAGCGTCGTCCAAAACGAGCGATAGGCAGCAACTCAAAAAAGCTGAGGAAGAGGAGAGACTTGTCAAATGGAGCTCCGCCCCCCGCCCCCCCACCCCACTGCATTATTTTCCAGTAGTACTCTCTTATTTATTAATCATTTTGAGCATGTCCAAAACAACAGCTCTTTACAGGACTCCTCCCGTCTTTGACATGTAGGACAATATGCTGCTGTTCAGGATAAGGAGTTGTTAAACTAATGGGGAAATGTAAATTGAATGTAATTACTCATACCTGAAAGGCTTCTAGAACATCACCTGAACTGCTTTCAAGGAGTTACAGCGCTCATGAAGATCAGGGATTTGTTCTGTTTCTTACAGTTAGAGAGTCAGTGCTTGAGGGTTTCCCGTGGCAAACGTTACTCTTTGTTCACATTGCTACTCCGTCTATCTTAGCTTGTAACCTGCAGGGGTGCCCGAGCCTTAGAACCAGGGAGGTGGGTTGTGTACACCGCACTGCGAACGCCTCTTGAAGAGGAGGGGCCCTACTCTCACTTCTAATGTCTTCTTTTCCCTTTTCTGGTTCCCCCTCAACCCAGAACTGTTGATAGGAAACACGTCTATTTACTCTTCATACGTGACAGAACACAACAGTGAGTACGAACTACTGCTTGTCCTGCCCTTTTCCCCACGCCCTACTGAAAGGGCCAGAAAAGTCGTTACCTAATCTTCTTGCAAGTCCAAAGTCAATGAGTTTGATACTCGTGCCGGTCTTGTTGACACACATAATATTTTCTGGCTTCAAATCCAAGTGGACAATACCCTGTTTATGGATGTACTGAACTCCTTCTGAAATCTGCTTCATGTATTTAATGCACTCTCTCTCTGTCAGTTCAAAGTCTTCATCAATGATGCGTTCAAAGAGTTCTCCTCCAGAAACCCTAAGGAAGACAGAAGAAAAAGAGGACTTGTGTAGCACGTTCACGTGGGGAGTCACCGAACCATTGCCTTCACAGAAATACGGATCGCTCGGTCTGGCACAGTCACCGCAGGACACAACCTGCGTTTGGTAGCCGCACTTCCCAGAGACACAAGCATCACCCAGGAAGAGTCACCTCCTGCGCGTGGTATAAATCCACCCATTTTTTTCCGTTCTGAACCTCTCTCCCCGGGTAGCACCGAAACAGTGTTACCCCCGGCAGCGGGGCTGTAGCTGCACTGACATCCTGCCCTTAGGACTGGGTCCCCTGCAGCTGGCAGTGCAGCGTGTGTGCCGGCTGACTGTCACCCCGCTGACACGTCTTTGAAACACCTCTCCGGACCCCGAGCTTGCGTTTCTCACCGCTTCCTTCCCTCCTGGGCTCCACCTGCACGCAGAGGCTGGTGACCTAATTCACAAAGAATAAACGAAAATCTACGGAGTGGGTCCCAGGGGAAAAGAGGACAAAACCCCCAGGAGATGAGCAAAATGTTGGGAAGGAGAGACTGAGAGGAACAACGAAAGGCTGAAGAAGAAAGAATGCACATGAGATGGCTGATTGGAGCGCAAAGCTCCAAGGGTAAATTACTGACCCGAGCGAGCTCAGGGGGAGTTTCCTCCTTAGTTACGGCAGGACGAGGATATAACCCACAACACCCTCAGTGCTGGTATTTTCAGCTGAGCCGTCATCACACTCCTTGTAGGTCAATTCCATTTTTATGCTTGTTTGAGATGTCGAATAATTGGTTTAATAATTGTGAAATAATTTCCAGGGAGACTCTCCTGGACTGAACTGTTTGTGGAACTGAAGTGGGACATTTGTAACCCAGATTTAATAAAGCAAAATTTACATTGTGTTTTGGCTCTGGTTTTTTTCGTTTGTTGTTGTTGTTAGGGTTTTGGTTTTTTTTTTAATTCTGAGCAATCACTCAACTTGTTGATCTGCTTATGTCCAAAGATGGGAAATACTTTTCTTGTGTGCAGTGGGTGAACGACCCCTAGAGAAAGGAGCAAATAGTGAAGAGCAGCTTTGCTTTTAGAAATCTGTTCTAAGTTGCCTGGGGCTGTCGAACGAACAGCTCCGATACGCTGAGGACCCAGTAGTCTGGTACTTCAGCAAGACATGAGCTAGTCTGGGGGCGTACACGACAACATCTGCACGCACAGCGTTTACATCTGGAGCACTCCAAAGGACAACCATCCTCGTTCTGAAAAGCACCCGTTGTTTTCTGACTATTTAGGATGACTTCGTTTCACTGTAAAAGCGCCACGGCTTTTCAGATCCCTAAAGAGAAAATTTATCAGAAATTGGACCCTTGTCTCAAGCCCCACTTTTTGAGCATATTTGGAAATTAACTGCTGTTAATACCTCTTGCTTGCTGTTTTTATCCCAGGACCTCTCGAGGCTCTAGGAACGTCATTAGATTAAGCTGCAATTGCATTTATAGAAAGCGGATTTTTGCATTTCTACCCTGAGCCAAACCCAGGTTCATTTTTGCCAGGTTAGGAAGCTGAGGGGAACCAATGCAGCCGACGTGCTCGTGTACCCAGAAGGAGAACTCGGCTTTCTTCAAAGTCACAACTAGTTGACAATCTAAATCTCTCACTCTTTTCTGGATTCTCCTCTTTTCAGACGTCTCTAGATGAGGTCACAGAGGAAAATATTCCTCTCTGTAGAGTCACAGGCTACACCTTTAAAAAATACTTTATTACAGGGTTTTGGCCACAGAGGAACAGTGAGAAGAATCTACCTTGGAGCTGCCCAGGCAAATACTCAACAGCATTTTAATAAAACGCCCTTCAATACCTTCAAAAAATGAGAAAACCTCAGTGACTTGTGCCCACTGAAATCACACCAAATGAATGAAGTTCTACTTTCATCATCTTAATTTGTAGTACGATAATCTTCTTCTAATAACCCGACTATCTGAAGCACGTAAAAGCTGAAGGCGCTTAGCTCCCAGTGCTGGATGCCATTCACCACACGTACTCTTTTCCCACTGAGATGCTCCTCGTGGAACCACTATATCGCTATAACTGAAAAGGAGATGCTCGAGATGTGCCCCCTCCCCCTGGCAGGCGGGAGGGTTTCCAGGGAAGAGCACATCAAGTGATTTGAATCATCAGAGCGTTCAATTCCAAACGAATGATAAAAAATTCCGCATTTATTATAAATAAGAAATTAAACTGTATAAAATAGCCGCATGACAAATACTAAAAGGAGGGAGGAGGGTGACGTTCAAAAAGCTTTAAGAAGGATATGGTAATGAAATTAAAAGGAAAAATCTAGCACGAATACCAGGAAGAAAAATCTAAAGGTGCTCCTCACCAATAGCTGCAATTTGAGCGGAGGGGGAGATGCTAAACTCCAGTCACTGCTAAAACCTGTTTAAAAGGAGACTGATGGCAGGTGACCTTGATGTGTTTGAAGTCCATGAGTTTAGACTCTGATGGGAATGAGGAGGACAGCTTAGATACGAAGAATTTTTTAAGGTATTTCCCACAACTTCTTTGACATGCAAAGAAATACTTCAGCTCAACAGCTAAACCAGAACTGGCCCCTCAGCGGCTCTCTAACAGTGCAGGCACAGTTGCCACCCCGAGACTGTGTCAGCTGAGTAATGTGACGGTATAGAGGCCGCCCGGTCCTCAGACACGAAGGTGTTCCACGAGCCCAGACCTGCTCCAGAGCAGGGACAGACCGCTACTGCCTGCCTGCCTGCGGCCGTAAGAACCCTCCTCCTGCCGTGGAAATTTCAGGGGGGGGTTCACAAGCCAGAAAAGGTGGCCACCCCAAACTAAAATCACATCCTCATTAGACTGGTTAATGCAACTACTTCAAATCTGATGGCACTTCTCTCCGTTTGAAAAAGTAAACCCCCTTTGCTGGCAGGGGGAAACTAACGGAGCGTAGAGCCAAACGCTATTCAAAATTCTTCATCCATTTCCTTGTTTTCCATTCGGCCTGCCAGCAACCCGTGCCAAGCTAAGTAGGGCTCCCTTCCCCTGCCACCACCAGCCTGCTTGACGGCTGAATCTAAAAATAAAAACACCTTCTTGCAGCAGAGGCCCCGGTTGTGTAATGGAGCTGCAGGCTCTGAAATGCTCCAGTGCAACTGCAGCTTGCGCATCATCGAGGCAGGTGCCAGGCGAGCGCAGCGCACATATCGCCTCTCTTCTTCGGACAATTCTATCTTATGCAGCGCTCCCAGCCAGCAAAATCCCTGCTTCTCCGGCGTGCGGCAGGCAGCACGCGAAGCAGGTGCGGCAGAACGGGGACCGGCGTAACGTTCTGGGGAAAACGTCAGCACGGTTCAGGATTTCCTTTTCCTTCCGGCTGCTGCAGCCCCAGGTATGGGAGTCACGGGCAGCAGGTGCGTTGAGGAGGGTGGACACGTTGGTCACGCTGGTCGTTGCCGGCTTTGGAGTCTGACCACTCCTCCCCATCCCGTGCTGTGCAGATTCTTTTCTTACAACGAGTTCTGGTGAACGAACACCTTCGGAACCTCCTTATCTCAGGAAGTAAATACCTGCTATCTTTAAACACGACGACAGCCAAGTCACGGCACTGCTTTTGTGGGGTTTTCCTGTACCCCCCACGGCGCCGTGGCATACGTAGTTCAAGGCGAACAGTTTCTGGGAGGTCAGTGCTACCATCTTACCCAGCAAGAACAAGACAGCCACGCAGGCTGCCTTCAAATTCAGCTTCGCTTAGTTTTATAGCTTTGGATGAAGCGTGCAAGGACTTCCGAGTACAGGAGAAACTGCCTTCTACAACTGCTACACCAGGAGCATCCTGGAGAATCCGTGAATTGACGCTGGGGGCAGAGCAATTCACGTTTCACTAGTTGTGGCGGGGGGACAGTCCGTGTAACCAATCTGTCTGCATCTGCCGATCTACGTTCACCTGTGGAGGTTTTTTAGCCAGCAGTGCCTTATGAATACAGGCTTTGCAATCAGAGCATCCAGGTGGTGGCAGGAAAAACCCATCAGCCTAATCCTTGAAGGTCTCTGAAAAGTATAAAAACTGGGTATTGACTTGATGAGAAATGAGGCATTCCAAATACCTCCTGGGGAGTATGAATTCCCTTGGGTGAATTTTTCGTGGAAGTTCAGCTGTTTGGTTGGAATGTAGCCGAGATGTTTGCATTCTCAAGCTTATCTTTCTGTCCTGCTACCTGTTGTGCACCAACATTCGCTTCTCCACAAGAGACAACTGAACCGTGTTTAAGTGGAATCTGACACAAGCTCCTTAATACATGTTCCGAACTGCCTGAAGAAAAAATTAAGTTTTTCTCCTCCTTAAACATGTTTTTGGTTCGCAATGCAAACCCAACTGGCAGCTACCTTTATTCCACTCCCCTCCCAAGCTGCTAATAAAAGCATGAAGTGCAGAAAAACACCACGTATACTCGATTAAAAACCAAACGAGACAAGAAGACTGTAAGACGTTTTCATTGATTTCTAAGAGATACAACACGGATTCACGTACACAGTTTAAACAGGTTGGAGAAGTATTTGGAAAAGGCTGCAAGAGGTGAAAGCCATCCAGGCCCTTCAGATCCTGAGGCTTTTGGCAGTCCCACGTCTGGGTAAGCCGCTACTTTTTCATGCACAATTACTTTTAACGTTATCAGCTTTGTTAGGGTGAACTGATTGGTACTTACATTTCCAAGACCATGACGATGTTGGCTTTTTCCTCAAAGGCATCTACACACTGGACAAGTTTTGGATGATGTAGGCAGTTCATGATGCTGATTTCCTCTCTGATGTTTTCTTTTTCCTTAGCAGAATACGCTTTGAAAAATTTTCCTGCCCAAACTTTTCCAGTCTTCTTTTCAACAAGCCTAAAGACTTGTCCAAATTTCCCCCTGAAAATATATAACTATTTCCATAAAACGTTTTTGCAGGGTATAAGCCACCATGAATAACAACCTTTTACTACATATTCCAGCGCAACCTCTCCATTCTGAAATAAAACTGTCTTCCTGTCAGGTCCTGTTCTGCACTGGTTTTGCGCAGAGAAATCTGCAGGAGCTTTGGCCTGAACGCCACGTGCAGAGATACCCCGCTATGCCACTGAGCAAGTTTTGGACAAGAGGGTTCAGAAAAATGGACTCCTACCAGGCTTTACCTCTTGTGACTCAAGTTTTTCTGCACGCAGTTTTCTCCAGGTCCTACAGCTCCCACGGGGCGGCAGACAGGAAACATCTCGGGTATAGGTACACTTCCCAAGAGCTGCTAATGGCAGCGCAGAGGATGCCCTGGCCTTCAGCGCCACCGGCAGCACAAACCACCCAAAGATGATCTTGGCACGCAATTCCCATAACCACGCGTCTGGGCGCTGAGAAAGGCAGCCAGGCCAATCACCGACCTTCGCTGAGCAATACTACCAATGCTCCTGGGATCGTGACCGCTGTCAGCAGCCCGTCCAGCCCGTGGGCAGGGTAAGCTCATGACCACTAATGGGTATAATGGAAATGCAAGGACACAGCGAGTACCTTTTTTTCAGGTAGCTTTTAGAACATGGAACAACAAATGAATCCTTTAGCTTTATTCATTTGTGGGCTCGATTCTCCCTGCCAGAAATGCATGGAGTACCTATTTAAAATTATCAATTAACAGGAATAAAGGATCTTTATGGAATGGAGTCCAACATATCTTAAAATCCACGTTTACTGCCACAGAGGAGCCCAGCTGGAATGTTGAAAGTGGAAGAAACCATCAAAGAATGAACACATGTGATCTCTACAATTGACTGGTAGCCTTGAAAACTCTGTGTCTTCGAAAGCACAGCACGGTACTTACGATCCCAGCCTCTCCTCAATGTTATAGACATCTGAAACTTTTTGTTCAGTGTTGATAGTAACCGTCCGGTAGTCGACCTCTGTTTCTTTCCCTTCTACAAATAAGTATTAAAGGACCGTGATTAAAACCTCCAGAAAACGTGAATTAAAACCACAGGTTTACCTTTGTCCTGATTAAGATATGAACTTCTTACCATCATCAGATAGCTCCACTTCATCCTCCTTAAGTTCTGTGGTGAAAAGAAAAAGACATTAATCACTGATTACATGGGTATGGCACTTACACCAGACAGCCAAGTTATTCACAGTCACATGGGCAACTGGGAGACCCTGTGGCTACGCAGTAAAAAGCAGTCAGGGAGTGTCTGCACTAACTCCCTAATTAACGTCTCGTCACCACCTCTACGTGACTGGTGACTGCACAATCACGACCTGCTCACCAGTTCCTAACAAACCAAGTTCATGTGTTTTGCAGTACTTGTCTATGACACCAGCCTATTAAAAACATCAGCATACTGCATCGGTTCAAAGTCGCCCAATAAATGGCTTCAGGAATGCCTTAGCAGAAAAGAAAATAAATTTAAAATACCAAAATCACTAACAACACTTCTGGTTGAACGACAGATCCTTTTCTGTTTCTTCTCTGGGTTTTTCTGGATTGCAAAGCCAACAGTACAGCAAGTTTGTACATGAAAAGATTGCCTGCAAAGCATCCAGACAAATTTTTCAGACTCAAGGCAGCTAGAAAATCTGGACTTTCCTGAGCACGGCTGCATTTTGAAACCATTGAGGTCCAAATGGAGCCTCAGTTCTGCAGGTGCACTCAACGGCAGGCAGAGTTGGTGGCCAGCCCAGAGACATAAGGCAGAGTAAAAGCTGGCCTGAGTGTCTTGAATTTCCCACTTACTGTTCCTGTGCATGAACTGTCAGTAGCACTGGTTTGTGCGCTGTTCCTTATGTTGCCTGCAGGTGTGGCGGGACAGGGGCTGCAGCGGGAATGTTGTTATACGTTACTTACACTGCTTGGGCTTGCTCCTAAGACCTGTGGCTGGGAGCAGTGATTTGAGAAACTGCAAGGGCAGTCGTGCAGTGACCTGTACAATTCTCCCGTTAGCTGCCGCAGCGGCGCTTTGCCGTTGTGGAGTGCAAGCCGAACCGAGGGATTTATCCCCAGCGCGTCAACAGGTTTACATTACGAAACGTGCATGCGGTGCTCTGGAGGCTGTTAGGTGCTTTAGCGTGTAGAGTGAGATGCAGTGGATGAGAAGAAAACAAGTGAAAAAAAGGGTGCAGGGTGAGCAGATGGCCGGTCTGATGCCTGAGCGCCACCTTTTCACATCCAGCACATAACGCTGCACCTGCCTTCTGGTAGCAAAGCCAATCAAGTCGGTATACCCTGTTACTAGAGCCCTTCTCTCTTTTTTTCTGGGTTTGCAATCCTCGTACACCCCAGCACAGACGAGCTGGTTTGCAGTGATTTACCAGAAGAGCAGGGAGGGACGCGAGGCCTCCCCGCTCAGGGGTAGCTGTCCTCAGATCTTCCTCGGCGAGGAACCACGCTTGCATAGAGCACATCACATTTTCCTCCCCTTTTAAGGGCTGCGTAAGGGAGCTGATCCCAACCACGCTGCCAGTAGTTAATGTCTGCCAAATACTGATTAGACAAAGAAGTCCGTTCCTGGTTCTGCAGCGGCATTACAGTGAAGCCGTGAACTAGAAACACTTTGGTCCACCCGTGAAAGCCTAAATTAAAGAGGTGGCACATACCTGAGCTTGGTAAGCGCTGAGTAGCTGTGCTAAACCCTTTCTCAGAAGTGAGTCAACGGTACCAAATCCTCCTCAAACATGGCAATGCCTCCTTTAATCTCTTGTGACTTACAGCCTGGGTTTAGTGGCTGTTTTCTTTAAACACACGGTGAAAAGTTAGCCATGCCTTTCTTCACTAATACTGAGCTTGCTCGTGTGCACTGGCCACCTCAGTACAAACATCAGGAATCAGTCCTCCTGGCAGCAGCGGAAACCCCCTAGTTACTCCGCTCAGTGTTTAGCTGTACACAGTCAGTGTCAGTACATAGGCGGTGGCTTCGTGCCCTGAGAGCAGCGTTTTCCACTGCCCGTCATTAAAGCACCAGTTACCTTCCCACACTTGAAACATCAGCTTTAGAGGACTTGCCATGCTAGCTGCAGTACCGAGAATGAAATCGGGAAGCCCTGGCACTGGGAGCACCGAGGCGACCCACCCCTCTGCAAACAGAATACGTTTTCTTTTCACTCACAACAACTTTTCTTTTTGTTGGTTTTTGTATTTACCACAAGGATTCAGACACTTTCTAGCCTTTTTGCATCAAATCTATGTAGGAAAACTCTCAGTCTTAAGAAGAAAAACAGCTTGTTCGCTTTGGTCCAGTACGAGTAGTGCCTGCTCTAGGAAAAACAAATGTAGGGAAGAGTCGGGTCCCCAACCCTAGAAGGTGTTCATCCTGCAACCAAAGAAAGAGGGCATTCAAACACAGGGAATTTTATTATCGAGAGCTAAGACTGTCTAGCTTCCTTTCATTTTTCTTGCTATTCTTAATGCTAATTCTGCCCCGCCCCTTTGAAGAGATTTAGGTCTTGATTTAGATTTTAGAAGTAGCTCCCCAGAATGCATTCAATTTAGCTCTTGAAGACAAATAGGATTTATTTTTGTGGGAGATGTCTGTTGAGAGGCTTACGCAGTAGCGTGATGCTGCCCCGCTTCGCTGTCACGTTGTCCTGCCGTGGCAATAACAGATAGCGTCACAAGGATCATGTGAGACACTTAAAACTCCAAAGCCCCCCGTACTTAAGTAAGTAAGGAGGGAGAGACAGAACACACGGTCCGCTCCTCAAAGACAGGAAGAATGTCAAACTGCATTATTCCTGGTCTAGGCTTTGCGTGTCATATGACTATCAATGCGATCCTTGCTCAGCAGGTAGAGGTGGGTGTGCAGGGAAATACGAACGAGTACCTGTTTTTGAAAAGTAAGGCTAATTTTTGTTTAAAATTTTGCCATCGGTTTCCGCATAATTTCTAAAATGTTCTAGCTCTTCCCATTAGTCATTTGAGAAGATGTTAAGCAAAAATAGACACAAAGCAAAAGATACTGAAAAATATTTTTGCAAGTAGCTACACCTGTAAACAAACACCCTAAAAATATTTTTAGCGCCCCTAACGCTGCAAAACCAACACAGTAGGGTAGCTCTGAATGCACAGGATTCGCGCACGAGGGGCGCAGGACTGAGGCGCTCTACCATGCTGGGATTTAAAGCACGGAACTACAGCTGGGTGTGAGAGGCTAATGCAGTTTCCGCTGCCGATTCAGTGCTCGGCTGGCAGCAAGCACGTTCACTTTTCCCAAAAGCCAGTTTGGGATAGTGTTCATGGCTTGTTCTCCCATGGTGTGTCCAGTATAAACTGTAATGAATCCATCGGGATGGTTCAGGTCGGGCATCAAACCTCATTTTCCAGCGGGGCACAGTGTAACTCCAGCAGTCTGTCAGCCAGCACTCCCACAGCGAACCGCAAGTCGAATTTTTGGTGCCTGTCACAGCGCAGCATCTGGGGGTCCCTGAAGCCAAGCTTCCACAGGGGATTCTTGCAAAACTTAGACGCCCAGGCACCCAGGTGAAGGCTTCCAAGGGCCTTCAGCACTCTTAGAGCAGCATGAGCATTCGCTGCAGAGAGGCACGTGCGAAGGGCTGTGTGCAGCTGCCTGACCTCACTGGGGAGCTGTTAGGGTACAGTTTAATTGAATCAGATTGGTTTTCTTTCTCTTAAAAACTCACCTTCTTGTTTCTCTCCAACTTTGACCAGCTCCGATTCCTGACTGGGCTCGCTGATGCCGTACACGTTCGCGGCGCGCACACGGAATTTGTACTCCCGGTCAGCCTGCAGGTCCTGCACGTTGAAAGAGGTGCTGCGGCAGGTAGTGAGATCTGTCCATTTGTTATCCACCGAGTTCCAGATCTCCACGGTGTAAGACTGCACCGCGCTTCCACCGTCGTAAGAGGAGCCGTACCACGAGAGGGTGAGGGAGGAACTCCGTATGTCTGACGCGCAAGGTGTTCCAGCGGGTGGGTCTGGTTTATCTGCAAAAACAGACACACAGCACGGTGGATGAAATCGTGAGGGTAAGGGCAGGGCTTCCAGCAGGGTAGCGCTGGTCCTAGCGAACGGCCGTTTTCTTTCCATGCCATTGCTCTGCTTCAGAGCTTTGCCCTGCAGGGAGAAGGACAACTGCAGCACCCACAGACACACCCGCGTTCGCTAACGCAGGTGCCAATCCCACATGGGCCTCAGCACGGCTTGTTCAGGTGCCTGGGCGTCTTGCTACGCCACGCTGAAGCCTCGTGCCCTTCACAGCTATCGCTACAGAAACTACACAGACTAAAGCCAGTCACAGCTATGCCTGCAAGTCCTGAAATCAGAACTCGGACAACAGTGCAAACCACGCCTTGGTGAACTTAGAGGTTCACCTCTGTAACGGTCATCATAGCTGTGATGCTCCTTCTCCAGCTACGTTCATCTGCTTCCGGACTTCAGAGCCACTACGGGCCTTTCACGGCCTCGGCATGCGCCAACGACACCTGGGCAGCAGATATCCTAAAACCAGTTTGCTGGCACAGAAGCACAGCCCTTGGAGGGTGACAGCTTTGTCTGCGAACAATTTAGTGAACAACTTTTGCCTGTGTGCAGTTTTTGGAAGCCTCGAACACTCCTTGGTAAAAAGAAATTCAACTTAGACTACATAATTTAAATATTGAGATTTTTTTTAATCCCGTGAGCATTTTGAAAATTGCTGGGGAGGAAGAGGGCAGAAACTTCTCACTGTTTTTCTTCAGTTAGAGGCTTGGTCTTGCAGTACTTATTCGCATGAATAAATCCGGAATGAATGACCAGAACCTGGTGTGCAGATGAGCAGCCAACCACGAAACGTCCGATACAAGACAAAAACCTTGCAGTTATATGAAATGAAGTTTAATGATTACACAGTGACGGAAATGAATGTTTTCCTGAGACGGAAAAATGTTGACTTTTTAAAAAAACCACTTATTAAGAAAGTAATTATGGAAGTTAAGCACTTCAAAAGGGAACAAATACCTTCCTTGGGAACAATCCTCTCAGAAGTAATCTAGCAAAACCTACAAACAGTGATGATCTTGATCTGGATGAACTAGTGGCCAAAGGTTGAATGAGAAATCAAAGGATGGGATAAAATGACAGAATATGAGAAGAAGAACATACGCAGTGTGAGGCTACACCAGACACGGATGGATAAAATCCTGTCCAATTTTGCTGGTTAAAACTACCAATGGACGTTACCACTTTCTCCTAAGAGAGGCAGAGCTGGCGAGCCAGCCAAAAAACACAGCCACGTTTTCAGCAATAAAAATATCCACATGCTGGGGAAAACTGCCCTGGACTTTGATCACACCCTTCCTGTGGTGCACTGTATCAGTTACCCCTCCATACCCAAATTATCATTCCTCGGAAAATCACTGAGAAGACGGAAGGAGCCACAGCTTCCCACACACATATGCCTTTAGTTCTTGGACAGAAGGACCTCTCCTCTGATTGCTGTGGTTTTACTCACGGAGAGGGAACATGGGGTAGCCTTATCTGACCAACACAGTTAAGTATCAGTTCACTATTTGGAAGAGCACAAATTCCATCGACCAACAATTTCCTGGAAAAAACTTTTGTAATTCCTTTTAGTTCAGTTGTGGTGGAAAATCCATCGTATTAGAAGACCTTAGAACTTATAACCATCTCTAAACATATTAGAAGAGATATAAGTAGAACTGGTTAAGTATGAGGGAAAGGACTGGGGGGGAGGAAGGGAGCTGGACACCAAGGGTTTGCTGCTGCATTCAGCACGGGAATGCCCAGGAGGAAGAAAAAGGAGACCACCAGAACACAGGTTTTCCTTATGCATTTTGGCAACACTGAAAACACCATTCCACTAGGAGTCATCATTATACAGTACATCTCCTGTGAAACAGGAATATGAGCGACCAGACAGCCTTAATCTCTGGAACGGGTTATTGCTCTGCTTAGTGGTCACGTTTTACACCTTGTTTTCTGGCAGAATATGAATTTATAGCACAGGTATCACAAAGTGAATCACAGAGAAGTTAAATGATTTGTCCAAGATTAGAACGAGAGATTGTAGCAAAGACGAGCACTGAATCTTGATCTCCTGGTGCCCCAACAGCAGCACCCTCTTCCCTGTACAAGTCCTACCCCAGCCTCCTTGGAGCTGCAAGAAGCGAGAGCTCCGTGCTCACACCGTTCACAGTATCAGAACCCTTGGACGATACCGCAGCGGCCACCAGCGAGCTGTTTGAGCGGCCACGTGGACCGTGTGGTTTTAGTCAAACAGCAGCGATAGCCATCTTCACTGCACCTTATTGCCCACGCGGACCTCGAGGGAATGACGAACCTCTGTCCTCTTCAAAAGCTGTACGGAACAGGAATGTTCAGCTCTTGTGTCTGGTTTTCCTCCTACATAATCGTAGTTGCATCACCTCAAGATGCAGATAGAAGTGACAGCTGACTTACCCTAAATCCAAACAGAGCAGGGCAGTTGCTGATAGTAAGAGGAGAATACTTTGAAGAAAAAGCTAAGCCAGTAGTCTATTACCTTACAGAGGCATCTGTTTGGGTTTGCCCAAGTAGTGCAGATTCTGGGGCACCTGCTGTGCACACAGCCAAATCTGGATGGTATGTGCTTGGGTTTTAAAAAACAAGGAAGTGTTAGCTTGCTCTAATGCCTTGCACTGGATCTGACATTGAAGGAGGAAAGGATGCCCGTGTTTCGGTCTTTGCAGAGCACAGCAGCCTGCTTTCCATGCAGGTGTGAAAAAACACCTCTCTTTGCGAACTTTCCCCACACTTCTGTTTCCAAACGAGACTCTGGGCGTGATTTCTCCGTTGCCTAGGCCACGGTTACCTTAGGGACCTCTCTTTCCACGACTCACCTAGATAACTGCAAGCCGTTTGGCCAGCGTCCTGTGCAGAAGCAAGGCTTAGGTATGTGAGCACTGGACAGAAAACATTCGCGGCCACAGGGACATCAGCAGCAAAGACAAGGCTGCATGGCTTTGGTCGCGTGCCTGCCAGCCTCGGGAACATTTCTGCTTGCCTAATAAATTTTTCCCAGTGGGCAGACGAAAACCTTCAACCCTGGCTGGACTGTCTTGCGGCAGAAAGACACACATTTGAGTTTGAAGTCTGCCATGCACTGCTGCTTGCAGATCTGCTCCGTGTATAAACACGGGGGTAGCAGCAGCTATGGGAGATCATAAAAAAGAATGAGAGCCTGATCTTTGCTCTTTCTTAATATGACAGATGTATATGGACCATTCTACCATGCTTAAAAATTACTTGGTATCAGACTGGATGGTATTCTGCAGCTCTGCACGTTCAGAGAACTTGCAGATGGTGTCTCCATGTGTCTGTTTTGTTTCTCAGCAGTTTATTCCATGGGATTTTAAAGGGTACCCTTTATTCATCTGTCTGTACTGAAAGCTAGGATGTTTTGCCAAAATACATTCCCTCCTGGAATACGAAAACCCTACCAGCACCATTAACTGCTTCCAATAAAAACACCCAGTGGGTTAAGGAGGGGTGTGGAAGTCAAACACAGTTCTCTGCTTTGCCCTCCTGTTTTAGTGTTACGTACACCATCAACGTCCTTGAGCTGCCCATCTTTCATACTTCATTTGCATGTCACATGCACTCTGTTACCTACACAAACTTCCTTCATGCTTAAGCTTATATTAAGAGGGCTTTCCGTAGGCTTCACTGGACCACAGTTTAGTTCTTCCCGTAGCCACAAGCCAGTAGGCGAAGCAGAAGGAAGGGCATGCGTCCAAAGTTACACTGCTCCGTACGGACATTGCCATAGGGGAAGCAACTCATTAAAAATACCAAGCTCTAACTTCAGTTTCACTATTAGGTGCAAGAAAAGAAAACTTGGATATTCTCCACCTTACGATGTCTTAACTATATGAAACCAGGGGTACTCCAGTCTTGGCTAACTTACAGCACGCATAGAACACCAAAATGAAGACTTAGCTATGCTTTGTGATAGTCTACGTTGTCATGGACAAGTTGGCTGTATCCAGCAGACCTGCTGAACTTGGTCAGAATCCTACAAACTCCATCTCCTCTGTAGGAGAGAATACTTAACACCTTTTCTACTAGGATGCGTGATCACCTCGTTTACCTACTAGCATAACTGCAGAGGCTAACAAGATAGTTGGAGGTTGCACAGTTAAATGCTAAGGGGCGCTCAAGCACAAAGCTCCCTACATCATCTCTTTAGGAGTACCAGTAGGGTTGCCCACGCTGGCTCACAAAGCCTAGTGGCGGGCAAATGAGGTGGACAAGCAGCTCCTTTGGCCTCCAGGCCACCTCAGGACTGTTCTGCACAGCAGCACGGGCACTGCAGAAGGTCACTAACACTAGTGGCACAGAGGAAACAGCAGCAGCATCTCGTAACGTGCTTTACACCGTGCATAGCGGGGTAAGAAGGGACTGGAGGGGATGTGAAGGAGGGCTCTACTGCTTTCCTCTCTTTGTGCTCCAATAGACTAGGCACAGATTTGAAAAGCCCTTCCCAACAAAGGGAGGCATAAATTACCGCTACCCCAGAGCAAGGAGGTCAGGTTCCAGTTTATCCTTTGTGGCATGCGTTCCTTAGGGCGGATGGTAAGGTCCCACGCTGCCGTCACATGAAATCTATAAGCCACACTTAAGACCGTACCAGGACTGAAACATGAACTTCTTATTTACTCCCAAATTGAATTCAGCTGCACTCCTTCCCCGGACCAATTCTCTGAAATACTTTGGTAAACAGGTTTTGATATACAGCCTGCAGTAACCTTTAATTAATCTGTATTTGTACACTCTCAGAAGCATAAAACATTAGCATGCTCAGCCTTTAAATCACTGCTATTTATAACGCTAACTGGACTTGAGGTCCTTGCCTTTTTCTGCGTGGGGTGTAACCCAAAATTCCTCCTGATAAGGAAAGGGACTTGGTTTCCTTCTGCAGAGGTGGCGAACCCGCAGCTCATACGGGACACCCACGGTCCATGAAACTGCGTTACCCAGATGTCACTGCCTTCTCCACACGGCTCATTTACAGAGTCCGCAGAACACAAGCACCATTCCCGGAGACCAAAAAAGGCAGCAATCTCCTTATCTGACTCCGAGCACAGGGAAATGGAAATTGTTCTGCTACTTAATGTGAGGGTCAGGCTGAGCCAAAGTAAGGCGGCAGGGCTTGCTGCACGTGGAGAGCTTGCAGGGCTCTGCTGGGCTCTTAAGCAGCAGTGCTGTTCCAACAGGAAGCCCCTGAAAACAGAGAAGAGTATAACCACAGCCTCCGAATAAAGTTGTTTTTTCTTTTACTAACAGAGACGGCACCGAAGCGATGTGTCTGAAGGAGTTTTCTTTATCTGTTCTCAAAACCGGTTTGGTTTCTTTCTAAATCCAGTTATCGTATCACTACATAATACTATTATTAGCGATTGTGATATTTGTCTGCCAGATACAGAGCAGACAGAAAGAAACAATTTAATTCCATTCCACGAGCTGTTTAGCCAGAGAAGGTATTTAATGTGCCTCAAAAGCCAGCTGAACACTGTCCATGCCGACAGCACTGGCAAAGCCTTCATCTGAAATTCATCAGCAGGAGAAAAGCGAAACCATAAAAGGTCATAACTGAACTCGGCATTATTGCTGACGGGGATCAGGGTCGTGGCAGACCTCTCTCATTTGCTCAGAAGACTATATGCCCTGCAGCCGTTCTTCCAAGGGAGAGGAGGAGCGCTAGACGCAGAGATACGATGACCCCTTAACACCCTGCAACGCCATCAACGCCCTTCTGGACCTTAGCGTACCATGGCTTTAGGACAAAACTGAACTAGACCAGCATGCCTGTGCTCTGCAGAACCGCACAAGAGCAGCTGAAAGGAACGGGGATTTTCTGCTAATGAAGAGCCTCCCGGCAGAGCCAAGGACCGCAGGGACAAGGTTCGTTAGCTTAGGGACCAGCCTTTGAAACTCGCACCTTCCCTGTAACGCGGTGCTGCTAGCTGCCTCGAAGGGTGATCCCTCGTGACGGCTCCGACATAAAACTAAGTTATTTCAAAACTGCCCTTCTGAGACCTGCCGATAAAGTAGCTCACAGATACTGGAGGCCCAGAGCTCCGCTTTGTGCTGTTGCTCCCGCTTCGCCGGCTGGGGTAACTGAGGCATACAAGAGTAAAACGATCTTGCCCAAGGACACGCAGGAGAATGGAGCTGGGAGCGAAACCGGAGCTCTCCACTCCCACGCGAATGCCCTCAGCACAAGAACATCTCCTTCTGCCACAGGCCAATGGAACAAACAAATAGATAATGCATTCTCAGGAGCCCTTTTCCTAAACCATCTGCTCCTCTGCCTGAGTCAACAGGCTATTTGAATTACTGGTGTGCTCTGCGTTAAGCATCTCGTTTGATAACTGATTGAACTAAAGCTCCAAGACCTGTCCGCTGAAAAGCCAGAATAAATTTCAGGACTTTCCCCGGTGAGGCTATCAGCAGGCTCTGAGTCTCCACCGGGGTGCGTTTGGGTCCTAGGAAACCCCCGTGTTCATGCACTGGAGTCGTGGTGAATAATTTCTTAGTAACCAAGACATTCCTAGCATTTAACAGCAGGTGAAATGCAGGGATTTTGTTGTGAGAAATACTGTCCTGATATCTCCTTTTCCTCACCAGAAGAAAGGTGAAGGTGAGTATCAGGGAGCATAACTAAGCAGGGAGTTCTCCTGGAACTGCTCCTAATGGAAATGACATTGAAACTAGATGGCCCTTCAAGGAATAAACCCGGATCAGTGCACCCGCACGGATGCATAGGGCAACATACGCTGGTGTTCCTCCATACATTGGTATCTTGCTGCAAAAATGTAGTTTGGATGCAGCTGCGGCGTTCTGCCACCAGCATTAGTGAGGAGGCTGACAGTGGAGGTTACAGCAGCAACAACAGCGACATAGGACATCTCTTCCTTAACCACCAGTCTGTTTGCCCTTTAACCATAAAACTGGTGACAAAAGCCTTCCAGAATCCAGAGGAATTTAAAAGGCTAAAGGTTAGAGACTGAGTCCACACACATGTTCTTAGGAAGGTCACTGCATTCTTGACCCTAACTGTAAACAGAGACTCACAGGAACAGTCAAGATACAATCTGATGCTTCTCTAAAGATGAAGTTCTGGAAGCATTCACATTAGCACTTCTCGGCTGCAGCATTCTCTGTGCAAGTGTCTATGGATGTTCCGCTTCGCAGATGTCTGCACTTGCTTTTCCAGAGAGAGAGCGCGCACGTTCCGACCACCGCTGCACCGCTCGGTCTGAGCGGCCAGCACAGAGCCCCATTTCTCAGGCACTCACAAGAAATGCCCCTAGTGCCACTGCGAACTGGTGGTTATGCTACCACATTCCCTCTTAACAGAGTTTCAGGGCAAAGGACTAACGCTAACCCAGCGTGCGTGGATGTCTGTCACTTGTTGAACCAGGACCAAGCCCTTCATATACGCAATCGATAACCCCACCATTGAGTCACATTCAGTCCCTGTTGGAGTCAGTGATGATCAGCTCTTGTTCTCAAGCTAAACTTGTGTTTTCTCATTTTTCCTTGGAAAAACTCTGCTCATACCCATTGTGCTAAAGGCAGAGAAGTAACGGCTTCCTCACAGAAAGGAACTCCACCGTCTCAGCTGAAGTACGGACTCATAACCTCATGCAGAGGAGCAGGTAGTGAATTCATGTTATACTACTTGCGCATATATATATATATTCTTCTGCGTGTATCTACTGTATAGGTCACTAATCACCATGATGATTTTTTAATTTATATATACAATACCACACTAGGAACAACACAAACCTCAAGGATTTATAAAAGACAAAGAAGGTTGATCAAAAATCAGCCCGCAGGTAGGCAGTACCTGTGTTTTCACGTATGTACTAAAAAAGTAAAAGGTACCACCAATATCCAAAGTATTCACCAAACACGGATAATCAGAAAAGCCCTGTACATTAGGCATGGAAACATGAAGCCATTTGCCCAAAATCATAAAGGAAGCTCGTGGCATAGCTGCAGAGCAGACTACTTGAGTGCCCAATTGTCTTTGTTGAATACTCCACTGTTACTTTGACTCTTTATCTCGGGACCCAGCTTTAGCCAGTAAGAAAACCGAGTTCCTTTTTCAGAAGTGGTTACAGATCGGGGTATTCCTGTCACATAGCTAAAATGTTCAGAACCAGAAATTTGAGAAATTTGCCCTCGTAGATCCAATAAACGGCATTAAATGAATGAATGTTCCTTGCTATCCCTGCAGAGAGAGGGCTTTCCCTTGTCCGAATCAGTCCGGTCTTAGAATAAGCTCATCACGGGCTGATTTAATACAGCTTTGGCAACAGAAGCCCACTTCACTCTGACACAGCGACTGCTGTAAATCATGAGCTCAGTCTCATGTCAGGCCACTTGGTTTTGGAGCAAAAGCACGTTGCAAAATCTCCCTAGAGAGATCACTGAGCTAATGAAATTGCTTTCTTTAAGAGAGCTAATCGTAACAGTAGGGAAGAGCTCAACATGGACATTTGGGGACCAGGCTACCCTTCAAAAGAAGACATTGCTTAACTTGGATGGGTCGCTTCTCCGGCAGGACCCTGGGTATTAGCAGTGCTTCTGCAGACAGAGTGAACACGACCGATCAGTGTGGACATCAGGACGTGGCCCTCGTGGCTCAGAGCTGGGGACTCACAGCCACACTGCACCGCCGATCAGCCAAGTCTCTTCTAACCTGACTACGCATCAGTGCACGGGCTGTGAGGACCGCAAACAGCTCACGCTGGGCGCTGAATGGAAGGGACATTCTGTTCATTGATATTCACTAAATTGCGAAGGACAAAATCCTTAGAATAAAGCAGAGTTTCTTTCAAGAGCATCTTTCCCCATGGCCCAAACCTCATCGAATCATCTGCTGTGTCACAACCCCGATCAGTTCAGTCAAGCTTGAACTCCGAGTCTGACGGTGTGAGCAATTAAATTTAAGACTTTAGGAGCCAAATTCAAAGGAATACGGGGTAGCTTTTTTATTTCCCCCATAAAAGTCATTATTAAAAATAATTTCTAAAAATCATACCCGGTTCCCAGGGTTTAAATCATAGCAGGATCATTTCTGATTTGAATCCTGGCAAATGAGCTCAGTCCTTTGTCCTCTGTTTGGAGGTAAGTCGATAATGGGGTTTTTTGTCAAGAATGGTCTTTGACAACCCAAAGTATAAAACCAAGTTCCAACACAGTCTTAAATATCCTCAGGAAGGTCTTTAGACTTGCTGCTCGAAGCAGGATCAGATATAAGGTCAGACCAGATTGCTCAGATGTTTATCCAGTCTGAACTTGAATACCTCCAAGGATGGAGACTGCAGAGCTTTTCTGGGCAACCTGCTCCCTGGCATGTGTTACAGTCCAAATTTAATTTGGGAAATGCTTACTGGAGCCTTTCACAGGAGCAGCTTGCCCGCCAGCACGAAGACTTTGCAATCCACGTGATGTAAGAAGTAATAATAAAAGAAATACTTCTTTATTTCCATCTCTATTCCATTTTCTCTTCTAACGAACGCCTTTGATTTGCTCAAATGCAGAACAGACAAGCCTGTTAGCTAGTCCTTTCAGAAGCACAGCTCTCGGTCGGCTCAGACGCGCTCCTCCAGAAAGCAGATGTTCTCAACACATGCAGGGCTCAGCTGCGGACTGTGGGCAGTCAGCACGCAGCACACCCATCGATGTGCCTTTTACAGCGAACTGACAGGCAGACAGCTCACCCAGAGCGTAGAGCCTTGCTAGAAGGAGCTGAGGCAAACAGGGCTGGTGTCCTGGGCCAGGGCTCCCTCCACAAATGCTTGTAATGCATGTGGTGTCAGGGCAGGGAGGGCAAGTTTCTTCCTAGAGCTTTGGATGGAGCCCAGAGAATGGACAGGTGAGGATTTCGGACTAAGGATGAGCTCTGGTAGACCGAGAAGTCTCGTGTTTCACGTACTCAGAGAAGCATGGCTTCCCTGTTTTGACTGGAGCGGGCTTTGGAGAAATGTACCTTCCAACTTCCATGGACACTAAACACCTTTAAAGGTGCGGAGTGAAGGGTTTTACCTCACGAGTGAGATTCTAACCCACTCCCTAGAAGAAAGACATTTTTGCTCCCCTTTCCCACGCTTTTGAGTACGCAGATGGAAGAATCTGGCCTTAAAATGCATGTGCAGCAGACGAGAAACCCTGAGGCTCTGCCGTGCCTTTGGCAGCGCTGACATCAGCGAGACGTCTCGCTGGGGAGCTTGGCAATTCCACCAGAGGGGATTTTTTCTCTTCAGTCTGAAGCAGATAGCTTGTCATCAGCCAACACACATGGCAATCTCCAGCACACTGTAAGGGTTCTTCACCCAGCCCTCCTAAAAGCACCTCTGGGAATCCCGCTGTTCTCTGGCACGTTTCTCATGGACGAGCAAAGCGGGAGGCTGAGACCTAACTTTATAAGGTTATAGAATTCAAAGACTTTCAAACCAATTAACTCCAAAGGATATGAAACTGCCTTATATAATCGTGAGTCGAGGCTCACACGGGGGAAAGATAACAGGAATTGCCAGCCTAGGTCAGCTAAAAAGAACCCGTCCTGCTCCATAACCTGCCTCAGCGGGCAGCCTGCAGCCGCTGCCTAGGGAAGAGTGAAAAAAGGGAAATGCAGCGAGCGATTAACCTCCTGCCATTCTTCCAGCTGCTCATCAGCTGGGCGGGCGGGGGCGTGGAGCCAGGAAGCCGTACCCCGATGAGTGCGTACGAGGATTATTCGAGGACCGCTTTTTCACGTGCTCATGTCTGACCTAGCTATACTTCTGACCCGCACAACCCGCTGCTGGAAGGGCTGGTACAATTGATCTGCGCATCCTGCGAAAAACACTGACTCTGTTTTCTCCTACGCTTGAATTCTCTGGCACGTTGCTGGGAACGACGCTTGTTCCTTTGGTTCTCTTTAGACTGCAACAAAAGCCACAGAGCAGAGGAAAGAAGTTCATTTAAATAATCACGAGGCCTCTATTGACCGTACGTGCAGCAGCATGCAACGGCGGGTGGATATCCTACTTGAAAGCGTGATTCTACTCATTAGGCTTCGCCTGTTATTCACTGGATGGCTGGGATGAATTTCCCGTCGAACTCGGGTTGAAGGTGTTTTGTCAGTGATGCCCCTGGAGCTGGATTTTCGCCTGTGGCCTCACACCTGCAGTTCTTCACTTGCTCACCAGCACACATGGCTGTCAGGACAGCCACACCAATGCAGTCGGGAGTGTGTGACCAGCATGCAGCCTTGACGGTGGAACTAGAATTGGTCCAGATGCCTGGGGGGGGCAAGCTCTGCCCCCCCCTCCCGCCTTGTGTCAAAACCCCTCTGAAGGCCATAGACAACAGCCTAGAAACAGACCCACCCCACAGACTCATGGTCTAACCAAATCGCTCGCTCTGTTGTAGAACCTCCCTAGACCTCCCCGGAAACCATGTGCTGTGTACCAGCCCAGGGTGGGTTATTTCAGAGCTAGATGTCACAGCTCCAGATGCTGTCTGGTCCTCAGGCTAGTGGTCTAGATGTAGGCAGCAGTTTGGTCTGCCAGCCTGCTGCAACTGCCTGCCAGTCTGCAGCTGTGCACAGCCTGCGGCAGCCTACCTGCTGGTCGGCATGTGTCGTCTGACAAGGCTGCGGGAAGCTTTAAACACACACGTGTAAAAGCCCCTATATGAAGGGCTCCACGTTCAAAACAGAGTGCCTTTATTCAGGGCGTTCCGTCATTATAAACCAGCAGACAATGGTAGGAATTTCAGTTAAAAGGACACAATCTCCCTCCCCAGGCAACAGGACGGTTTCCAATTTGCAGCCTAACAGAAACCACCACCTCAATCCTTCCTGAACGAACAGTTTTAAAATTTGCAGGCCAGCAAACACCTGGATGCTGCAAGCATTAAATGGGAAAGAGAAGTGATAGCTAACCAAAAACGGAGACAGGAGCTGTTGTTTCTTGTGGTTTTGGTTTTTTTTTTTTGAAGTCTGAGCTTTAAATCTGAGCTATCTGTAATTAGCAATTTTTCAAAATGACACAGTATGGCCCTACTGAACTTGCTTATAGTCCTTATTACAATATCACTGTCCAGTCCAGGTGTTTTCTCAAGCACTGGTTTTCCATTTCACTCTTCTCAACTTACCTGAGTATCTTACTTCATTTTTTGCATATCATCATACATAAAGCAAATGCAGAGTGATGTCTGAAACAAGAGTATATATCTAAAGCCTTATTATGGACTTACCAACGACTGTAAGGTTGACCTGTGCTTGTCTGCTGCCAAGCTTGTTCTCTACAACTAGGGTGTAACATCCACAGTGTTCCTGCTTTGTTGATGATATTGTTAGCTTGCTGCTGTTTTCAGCATTCTCAATTTTAATATGTTCATTTTCTTGAATCTGCCAAATTCAAAAGAAAAAAAAAGTAAAGATTTTATGGGATAAATGTATTCGTATCTGAAAAAGCTCCCATTACAACACACGGTTATCATACGGAGTGTTCTCAGCAGATAACTCTATCACAGCAGCTGGTAATGTGTGTAGGCAACACAAAACATCCAGAAAGGCGGTGGGGCGTTATAGTGGCTCCAGTCCTGCAAAGGCAACGGGCAGCATCACTGCGGTGGGACTCCACTAAGGAACGGGAGTTTCACTTTCTACCTCCTCTTGGACAGGCTGAAAGTGCAAACTGCGTAGTTGGCAGAAGAACAAAGTCTGGTCTCAGAGAGATCACAGTGGAACAAGGGTTTAGCGCTAAAAACCCCGTTCAGAGGCCACATGAGCAAATTATCCACAGACGAGACTTTTACGCTCTTGCCTTAACCAGCCTCACTCTGTATTTCCATATAAATCAGGGTAACGGTTCCTCGGGTCTGAACAATTGAAGACGATGTTGCCTGACATGGAGATGCGATGCTACAGCTGTGCGGAGAGACATACGGAGAGCAGATTTCGCTTTCCTACAGCATCGTTACCTTCTGGAGAGGCAAACACCAAAATCTCAGCTGAATAGCGTAGGCATAGTTTTTAATTGCAACAAAGCTATCACAGCATAAATGACCAAGGAGACTTAGATTTTAATCAGTATTAGCTTGAGACGTGACAGATGATGTAAAAACCTCCTAAGGCCTCACTGCAATTACAGAAGCTGTACGCTGTGTTCTTCGGAAACAGACAACATCATGTCAGTGCCCTTCTTCCTCCCACCCCTTCCTTCTCAGATCAGTGGCTCCTCCAACTCATTCTCACAATGTCCTTAAAAATGAAGGCTATTTAGTTTGCCTTATCTTGTCTCATATGTTCAGAGAACCAGGAATTACGAGGCTAAGAGCCGGGTCTTCTCTGCTTTCTCCTCAACAGAGATAGAACACGTGCATTGTTATAGGCCAAAAGTAGCCTGAGAGAGATGCTCCTATAGTAACTCCAACTGAAAGTTAGCAAGTGGGATTATGTAAGATTACAGTTTAATTTGTACTGAAAGTTCCCCCCCCACCCCCCACCCCGTACTTTGTTCTTCTGATATTCTACACTGCCTTCTGCATTTTGCTTCATTAGGGTTAATCAAAGGGTCATAGTGATGAAGAGATCAGTCCAGTAGAACTAGATCTGTGTTATGCAGAGAAAGCTCTGGAAGGAGGCGCAGAGGCTTCCAGTGGTTGTGGGAAACAGGAAGCTGGATCCCTGTGTTCCCAAAAGAAAGTCAGTGGTTGTAGTTAAGAAGCTTCAACAACTGGTGATGTTAAACGATGGACTTTGATCCCAACTAAGAGGCTTTCAAGGACTTCCCCCTTTCCAGCGGATGGCTGTTCCAGCATCCTTCCCCTAGACTGCCATCACGTACAGCAGTATGGGTCACAGCTTTGTGATATTCCCTTTCTTCAAGCACGAGATACTTGTCCAGAATATGCCTGTGAGAGGCCACCGTGGCTCTCCGGAATCTGAGGGCACGTGAGGAAGGCACGTGGAGAGGACAAGTCCCTCCTGCACGGTGCAGCACACAGCGGCAGGGCTGAAATCCCAACTCGCCACTTACTGCATCTGCTCAAATAACTACCACAAATAACCCCCAGGAAAACGTCAGAACACTTGGGTGATCTTCACTTCTAGGACTGGGAAGGGAAAGGAGTTGAAATCAACCACACTCATAGCAGAGGAAGAAAGCCAAGAATGAAACACCGTGTGGTGGAGTGGAAGTGAAGAAGAAAGCAAAAGAATGGTGCAGCACGGTGCACAGTAGCTGGCTCCCCATCAAACTGAAGAAATGAAAGACTGCTGCCCTCACTTGTCCTGCTACAGCGTTTATGAAGCTTCCTGGTTTTTTTCTTTTCTATCTCATTCACCTGCCATAATGAACCACTTAAAAATGTATACGTCATTTTAAAGTGTGATTTTGCAAACCTTTATACTGTCTCATAGTGAATAACTAAAGAAGAAAGTATGAAGATGGTAAAAAAACATTTGACAAAGGAAAAAAAGGTGTAGAATCACAGACGATGGATCTGATAGGGGTATTCCGAGCTGCTGCTCTCTGTTATCACGTAGATTTTGTATAAAGAAACGGCCTTGAAATCTGTGTAAATAGGGTTGTGGTATGCCACAACCAACTCAGACTGCTTCACAAGCTAGCAACACAAACCTCTCGCTTTTGAGGGGTACGTTACACCTACGTGTTAAGACAGAGCTCGGCAAAACTGAGTATCTCTGGAGCTTCTGAGGCCCGTTTCTGTAGAAATGAGTGGGCCACTTTTTAACCGCAGTCTTGAAACTAAAGAATTCTAAGAAAACAGAGGAGCTCCGGAAAAACCCACCCTTTCCCCTAAAGGAAGAGGTTATTTGGGGTTAGCTGGACTCTGGAATACCCTTTGCACTAGCAAACTGTTTTGAATTCTTTCAGTTAAATGCTGACACATCTGGATGTAGAGTCTAAACTTCCTGGTGGGAGAAGATGTTTTTATTTATGTTCTATAGAGTGCCTAAGGAGTTCAGATGAAATAAACAACTGGCAGCTACAGCACATATTTCTGTGTGCTCTATCCTAACACGGCACCTCCTCGTCTCGTTTGCACTGGGATACTGGGTTATTTGATTTAAAGTGGGGTTATTATTCACTACAGCAACTCGCTTTAGAAACTGCCCCTACGGGCACATCTAATACAGTTCAGGGAAATGAATTCCAGTGGAAGGAACTTTAAACCTAGGGGGTGAGGGCACTCACAGCGCCATAACTGCCGTTGTGCCTCGCGTGGCCACCTCTGTGTGGTACGACATTTCACTCAGGCTTCTTGTATGGCATTTTGCCCCTCTGACATAACTTCAGACCAAGCATCGTTGAAGAGGAGGTTATTTTTGAAGGCGAGAAATGTCTTTCCTGTGACAGAGACTTTTCGGATACCTCTATCTTTCACACCACCTATCCTTTAATTACACAGTCTAAGGCTTTCCTCAAAGGAACACTCGTTATAGGAGGGGACAGGCAGCAACAGGTTTAAATTGTAGCAAGGAAGATTTGCGACTGGCATTAGGAAAAAATTTCTAACACTATGAATACTTAAGCGCTGCAATCGGTTGCTAATGGAGATTGTGACATCTTCATCACTGGAGTGTTTTCAGCAGAGGTGAGGACAACATCTGGCAAGAATGATACGGACTTTGCCAGTTCCTGGGGAAGGGAGATGGACAAGATGGGTCCGTGGTGTTCCTTTCCAGCTCTACTTTTTCAGTGATTGTTACAACAGACCAGAAAACAATTTACCTGCTTACGGAATTTCATCCAGGTGCACGTTATGGGTGCCGTTCCTACCACCTTGGCAAACAATTCCACTGATTCACCCGCACGGACTTTTCTGTCTTCTGGGAACTGAGTAATCTGAGGAGGAGTAGCTGATGGGAAAAAAAAAAAAAGAAATAAATTCTCTCTTTAGGTGTCTGCACTTTCTGTTTTTCTTAAAATTCAGAACACATACGTCTCTCAGCTCAACAGTTTCAGAGCAGTATTTGACATCCAGATTAGCAGTCATCTGTTGCTTGCTATGAAAGAATTCTGTGGACATTGCTGATTTTATTGTAGTGAAGCAATAAAGATCTACCCATCACAAGTTTGCTCACGCAAGACCAGGGTACAGAAAACCAAGGGCCAAAGTTGTTAAGACCTCCCGCTAATTCCAGATATACAGCTTATGAAACGTTGGGTTGAGTTTTTCAGAAGAACTTATTTTTCTCTTCTGCCCTTTGTATTTTTTAAGCATGGCTCCAGCGAACTTGGTATCAATTTGCGTGTGCTGAGGGGGTCTGCAAAGCTGCTCCCTCATGTCATCAACAGCATTCAGAAAATTGAAGACTCAACACCTGCCTCCGAAGATTCTGGCTTCAGTAGCCAGGTGAACATCGTGCGGGACATCTATTAATGAGACGAGGAAGGAAACTGGCGTCTCTCTTCACCACACTCAGTTTTCCCGTGAGCAACGAGAGATCCTTTTGTTCCTGTATTACAGTGCTGCTTTTCGTGTGCCTCTACTTCTGAACCAGGTATCCCTCCTCCTCTTGCCCCCCGCTGCCCGAGCAGCAATAGAGGGCCGAACACCTCTTTGCTGACAGCGCTGCTTCCCGACTCCCGGTTGCGATGCCGGGTAGCTGGTAGCTGCCAGGGAGAGACGCCGTAAATACCACAGCCTGGATGACTCCAGAGTGAAACCTGTTTGGCTGCTTTGCAAGAGCAGCACAACAGAAAATGTTGGGGCGGGAGGGGTGTCGGGGGCGAAGGGGTGTCGGGGGGGAAGGGGGCAGGCTTGAAGATGTATTGACAGAAAGGCATCCCTAACATTACAACGACCTCACTGGTAGGGTCTTGCTATAGCTTATTCGACAGTAACTTCTTTGCATGCTCGTAACTGAAGTCTTAGGGCAGTGTAGCCTTGTGAGCAAGTTTGAAAAGGGGACTTTGCTCCCGTTTAATCACATACGCTAACAAATCTAGTGGGCAAACAGATGTACTGAGAAATGTGGTGTCTGTTCCTTAAAACTGTACTGGTCTATCATTTATTCCTACAGGATGACACACGCAGCAAATTACCTGCTTTTGGAGGAGTCTTTGGAGCTGGTTTCTTCTTCACTGTTGCTTCACCTAGTAAGAAAAAAAAAAGTTAGATCAAAGGTGAGCTTTGAAAGGTACCAAATTAACTGCAAACTTACTGTAAACTCACATCCATGGCGATGCTTTGTTGGCACTTGAAAATATAATATGTTCTTTCAGCATATTAAACTAAAGAATTAAAAACACTTTTTGAAAGCACTTCTATTATCCCGGATGATCCTCAGAATATTCACAGCTGAAGCTGGAACTTTTTAAATAATCAAAGAAATCTGCTACACATCTCCCATGATCTGTCACACTCCATTCCTTTAACTGGGGTGAAAACAGCGGGTCAAGACCCATCTCACACGGAATTTCTGCTCTGATTTCCAGCATAATCAGTGCTGAGTGAGCTCAGTTAAAAGTAGGGCAGTTAACCCCACATGCTGCTTCTTATGCCACTTGTGAGCTAGCACAGAAACGACGATATACCAGCAGGAAACACTAGCATCACACCTCTGCCTCATCCTCTTCTCTAGCTAGGGACAACCTTTTGCTATGTTCGCAAAAGAAGAGGTCATGGCATCAGAAAACATGGCCCAGAATTTGGAATGAGTGCACGTGAATTTTGGCAAGACCATCTTCTACAAACTGTGTGAGTGGGCAGCAGAAAGGCAGTAGCTCAGACAGGTAGAAAATGACTGTTAACTCTTTTTCACAGAACGAGAGCTGGGGCTCACCCAGTCACATTACCAGGCAGCAGGCATTAAAGAAGCAAAAGCGTTTTCAAGTACAGCATGCGTCATCTATGTCTGCAGACCAGTAACAGCACTTGTTGGAAAGCACAGAGTCACAGGAGCGAGGTCTAGTGGTGGCCGTTACGTGTAACGGTCTGGACGCCTCCAGACCACTGAGCTCCAGAAGCGGGGGGCTCATCCCTTTCAGAGCACTCTCTTCTCATCTGCTGTCCTGAGCATCCTCGTCAGAGAACAGCCTCTGCTGGGAAAGGGCATCTCTTATTTCCGTATGCCCGAGCAGGCAGCTTGACTGAAGGAGCCTGGCTTTGAAGACGTTACTGCCTCCAACAGAAGCAGTATCTGCAAAGTGCTTTTGAACATCTGGCAGTCTCAATTCTTGGTTCCTTGTTTACTTAAGTTATTTCAAAGTAGCAAGACACTGAACAGCAAAAAAATCCCTCCAAAATCCCCCAGGCCAATAAAAAGAGTCTTTGATGCTAACACCCTTCGCCACAGCAAATTACAAGCTGGGAGTGACACCCAGGGAAAACACCGCCTGGTGCCACACGAGTGAGTGAGTTATGAACCCACCACGGCAGTCTAACGTTACAGCCCAAGCAATAGACAGCTGTGGAGACGGGTTTGACATTCCAGAGTCATCGGCGAGAACAGCTGCTGTGCTGTAGGTTGCTAGAAGAGCAAATGCTTTAATAAATATACAGTGGTTTAGCTGTCATCACCAGCGTTCGTTCGGTTCCTTCTGGAGAGGAGTTCACTATCACTGAATGTAGAAGAGGTTTTTGCCACCTTCTTTTTCATAAACTTCCCTTTCATAGTAGTTTTCTCCCCAAGTGTGCTTAGCTTTTATTTCCTCAGTCTTTGCTGGTTTTGTAGGAACCAGAAACAGAGCTGAGGGAGAGGCAGGATATTCCTGCAGTACTTATGCCTGAGTCAAAGAGGAATAGTTGGGTACCTCCCAAGGAAGCCTCTCCTCGACGACTGTCAGCTCAACAGACCTAGTTAAAGGTTTAGGTTAGTCCTTGTGTTTATCCTAGTATAACCGCACCAGCAGGGCACGAGACAGCTATCTGTCCTGCCACATCTTCCACGTGGGCTTGACCCTGTTTCAGAGGAGGCCTTCAAAGAGCACCACTGCTCATTACAGAGACCCCTGAATTTCAGGCCACCAACAGACTGGCGTGTACCCTGGCTACTGTAGTAAGAAACAGCAAATAGATCTCCAGATCGTTCTTCCTGCCCAAGCTGTGGGAGAAAAAATAAGCGGTGGTTCCAAAGCAGCTTTCCTCTTTGTCACTGTATGGTCACAGCCTGAGCTGAAACTCTTACTTCAAGCTGTAGTCATGGGAGTGAAACTCCTCCTGTGATCAGGTGCCAGCTGGAAGGGCTGTAGAGCCCGGCTGATCGTCTGCTGTTGAACATGCCTATGGATGGAAATAATCCGGTACTCAGCAGGTGCATAATCCCGTGCAAATTAACTCAGTCGATTTAAACACACGTAAACGTTTGTGTGTGTGCGCACGCACCGTGTTTGACGTCGGATTCTCTGCTCTTCTCCAGACTGAGAATGCAGTGGCTGTCGGGTATCTCCTCAGAGGCGTAACGGCTTTTAACACAAGCTAAAGCAAGGTATTGATTTGGTAACCTCCACGCTCCCTTAAGCCTGATACGATAAAAGAGCACCAACGATGAGGACAAAGTGCCATTGTCAAGTGCTGTCCTGGGTTGCTACCTTTCAGGAATGTCACTGCAGACGAATGAGAGGAAAAGCCCATTCCGTAATCCAGCAGGATTTTCACTCAGCAGTCACCTCCCGGCCTGCCACGTGTATTTGTTGCAGTACCTCAGTTAACAAGCGAGGGGCTGGTGGAGTCACCGCACTCTTCAAATGTTCACGTTTCAATCTGACTCCTCGTATCTCAAAACTGCTTTTCTTCCTGGCCGACAACGTCATCCTCTGCCTGGGCACAATACACGCACAGTGGGTGCCTGCGTACTCAGATACCCCCTCGCTTTTCCCTGCCTGCCCTCAGCTACTCTCACGGAAGGGACCCCAATAACCCAGGGTGTTCATTCGCAACTACCGTCAGTGACGTTCGGTTCATCACTGTTCAAGAGCAATGCCTGTACGCAGGCGAGGACGCATCGTGAACCTGCAGGTATTACAGTGGAATTCACCCACGGTGTCACTCCAGCCCCGGAGCACCTAAGGGCTCTGCCCGTGACCGTTTACAAGGCTCTCACCTCAACGAGGATTTCCATAGCAGCAAAGCAAAGAACATGAACCCCCCACCTCATCCAGCTAGGGTACAGCTTCCTATACGTGAATACAAACGTCTTGTTTAATTTTTAGTTTTTACCCCCCAGGACAGTGCACTCCCTTAACCGAGCTAAATGCAGCCTGTCACTGGACCTCATCAAACCACGCAGACGGCGAAGGGTCGCTGGGAGGTCTGGCTGCATTCCCTCCTCTGCAGAGACAAGCAGCCCCGAGCAGAAATGAAAGGCAGGGGAGTGTGGGACGGGATGAGTACAAGGACGTGTCTCCGGGTCTGCGAAGGCGACGTCTTGGGCTAACAGCATACGCTCCTCTGTTCTTAGATTTTCCTTAAGAATACCAGCTCATCTCATCCATCTTTTTGAAACGCAACTTGAGTTTCAAAAGCTGCTGGAGACAGTGACAAAAATCTAATAAGATTATCCAAAGCTGACGAGGTCAAATGATTATTTTCGTTAAAACATTTGAGCCTCTTGAAAATGTTAGCTCAAGTCTGCCTCTGCTGCTTTTTTAAAAAAAAGAGGGTTGTTTCTCTTCTGATATTTACACTGAAACAGGCTGAAGCTGAAAACGTCTGGAAGAAAAAGGACATAATATTGCCTCCTTAAATGAATCTGCCTTCTAGAAACAACTTAAGGTAAACATTACAGGGCTGGTATTTACCTAACTTTATAGGCAGGTTTGCCTCTCAGAGAGCTTGTGTCTGGGTGGGGGGACACAACCTCATAAAGGGAGAGGTCCCGTACAAGCTGATGGCTGCAGGACGTTCGGTTGCGCCGCTTCTTGCCCTGATAGTGAATTCATAGGAGCAGATAGGTTCAGAAGCCTCCGTCTTCCTTTTTGTTTCCCTTTTTTGGAATTTTACTAAAAATAGGCATAGCCCTGCCCTGCAATGGCTCTCTGCACAACTTGCTTTCATGAAGCATGAAGTAAAACTCTTACAGTCTGAAAAAAACCCATCAGTACTCAAGAGAGCCTTTCCAACCAGTCCATACTTTCTACCGTCTTCCTTGAGGAACGTGGCTAAAATGATGTCCACGTCTTCTGTAGGGAAGGATTTCAGCACCTGGTACGCAGTTCAGCTAACACCTAACTGTTCCATCGGGAACAGGACTCTTCCCCACTTCTGTCGCCTCACTTGAGCTCAGGGTGGGAGCAGCGCTAATGACATACTCTAATACTACAGTCACATAGGAAACCACTTTCCTCTCTCAAAAAACTTTTCACAATTTCATCTTCTGAGAGGAACTAAACTGTTTATTTCAGAGCTTCCTTTCAGAGCAACTGAAAAAAAAGTCATTTCTGATATGTCGGATATGATGGTAACAGGAGTATTTATACAGGAGATGGAGAACCCAGACTCAAGCCTCTGCTCCTCCTTCCCCATCTCATCTGCATGCTTCAGACATACGAGGTCTCTCTCTCCCACGTGTAAATCAATCAGAGAAACCTCCTTGAGACCCTTCTGGGGATAGATAGCAGGGTCTAATCAATGGTCACTGTTGTCTGTAAACCTGCACCACTCACTGATACGCTAGAAAGCATGCAGAGACTGAGACCTAGGAGTACAGAAAAAATAAAGGACTTAGCCTTGTGCTCAAGGCAATGAATGATGTAGTCCTGTCTTTGCTTCTGTCACAGACTTCGTGGATGGTACAAAAACTTACTACAGGTATTCTTTAGCACAGATAAGATGAAATAGGAGAGAGCCGACGGCTACAGTTGTGGTAGCAAAGGAGACCACATCATCCCTTACCAGCGTACTCACACATTCACAACCCATGCTAATTGCTACAGAGCAAACCGACAGCCGCGTCGCACTGACACCAGCAGCCTGAAAACCTCATCACGTCTGAACGTTAAACAGTTCCACTTCATCGCTTCCCAAAGAGAAAACTCCTCACGCTCTTTCCAAAGAACTGGTTTCTATCTAAATGCAATAAAACGAAAGCAGCTCTGGCGTGACTATGAGGACAAGCAGAATTAGAAGACTAAGCGCCACGCCAGTCAGTTACTTGACTTCGCCTGGTTCAGAACGGTTCTGAAGAGCTTGCATTTTTTTCATTGAAAACAACTGCCATTTTGTTGCAACATCCCATGTTTAGTTTCTGAATCGTGCGGAGATTGTCCTCTAGTTGAAAACCGCCACCCGCCACCTTCTCCAAACACAATTAGAAACCCAGGATGTACTCACTCTTGCATTCCCGTCACGAGAGGGCTGGCATGTACTAGCAGAGCTCAAGAGCGCAATACTGACCCTGAGAGTAACTCAAGATTTGAAAACAGCTCGGCTGGAGGAAGAAACAATTCCATGGCAGTTTAGTAGCACAGAGCTTGAGCAATTTCTACACTCAGAGCAAATCTGAGCGGCCCGGAAGAGATCCGGTCTCAAAGAGAGCTTGCAAACAACCCAGCTCATGTGAATCCACTAAAAGCTCTGGTGGAAGCAAGACAACAACGTTAGGTTCTTAAACATAATTTAGTTCTGATATTTCTCATGTCCTGCAAGAACGTCTACAATTAGATGCCAGAATGCTGTGCCCCAGGGCGTAGGAACAGGCATCTAAACTAGGTTACTAGCCTGCGACCCAGTCCGTCGGGTAGGAAAGCGCTGTCAGGTCCGCTGGGCGTGCAGGAGCTCCCGGTGTTGCAGAGGGAAAAGCTAGGGGTGTTACGTGCTTTTGCACGTTAATTAAGCCAATGGACTCAGGTCCCTGTATTATAGAGAGGACGTTTTGGTCAGTGCTTCTTATTCGATGCCTCAGATCCGCAATTTCCAGTCGATGACTTCACTGGGAATTAAGGATGCACGACACCTCTTCGGCTCAAGGCCGCGTAGCAAAACTGCGCTCATTTTTCTCTGCGGGAGACAGTCAATAAGTATTTCTGTCTTCTCCTGTCAACAGACAGACATGTAGGATGGACTGTATGCAAAACACATGGAAAACACTGTCCCGTGCCAACATTAACTCACAGAGAGTCAGTGCGGTGTGAGCTGTAAAGGAACTTGGCAGAGACTCCAAACGCGTACCCGGCGTTAGCTAAAAAGTGCTGAACGGGGCACTCAGGAGAAGCGACATACACAAGAAATCCGTGTTTCTCCATTGCTCTCTTGAGACGTACATTAACGGAATTTTCATACGTGGGGGCAACCGACCTTCAGAGTCACCAAGTGGCATCTTAGGTGGCCTCTTTACTTCAGCCGAAGCGTCGCCCTTTGACTCTGAGGTATGAGGTCAGTACCTTCCATTATTCAGGGCTTCAGGGAAATCATATCTCGGTCTTCGAAACAGCTGATGGCAGTTTTACAAACAGAACGATCTGATGTGAAATTAATATTTTGAAACATTTTATATTCATCAGTGCCGTGTTTCCTATTGCACTGATGGGGTGGAAGTAAGAAAAGCTTCAAGCTTTAGTTATGTATTTAGTTATGTATTATCTCAACTGGACGCATCAAGTTTAATGTTTGAACGACATTGGTGCTGGCAGACTTGGATTCTCTGGCAAAACCGTTTATTGAGGAGTAAGTGACAGAACTGCATGCTAATCCCTTGGCCAGTGACTCATTTTCCATGGTAATTAAAATGCTTAGAACCCTCCACCACCACTATGGAAAAGAATACACAACACGCCAGGGAGTCCTGTCTGACTTATTTACTTTTATGACACGCTGTTCCAGAGATGTCACCACTCAGCCTTGCGTTGAAGTCCCAGCAATGCTGAGAAGTCAGATCTGGGAAGATAACAGAGCAGCCTTCCAGAGGGTTTGATCTGGACAGCATCAGTGGAGATGTTTTATTAACAACTGTCAGCAAAAGCATGCATCATTGCTTAACCAAAAAGGTGTCTGACATGAAATCGGACATCTCATATAGCAGCAGATGTCAAAGATTTGTATCAGCAAGATACCAGACACTGCTCCATAACGTATGTTGGGCTCCTTTCCTTGCAGGTGTATGGAGGAAGTTCTTGTCTTTGATGTAACTTTAACTGAGCAGAACTTACACTTGTACAGCCAAACTCGGTGCTGGGCACCCCTTCAGTGTGTGTGGTTTGGATATGGGGACAGTGGGTTTAACAAACGCTGCTCACATGAAGGAATCCAGGATATCCTGTTAGGTTTTCATACCACTGATCATGACAGGTGATAGTTGCCATTTCTTAATATTTACTGGAAGAAGTGCTGTGAATTAGCCCTACAAAAAGCCGTGGTCATTTCTGTCCAAACACCAATCCAGTGCTTAGAGTTAGGAGGGTTATTTTCTAAAGCGTTAAAGCCAACTCTTTTCTCAGTAGCGATGCTTGGGATACAGATTCTTCCTACTATAGTAAAGTTATGTTGCATGGCTCAGCCCTGGTGAAGTTTACAAAATAGCATCCAGCTGTTGTAATATGCCTTCTTCCTCATCAAATCTTGAAAAAAAAAGTAGGGTTCTAGACCCGCAAATCAGTGTGCCTGATCTTGGGCTAATTATTCCAGCTATAACTTACTGCTGTTTTGGTCCCCAGCTTAAGGTGCATTAAGGAGGACAAAACATTAGGAAGTGTGGAGTAATAATAGGTCTTTTGAAAAAGAGAATATTTGTTTATAAACCTTCAAATCTTTATTTACTCTTAAAAATCTCAAGCAGCTCTTTGATTTTTCCACAGCCTGCTGGGCCAAACCCATTTATCTAATAGGCACTGACGATTTTGCAGGTGGCCTTGGTAACTGAAATAAGCAATTCCCTTTAAGACTAACTGGAGTAGCTTGCAGTTTCAATGGGAATGGGGTGTTCAAATCCCTTTACAGCAGATGCTTCCAAAGCTCCCTAGAGAAATGTTCAAGCGGTGAGAATTTTTAGCTGAGCACTTCTGCCGCAGGGTTATGTCAAACTAGAAGACCCTTCCATTATCCTCTGTTCTGGCATAGCACGGAGTGTGCAGTATAATAAATAACAAAAGCTTCCAATTTTCCACTGCCTCTTCTAGTCTTTTATATCTGTGCAGAAGAAACGTAACACTTGATTACTCTAACTCAGTAGCATTTCACATCCACCTAGCAAAGACACGAGTGTCTGTCAGTACAGCCAGTGAAGAATGAACCAACTCCAACATTAAAAAAAGAGATGTCCTTCCTCCATGCCTCCTAAGGATTGATTTCACTCGGATTCAAAGCTGGAGCTGTTTGTTATTCTCAGAAGCTTTAGTACTTACTCTGTTTACGGAGTTGCATTCTGCAGAGTCATAATTATGACCAAATTCTGGTGACAGAATATTAATTGTAAGCAAAAATGAATACATGATAATTTTCCTAATTTGCTACCACGGGAGCAATCTTTCTGCACATAAACACTGTAAACATCTATTCAAAGATACTGTTAAAGATTGGATGCGACAAAGCTATCTTCAGAGATGTTTTCTTGAATAACTGCTGACTCTAAGCCAGAGTCTACAGTATATACTGCATTTCCAAAGAGGTCATGCCTAAAATTTTACTTACTGTTCAATTCCAAAGCTGAAGCTTCCAATAATAAAACAACGTTGTCAGAATGAGCAGTCAAATGGGTCAGCAACCATTCTCACAGTGAGACAAATTTTACAGGTTACCATACTGGCCACATTCATTCTCTTTCACAAAAAGGCACGTATTGCTCTTTGCCTTCCATAACTAAACGTGACCTACCTTCCTTAGCATTTATCTGAGGGGAGAAAGGCTCGACATAGCTACTAACCATGAAATTTGACTAGCACTCTCATACAGAAAATGGAAAATAGGGATTTTTTTTTTTCCCCCTGGGAAGCATTTCTAAGCATGACAGAGAGCACATGGCTTCTGTAGCCCATACAGTATACACTGTCGGGATTGAATTCACTACTCAAAATTCAGAATTTATGCAGGAAGATGATCAGCAACTTTTGTTCTCTATTTCTTCAATATCATTCCTTACACTCTACTTGCCATCAGAACTGTGGGTGAGTTGATGTGGGAACACAGACTAGAAGAGACCAGAGTTAAAATGAATCTCCTTGTTAGATCGGGACATCTTCATTCACAGTCATTCTCTACTAACCTTCTTTTATAGCAAAAATGCACCAATACCTGACTTGTTAAGACAGTCCTCTTTCAGGTAAGGAACTTTAAAATCTCCACATCAGAAAGGGATTTCGGTTTAAATTGAAACTGCAAAGTCTGCTGGATCAGTTTGTCTATTTTGCCCCTGACAAATGTACAAATATAACACTCATTTCAGGGAGAAAAATGCCCACAGTCCTCCAGCACTGCAGCTGAGATGATACCAACCACCTGTGGAACCTCTGCAGCCAAATCCCTTTAAAATGAAAAAGGTATTTTTCCAAAGTTTCCCAAAATCTCTTCCAAAGCCAAGCCTCCTAACGTTCGCTCTGGTTACCTTCGTGTTTTCAGTGCAACGGGAAAGACCTTTCAAAGGTGTTTTGAAAGACAAGCTGATGAGAACATCAAGAACCGTAAAGACCGATATACCGTGTCATGCAGTAACCTTACAGAAACCAGTCACCCTTTTTTCAACCTCCTTTTTCCAACCGGTTCTGAAGCCAGAGTCGATAGCTTCTGTTTTGCTCCCCATCTCCCATTTTCACTAAAATCAACAGCCAGACAAGCAGTGACCTCAGCACAGTCGTATATCCACATACCTAGACTTGGCTCCCAACCCACACTCTCTCCTGGGAAAGCTGCGATGGACAACACTGCTGGGGGGATCAGAGGAAATGTCTGGGCTTGTGTGCACAGAAAACACCATTTAGAACGCTAGCCTGTGGAGCCTTTAATGGCTTTAAAACTTCCTTTCCCACCAACGTTCAAGAACATTGCTATTATTTAGCAATGAATTATTATGAAGCTCAGGCGCAGAGGTAGGGCATGTCGGTGTGACCCTTCCACACCTCCAAATGACTGGCGGGACGGCAAGTTAAAATGCTCAGCCAGCAGCTCAGAAATAGCTGTTACCCAGGGCACAGCTTTGTGCAAGGCAACAATTCCAGCACAATTATCATCTGTGATCAATCAGTACAAAACTGCACTGAAAGCGGCTGAAAATGTTCCATGATGGTACACTACAGAGTAGAGTTTATTTCTTCTTTTTGAGAAAGGCACGGATAAAATATTTCATGGTTCCATTAGAACCACATCTTTACATCTTTTGTAGGAACTCGCGTGGTGGACATCTTCGATACAACTTTCCAAGCCTGGTGTTGATTTAAGAGGTATTTGTACGCCACGGACACTTAATAACAGAAGTAGTAGTGGCCTTAGGAATTTCTAAACTGACGTTATTGTGCTGCCTTTAGCATTCCGAGCTTCCTCTTAACTGAACGCATGTATGCAGAGTAGCAAACATGGGAGTTCGTAGCTGATGTGTTATTTCAGAAAGCGTTAAAAGCAGGTGAAGGATTTAGGCTTAAAACAAAGAATGTGTAATTCGACAAACCGGTCCCTGCAGTCACGGAGAAAGGACAGACGATGCTATGGGGCATTTCAGTCAAGATACCGTGCCGACCCACGGTAAGGCAGTGCAGCGTCTACACAGGACACAACACGACTTGAAACAAACTGCTTGAGAATTTTTGTGCTCTTTGGGAGGCAGCCAGAAATAAATTCGTGTCCTAAGTTTATTGCACCATTATGGAAAACTGAGAGTAGAGCGGGCTAGGTCTGAACCCACCGTTTCGGCAGTTACTCCTAATCCCCACCAGGCAAAAACTCAATGTGCAAGGGTTAAAGAAACAGCACAAGCTTCTGATGCCATGCTGGCAAACAGAGGGGAATGACCACAGAACCCCAAAGCACTCTTTTGTTTCCACGAAAAGGAAGTGATCAAAGTCACTGTCACTTACTCTCTGTTGGCAGCACAGGGGGAAGTGTGGTCTTAGGCTTCTTGGGCTTCTTCTCAGCAGGCTTTGAGGTCTTTGTGGATGAGGCATCTGCAATCAAAACAAATAATAAAATACAAATCCTATTTAAAAATCAATAGTGGAAAAAGCTGCTTATTACATCAGTTTGTTTTGGATCTTTCTGCGAAGTTACAGGAAATTGCCGTCCTTTTGGTTTCTAAGACAGATTTTCTGCACGCACTTTCTGGAGAATGTCACATTCTAAAAGGACGAGCAAGTAGAGATGGAGAAGCCCTCTACGAAAGCAGCTGCGCTCAGAACGTGAGAAAGCAACTCGACAAGAGGCACCATCCAAGCTGACAGGTCTGTTCTAACTGAATCGAACAAAGCGTAATGTGCTCAAAGCTGCTTTAGGCAGTGCGTGGAAGAGGGAAGCAACGGCGTATTTGAAGCTCCACCTCATCCAGAAGAATCTCTTGCCATGTCATTCTTCTGCTCCACTGTCTACGTGATCTATACAAGTGAACACACTTGGAAAAGTTGCATCTCCTCTGTATGTTTGAATCTTTCCAAGCAGATATGATTACAGATTGGTTCATTCTCAAATAAAAATGGCAGAAGGGACAGCACAGGACTCAAGTCTGATGGATGTCATTATTCTCAAGATTGCTCAGCTCATATCCAGGAACTACTCAGTACTGCAGGCTCCACCAACAGCTTACGGTCAATACGAGCTCTCTTCCATGTGAATCCAATGTCACAGAGAGAAGGAACGAGCTTTTTTCAGCAAGGTTATCCCAGGTTGAGCACATGCTAGAATGAAAACCCTAGTGAGTCCTACTTGTTAAGACTGCTTGAGCCTGACATTTATCTTTGGAAGAAAGGTCCCAAATCTGGATTATGATCCCAGCAATAGCTGTATCAATTTAGAGCTTTCAAACATTCAGCTTTCAGAGGATTTGTGCATGAGACAGCTGCTTGAAATTTAGTTACCAGAGAAAAGATAACATAGATGTTACAGAACCACCTATCTCAGTCACCTGCTTCTGGGTGCCACAGTGTGAAAGTTCATCTTTCCAAGTTTCCTAAAAAGTTAAGAGGAAGGAAGAATCTCCTAGCAAACAATTCCGAGCAGAAGGCTGTGCTAGATCTGAGTTCAGACACTCAGATTCTACAGATTTGCCCCTGAGCTAGTTTGACAACCAAAGTCAAACACTCCTCCAATCTGATTTGTGTCCACGGGGCCAAAAGGACCATAATGGTATTTATGGTTACTCACCGAGTCTAAAAATCAGCATCTGGGATGCTGACAGCAAACTGAGTAGAAGGGAGTTCTACAATTTTAATTGTTGTTTTGGATCACAATTCTAATTTTAAAATAACTGTCATCCCCTCTGCCAGTCACAGACATGGGGTATCCAATGGCGCCTCTCCTGAATAGCTGCAGTTTGCTGCGGTGCCCCTCCTCAAAAACCTCTTCTCAGCTGTACAAAGCAGCAAGCCAGTAGGGAATGGAAAAGACAGATGAGGCAGCCACTATCAAGGTAAGGAATGTGGTCATCCTGGTGTCCAACATTTCGGAGCAGTGAGCTCCCAACTCCACGGGTGCCACTGCCAGAGTGAGCCAGACAGCAGATGTAACACCATTCATGTCATCATGCGATGACTACGTCATGAGCTGACAGCCTCCCACGGTCAAGACTTTGCAAGGCAAAGTCTACCTCCAGCCTCCTAGAACGCGCAATGCCCAGCAGGAAATTGGAAGTGGGAAATATGCCAAGGGAGGCTTCAGGAGGAAGAGCAACTATGTGAAGGAGACAAAGTCAAAGGAAAAAACAGACAGGTGATTGAGACATTTAAAAGATGCTAGGGCAGCTCTGGAGAACTACTGTGTGCTAAGCACTTGATGATCTGATCCCTTAATACTCTGCGTCTCTGGTAGTTAAGGTGTTACAGGGGACTAGATTTTGCCTAAAGCCTCTTCTTGACAGTCTTTGAAATTCGGTGCTCGTAAAAGTCATTACCTTAAATTACAGAAACATAAACAATAGCTTATCCAATGTCTAAGCCCGAATACGTTGTGACCACAGTATCGCAGAAAGTGCCATTACAGGAACCAATGCAATTGATTGCAATTATACGTATAATTAATTCCTTTTCCAGATACATGCAGACTGACCCTTACTTGATGGAGTTACAGGATCGTGTTCTTACCTTGTGTCACGCTACACTAGGAAAAAAGAAAAATAACAGTTTTCTTTTCTAGACCTCCTGCCCCAAATAACCCCGTTTCTGTAACACGGTTGTGAAGGCTTAGATCTATGTTATTGGGCTTGTTGTGTGGTTTTGTGTTCTTTTTCAGTCACAATGGAAAATACCAGAGTATTCAAGGATGACCTCACCAGAAGGTGGGCTGATAAGAAGCACATTTGGTTACTTAAAATCTCTTAAGTAACTTAAAATCCATGGCAGTTTTAAAAGTCTGAGCTCTCAACCTCGTGGCAAAAATATTTGCCCAAGGCCAAGACTACTTGGCAAGAGTACGGTGTCATCAGCATGACTGAGGCTGAAAAACAGGTACTTCAGTCAGCAAATTATCCACGTTCTAAGACTATGGCATACAAAGGCGGTTGAGCTGCTAATTGCTTTATTTTGCTTGCTTCCACTAGAAAGAACAAATGACCAAATGTCAGCGAATGCAAAGAATTCAAAAGCTGTAGACTGAGCAATGTGCCACACGTAGTCCTGAGGCAGACTGGCACCCAGGCTCACACACCAAATTCTTACGTGCTCTTAAAAATGCATACAGGTCAGAAGCAAATCTTCATGGGTTCAACTTACTGCTCTAAAACCCTTGTAGAAATACAGTGGGCAGCAGGAGAACCCAGATTATTCCACAAAGCAGCCAGAGCCCTTGGCTCTGTACTGTCTCTCTGCTCACGCTCCTTTACGGTTGACATTGAATTCCCTATTGACCAAAAAGCGCAGAAGGGAAGGGGGCAGAGTTCTTTGTGCGTATGTGGTTTATAAAGGCTGGTACTGGGAAATAAAGCGAGGAAGGAGAACGCTCTAAGGAGAGGTTTTCCCGTATCCACTCAAGTACTCACCTTCCACCACCACTTTGCAGGCACACTCAGCTTTTCCTGCTGCGTTCTCAGCTAGGCATTTGTATTCGCCCCCATCTTCAGGCACGGCCTTCTCAACGGTAAGTGAACACAGTGCCCCTAGTACAAAGGAAGGAGACAGCGCAGGGACGTTATGTTGCAGTTCACAAAAACCTGAGTGCTATTAAGGAACAAAATGCACCAAATGATCCAGTTCTTTACTACATGTGATCTTCACTGCTAGAAAAAGTTGTTTTGTCCTTAAAAATTCAACATCAGAACTGGAGCCTCAGGAACAGTAAAGCAAATAAAAATACACTGATAGAAATATTAACTCTTATTGCTGTTCCCGAGGATGCGCCAAGCTGTGCCCGCAGCCCTCAAGCGGTTAATGGATGAGGGTGGAGAAGAGCTGGAGCAGAATCTCTGCTGCTGTTTTTTCTCCTCTAGCAGGGATGAGAAGTCCTCGCTCAGATGATCGTCCTCCAAACGCGCTAGCAGTGCAGGACTGCAAATAAGAGGGCTTCTGTCAAGCGGCCACCTGCGCTACTTTGGTTCAGGCTTATCTCTAGGACTCCCGTGAGCATCCACGTCTGAAAGCAGGACTTCAGCTTAGGGTCCAAGTTTAAAAATGGGGCTGAAAGACGTTTTCTTTTTGCTTGATTTACTTAAAGAATGAAGGTCTGCTGTCGTAAAGCATCCATTAGAAAGTCTAATATATCGGTGTCAATCAAATCTGTCACTGCAACAAATCTATTTCTTTTCAAACAAAAAAAAGCAAAATTTGATTTCACTAAGTCTGCAGAAACCGGATGCGACATAAGCTCTGTTGTTACCACGGGAAGCTTGGTATGACCCAAGGGAAATACATTTCCTCTTGAAAAATAAAACTCTGTGAACCAAAAGAGAAGCTGTTCCCAGTAGCTGCGGGGTGAGGAAGAAGAACTGTGCTTTACCTAATCCCTTACCTTCACTTGCATTTCTCGGGACAAGGAGGTGCCTTGCTCCCCAGGGAGAACCCCAATTCAAACACTCCAGACCTTCCCCTTCCAAAATTCCCCTCATTAAGTGAGGGTGAAGCACGGGCTTCACCTTCCTCACTGGAAAGCCTGGCCCGTCCCCTAAACACAGCCCGAGCCGTTGCGCACTCCCACCCGCTGCTGTTGGCTTGTCCACAACGCCTGCCCCCTCCACTGATTTCAGCTGCAATCACAGCTCCCCCTCCTTAGCTACCTTTCTCTCAGCCTCTCCCAGTTCATGACAGGATCGCATACGTGATCTTTTTGAGACATTTCACCTGTGTCCTGAGGCATAAGGAAATTTTCCAGCATCTCGTGCTATTTGCCACCTCTGTGCTAACCGGCGGTTGCCTTCTGCCTTCCAGATCCCCGGCTCCCCATCAGACACACCCTTGTGGTGTGGGACACGGCACAGGTGACACTGGTCCTTGAAAGGAACCTCGAGAGGTCCTTGGAAAGAACACCCCCCCATCAGAAGAACTTTGGAAGTTTACTGGCTCCTCTCGGAGACTAGACATCGGTTCTGATGTGACAATTATGCCTTTGGCATTCAGATTTTCCCTCACTGTATAACTGGATGTTATTATTGCAGATAAATCTTACAAAAAACATTAAAATTGTTCCAAACAAATTTGGTTTGCCAGATGCGCACAAGGGTTAGAAGAAAATAAATTTTTCTCTTCTCGCCATCCTCCACAAAACCAAGAAGCTCTAAATAATGACTGTTTTCCCCCTGAGAAATGATGTGAAAACTATCTCAGAAGAGGAGTGCTGACCCCTCACTCACATGTGCTGTGCTCAGCCAACCACAGGGTGAAAAGAAAAGCCACGCGCCTTCCCCGAGGCAACTCTTCTCCATGAGTCAGGCTGAGCCAAAAATGTCACGAGCTGCAGTTCTGTTCCAAATGCAGGAGGGACACCAGAAAAGCATTCTTGCAGGCATCTAGCAAATATAAATTCACGTCTGTGCTGTTTAAAGAGGCAACTGGAGAGCAAGCCGAAGATAGCTCCCAGTTGAGAATTCGTATAAATCTTTGTAACATGAGTAGAAAAGATCACACGTTAGAACCTAAAAATGCTATCGCGAAAGAACGTAAGCTACGGAATAAAGAGACATGCATACGCAGGAGATCCCCGGGCTCCTTTCTGCAGGGAAGGAGTCTGGCTGGTAAGGACATCTGGGTCATTAGGGGACTGGAACAAAGCAGCATTTACTTTAGTTCCTGCTGGAGTCTTCCACCTGCTCAAAAGCCCTTCCCCAGCTCACTGAGCACTAGTGTGACGCAGGGTCATCCCTCACCACTCGCGCTGTGGCAGCGTTGTCCATACTGCAGCAACCTAAGTCAGCGCCTTCTGAGAAATACTTCCCTATGCAGCACGTGCAAACAGAGACATCCCACCCTAGCACTAAACACCCCCCTACGTGGGGATTGCTGGGCTTGCTGCTGCCACCAGGTGCCTTCAGGGGAGGACTGGAGGGGAAATGAGGTAATTCGGGTCATTCTCCTTTATGTAGCCACTAGGTTTCACAAACCTGTGGACTTAGTGTGACACTGGCCAATGGTTCAGAAAAGTACTAGCCAGGCTGGATCAGGGGTGTGAGGGGAGGCTGAGAGAGCGCATGGCTGCAGAAAGCCAGAAAAAAACCCCAACCAAACAGGCAAAACTTGATGAGATTTCACAAGGACAGGAAACTCCCCAATAAGCCTATGTTCTGTGATCGAGAGCTACCGTCAGTTCCCGGGGCTAGAAGACCAAACGTCTTTCAATGAAGTATTTGGTATTTCCTCTGCAGAAGCCCTTCATGACCTGAGACAAGCTCATTTTCTCCTAACGGCAGCAAAGCCCAGGCTGGTTGGGCTTCAGAACACCAGCTGGGTGTTGTGAAACCTGGCACTGCCAAAGTCCCAGTCAACCCAAAAGGATTTGTTATCCCTTTTGTCCCCCTAAGCCTCTACTCTTTTTTTTTTAGGAACCAGCCCACGGACAGTCTTTAGAGCACGGTCACACAGTGCAGGATCGGAGTACACATGAATACTGGGATCTTGCCCTTAGACATCGCAACTGGTGCAGCTCTAGAAGAGGCTGTAACAGCCACAGAAGCTGACAGTTCGCTGGAGGCTCTCTTTAGATACACAAAGCCTTTCCCTTGCACTTGGAGCTATTAAAGGACTTTCTGACTTACTCAAAAATAGTGCAAGCCAGTTTAAAATATCTCTAGGCCTCTGCATTCTTTCCATGAAACTCCGCAGAAAGTCAGCTTCGGATAGAAAACAAACACACAAGCCCACAAAAACCAGCTCCCGAGTCTAATCCCCCGCGCTGGCATCTAGCTGGCCAACCCCCCGGCTCCCATCATGATGCAGACTGAAGTTTGTGTCTTTCTCATATACATCCCATGGGACAAAGAAGTACTATGGAGTATTGAGGCGATATAAATAAACACTAGGCCATGAGAAATCGTCCCTAGGAGCCATAACAAATTTGTTAAGGAGCTCTTTGGACCGTGGTGTTAATTTTCTAATAATTCACAAGTTTCCAGGAAAACGCAAATGTGAGCCAGTGTCGCAGTCATGTTCAAAAATGGCAAGTGGGTTGACCTGGGAAATACTGGCTAAGTTACAATGACAGCAGGCAAAGTAACGACAAAACTTACACGAGTTTCAGAGAAGAAAAAATGTCCAATTTAGTCATTGCTAACTGACAGAATTCTAAGGAAAACAATGTAAGAAACCTACTTTCATTATTCATGAGATTACACGTTTAACTGGCAAATAGATGTGTTCACAGGTAATTCACTTGGCCTTTGCTGAGCTATTTGTGTTACCTCACAGCATTCTGCTTGTAATTAATGCTACTTTATTAAGGACATCCATCTGGGAAGAGTTAGAGCTGCCAAAATAAAGACCTCACGAAGCAGCTGACAATGGGAAATCATCACTTGGTGTGTTTCTGGTGGACTTGCTCTGCGATCAGACTAGGACCAAAGTTACTCACTATTTTAATCTGTGATGTAGAAGTATTCATAAACTAATGGCGATAAACGTACAGGTGACAGAAAGAATATGGGAAAGAGGAAAGACAGAAAGAGAGAGAAAACAGGACAGTCCTCACAAAAAATCTCATTTGCTTGTTGAGCTGAGTCGTCTTCCCTCAAAGAAAACGGGGCTGCAGATGGTGAATAGAGAAGAATCCACGGAGAGCACGGGATGCTCTGTTCTCAGAAGGTTTAAAGGTTTAATACAGAAGTAACAAGCGTGAGCTCCACTGTTGAGAGGTAGAAAGAGGACCCATGACCTCCAGGACCCACGGCCATCAGAAGGTGACCTCCATCCCACTGATGCCGATACTGACACGTGGTTCTGCTGCCTATTTTCCAAATGGGATAATAAACCAACAAACAGCGACTGAAGAGGAGGTATTGAAGAGGAAAACAAGACACCCCCAAGCCTCCGAGGGCTGGATGGAGCGCACGATGGAGAGAAAGTCTGCATGAGCTCGCCTTGCCAAGTTTCACAAAACGGAGGTAGAGAGGTCTCGATTGCAGAGTCAGAGCCGTTCTATCGAGTACAAACGGGCCCTTCAGCTTAGCCGAGAAAGGGAACAAGTGTGGGTCAGCAGAAGAACCCAGACAAATTCAGATTAGAAACAAGACGTTGCTCTGTTTCTTGACTTAAAACCAAACACTTACAAGTATAATTAGACGTGGTACTAAATTACCAGTGACCATAGCAACTGCCTCGCTTCTGCTGTGTTTAAAGCTACACGACGTGCACTGCTGGAAGGAGGAAGAGTCAGACAAAAACGTGGCATGTGACAAACACGGAGCTGTCTCGGAACTGATGTGCAGATCGTCTCGCTAACCTCAAACTGTCTGAAAAGGCTTTTTTTAAGGGGCAGAATCCATCCACTGTCAGCAGTGCATAGAGAGAACAAGAGTACAAACTCTTGCTCCAAGTTAATTACAAAGAAATAAAAAAAAGTCATGGCAGATCCTAGTTTGACAGACACGGACTTGCACAACTAACAGGAGGATTTAGGAGTTACGTGAAGTCACGAGAAAGTTGTTAAGGTATTATTGCTAACAAGATTACCATGGTTTTAAGCTGCCAAGACACTGAGGCAGAAAAAAGTGCTGTCTTACACGAAGCAATACCAACGCTGGGCATTTTCTAAGCTACACCGTCACTGCTACCTGGGCCAGAATTCAGTCGTTCCTCTTCAACTTAGACAGTCAGGCCGTATCGAATCTAGCCAAGAACAGCACAGCAAACTGATTTTAAAACTGGCAGGTTTGCCAGTTGGGGCTTAGCTCCACTGCGCACCTCAGTCCTCCAGGCCAGTAAGGAACCAGCTTCCACCCTCCTTTCACCGTTGTCTTCTACAACACCTTCTGTAACCAAGCAAACATCTCCTCTCTGCATTTTCTGTCCAGGAGCGAGTCACCAGCAGGGCACCGGCGCAGGGCACTGCTGTGCCAAGGACTACACCAACGTAAAACACAATGGGTCCTGCTCTGGAGGGTTCACCCTGCGAGGAGCTTGTTCCACTCCGTCCTTATCTGTCTCACTCCACTGTCGTGCCTGCTAGAGCCTTCTTCAGGAGGTTCTCCCAAACAAAAAGCCCCCCATAACTTCAAACACAGAACCGTCTCCCATTAAAACCAGCTGCCTCCCACCCGTGTGCTGATGTTTGTGACTTCAGAGGGAAACAAAGCAGTGTTAGTAGTTGAAACGTACAAGGGAAGGAATGAGATTGGTCTCGGCCAGGCTGTGATTGTGACATTCAGTATAACGCCACTTGTCTCCTCAGGTGGACACGTTCCTGAAACCAGACTCTATTGTGTTTATCTTCACGATACATTTGGCGCCAGGAGATTTGCTGATCTCCTTGCTATCTCCTCTGCTATCGCTTTGCTTTCTGGCAGTGACCAAGAGGGTTAATTTAATTTCCAAAAGACAAACACAGGGCATTCTGCAGGTTCATGTTTCACTTACGTTGAACAGTCTGCGGGCCGTGGGCCCACGCTAAGATGGGCTTGTAGCATGATAAGAATCAGACAGATGTGTCTCACACTAAACAGAAGATTTTCCAGTATCCACCTCACTAAGAACAAGTGAATTACTCTTCTGTTAGGTACCTCTGGAAACTTCTCCGTATGCGAAATGAGTGGTCAAACATCAGAGCAGCACAAAAGCAATTGGTGAAATAGCTCAGAACAGACCCAGTCTAACCACTTCCACAGGGGATTGGTGACCGAACACACGAGGAGCAAGCTCATACCAGAGACATAAGAAATAGCTTGGCAAGATCTGAGCCCATTAACGTGAGCTAGGTCCTTTTGCTCTGAATTCCGCTCCTTCCCCATAGACTCACCCTTCTTCCAGCTGAGGATGACTCTAGGGGGTTATCTCCAGAGCACGTTAAATGCTGCTCCAAGGTTGGCCAAAGGCACTGCTGCTGAAGGACATGACATCTGCGGGCGTGACGAAGATGCCTCTTCAGCGATTGGGGCAGAGGATGGAATCTGTGATTTTGGCATTGGGCTGCTGAGTGCTGCATCCAGTTTTATCGTTGCTCTCTGTGTTTAAAGCTGTTCCAACCCTTTCTGTGAGACTAATCCATACAGTTTTCCTACCGAACCGTTATTTCCTGATATTCACCCTGAAGCTGTTATTTCTCAGTTCTAGTCTGTAGCTCTAATTATTCCTTCCCCTCCCTTGGTTCCTTCAACTATTCATGGGCTTCCAATTAGGGCAAAAGAGAAAACTCGATCTCTAAAACTGGAACTTACTTAAAGGAAGTATCGTGCATACCTAGATAACTGCTTAACAGTCGGCATGAAAGCATCGCACAGAGGGAGAGCAGCAACACATTGTCCTCCAAGTGCCAAAGCTAGCAGGTACTGTCAGGAAAAACCCTAAACTGACCATCATGCAATCCATCCCCTCCGTGTACCAGAGTCTGTAATCATGTTAAAAAAAAATAGTTCCAAACCTCGTTCCATTTCTTTCCATTAAAGGAGAAAACTGTAGCTTTTACTTCCCTCTGTAATATGCTTTCTAAGATCCTCTGCAAAAACATGCAAAAGAAAGCCTAACTTGGAAGTACCGGTAACACTGACTATCTAAACATAATAGTAGTTCAACAATGCATTTACTACTCAAACCTAAGGACAGTTTCTTCACTCCCTGCACGAAGCTGCTGTCAAACAGTGGATTCCTTAGCCAGTGGTGGCCGTACCTCAATGCAAAGCTTCACGGTGAACACGGCTACCCTGGATTTTCAGCTCCACAGTACCTTTTCATAAAGTGAGTATGAGCTGGGGGACTGTAACAGTCGAGTGCTCGGATTGTTCCAGTCAAGGAAAAGCTTTCTGCAGCACCACAACTCTAAAGCTTCAGGCCTTTAGGAGGCTCCAGCATAGCTCAGAAGCTTTGATACAGAGATGCTGTCTTTCTGATGTACTTCGATAGGACACATGAAACTTGGAGATGCAGAATGTCTTTTCACTCTGAGAAGCTCCAAGAAAACCCTTGAAATTGTGATTCTAGGCTGATTACATTGCAGTATCCCACCTTCCTGATCCTGTCAGTCCTTTCTACAAGGATGGCTTCTACATCAGTCAACTTTTTCTCACGTACTTACAGTTACCTCTATTCTATACGGTCCCCTCTGGTGAAAAACATCACATACGTGTAAACAAAATTTTTATGCTACTTCGTACACATGCCAGACACAACGCACCTCCTACCACTTCCCTCCATCCAGCTACTTGCTTTGGCACCCCTTTAATGTAGTACTCAGGCACCCTCTTCCCCCAACCCTACCTGAAGGCAATGCTGTTTCTGACTGCACCCACTTGAAAGGAATCATCGTGTTCCAGTGCTTGGAAGGCTGCACTGGGATGCACTGGTTCACTGTGGTGAACCCCTGTGTGTATTCATTCGGTTCTCATTTAATAACACCCAAAATAGTTGGGATTAAATGAAGAAAGATTCACAAATAAGAGTGCAGACCCCTGTGTCAAGCTGTAATTCTTACGGTGAACCTGAACTTTTGACTACAACGTGCAGGACAGTGTCATTCTCCATGTAATTCCCACAGTGTTTTATGGAACAAATGTGAAGCCAAGAAGATTTTTTGTATGACCAGTTATCCTCCCTATTTCGTCCCTTGGAAAATACATCTTGTCGAGATAGCACGCTAACTTTCACACAACACCAGTCTGGCAGGGTCTGGTTACCCAGCGTGTGGAATGCAAAGAAATCACTCGGTTTGACAAGAGTAAGTGCTCTCCCTGAGGACCTGTACCAAACTTTGTGTGTGCTCTTTTGAAATTAGTTAAAAGTTGTCAGGCCAGCGGGGTTCAAATATTTCAGTGTCTGTAAAGGCGACAGAAGCATCTGCGGTGGGGTATTAAATACACGGGATATCAATTCTCAACTCTGATCTTAACTATGTAACTTGAATTGGAGTAAATTCTGTATATAACACAACCCCTCTTTGCTTCTGTGCTTCTCATTGCAATAAAAAGCCTGAAATACTAAACACGCAGAAGAATTAAATTACAGTTTGTAAACCAGCAATAATATTATTCTGTTTTCAATGTTCTAAATCCTTAAAGTTCAGCTTAAATAAACGTCATGTCCCAGCTCCTTAAGCAGCGTTAGCAACGTAAACAGCATTTAAAAATGCATGAAGCTCAACTTTATAAAAATTACATCTGCAGGCTGTTAAAGGAGAATCTGCAAGAAATGTCAAACAATACTGTTCCCTGTGTACTCCACCGAAATAACAAGACAGTTGCATCTGGAAACAGTTACTGGCACAGGACTTAAATAAAGTATTGTGTTACCTTTAATGAACTAAATATTATTAATCAAGAGCCAGATATAACAGTGTGCCATCCAGCTGGCTTGTAATTCAATTTATTTACCTTCCTGGGAGATGACAGTGGACTTGGAGGATTTGATGGGTTTGCTGTCTAGAGTCCAGGTGACAGCTGCAGGGGGATCTGAGGAAATCCGACACTGTAAGACCAACTTTTCACCATCTACTACTCGAGCATCCCGAAGCTTCTCTGTAAAGGAGGGTGCTGCTCCTTTGCTTGCTGGGGGTTTGCCTGCTGGTACTTTGTTTTCAGCCTTTTTCCCAATTATTCCGCCATCCACCACTGTGCACCCATGTTCACAGTTTCTGTCGTTCTTCTCGTCTTTTTTCACGGCCGGTTTGGCAACAGGGACTTGAGAATTGGGGGTCGCATTCTGAGCTTCAGAAGTGGTGCGGGCATTTGGTGCTGGGGTGCTAGCGCTGCCATTCTCTGTAGGTGGCTTTTTCTTTGAGCCCAGCACGGATCTGAAATCTGTAACGGCTGGTTTAGGAGGTGGCACCTTCTCTGGCAGTGGGGTTTTTGGGGTGCCTTTCTTGGACAGCACAGAGCGGAAGTCCACCTGCTGAGGAGCATGAACTTTCCTTTCCTCCTCTGACACGGTCTTGGGCTTGACCTGCCGCTGCAGGTTTGCTCGGAAGTCCATTTGCTCGGCTGGGATTTCTTTCAGTTCCTCCTCAGAAAAACTTTTGGTACTGACTTTCTTGCCTAAAATGTCACGGAAATCAAGCTGCTCAGCTTCCTGCTGCCTCAGGCTCTCCTCTGTGTGTTCCCGAGTTTCCACTCGCCTCTTCAGCACACCTCGGACGTCCTCCTGCTCTTCCTCCGCTGCTCTGGTTTCACGGCTGTTCTTTTTGAAGCCACTTGTTCTACCAAACGTTAGTTTACCATGATCTCCACCATCTCTTCGCTCTCCAGAGCTGGCTGATACCCTCCCACTATGATCCGAAAAAGAAAAGAAAGAGAGAGCCAGGAAAGGGGCTGGTTTAAAAATGTCAGGGAACAATCTCAGAGCAGGAAGAAAATGTGTTTATAGAAGGGGAGGTTGATTAGAGGAGCACACTCCATTAGTTTATTGCATCAGTGATGACTTCAGGAGCCATATAAGGGCACAAACAAAAAAGACCTCCTCTACTCTGGCTTGGTACGATGTGCTTAGTCTGTATGATGAAAACAATTTGTTGGGTCACATTTGGGGATTAGGTTGAACAGCGGCCAGCCTGGGTCTGTAAGGGCAGGGAATTAACGGAGCAAAAAATAGAACCCACCCATGCAAGTCCCTGGGAAAAATACTCACTCTCTGAGCATTTCTGCTCTGGAAGCTGAACTCTCCCGCAGCATCAGAGACACCTGGCAGCTGCATTCTCCAACTTGGTTCCTGAAATATTTAAGTGAAATCAGAACAGCAGAGGTTTCTCCCTCCAAGACTAACTTGCCTGAGCTAAGTGATCGTTTGTTGCACTCAAGTAGCTCAGACCCTGCGGGGCATCCTCCTTTTCGATGCCCAGCATTGCGGTGGTTGACTGAGTGGATTTGGAGCCAAGCTACCTCACATAGCTTTTACCGATCTGTTGCTGTCTACACTGGGAACGACATGCTTCCTGACCAAAAATCAAAGCAATTTACAGAATGAAACAGCCGCAAACAAACAAGCTCAAGGAAAACAAATACAAGAGCTGGAAAATCAAGGCAGAGGAAGGGGCTATTTTGCAAAGCTGAAAATCTTTCCAACTCTGCCTACTGTTTATTTATTCAAACCCGAGCTCTTAAGTTTTCCAACGTTAAGATATTAAAAGCCGGGTCTGATTTCCTTCCCTCCCCCCCGGCCCAACCAATCAGCAAAACCCATCTACATGGATTGCTCCAGCCTGTACATGTTTATATTAAAAAACATAAAAGTGTCACCATATATGGTGCTGAGTACTTATTCTTCCTTTTGCAGAGGAATACCACGGATGCCTTCTGGGAAGGGCTCCCATTAAAGAATTCACTTAAAGCGCTCCCCCCACCCCCGCTGCTCCCTCCCGCAGATGTAGATCATTCTTCTAGTCACAAGCGGCTCTTCTCCACTTAGCACGGGAGATGCCAAAAGCCAAACTGAACTCCCCCAGGGCAGCATTTGTGTAACTGTCGCCCCTGCACCCCTGAACTGCTATTAAAGAAACAGACTTGAACTGACTAAGGACTGGAGGTATCTTTTACTAGTGAAAACGCTTTTGTCCTTACCGGTTCAAGCTTCTAAATAGACTATGAACTCCTGGATCATTTTTCCTTTTCAAACAAAAATAATTTTTGCTACTGAAAGCATTTCCTGGACACAAACAAAACACATTCGCTTTGCGGGGAGGAGGGAAAGGGAGGCAGGTTTTCCCAGCTGCGGTCTCCTTTCAAAAGACTTGCGAGATAAGAGCAGCTTTGAGTCGGCTTTACCCTGGCGTTTAAAAACTGTTATCGAAGGCAATCCATAGGGACAGCACTGAGAGCCCCAACCCTGATTTCCTTCAACATAAAAGACTAGGTAACATCTGAGTACCAAACAGAAACTGTCCAAATGGCAGGAGAGAATCCAAGTCAATGCAGAGAGTATTTAAACCAGTCCAGCACTGGAGATCTGCCATTCTGACTTCCTCTTATGTGTGACCTCTTCTTGGAAGCAAGAGAAATAGAAAGAAGGAAAGACAACTGGGAAGATAAAAAGAACGAACCGCATGTCACCTCCTCTCAACACACGGATTGGCATCAAGTGATGGCAGAGTACCAACCCTGCTGAAAACCTGTTGTCCTCAAACAATGCACCGCAGACTGGCCCCTTCTGACACTGTGAAAACCCGTGAATTCTCTTCCCGCTTCTCAGATGCTTTTAAGGAAACCAGACAAACCAGAAACTGCTCAAGCACTTGCTCATTCACCAGCGCTACAGGGCTGAGAGCAGGCTGGTGGTTTACCAGAAGATCCCTCCTGTAAGTCTCCTGGAGCTCAACTACTCTTCCTTTAGGACTTAAATCCAACCCAAAGCTGACAAAGTAGAAGCAGCCGTGCAAGCTGAAGTATAGACAATTTACAGCATGCATCACGTAGGGAGGCACCGCTGCTCAGCTTCTGTCATGACTGTATGGCAAAAATATTTGCCCACAAGAATTGTGTCACCAGTGGGAGAGGTTAAAGTAACACAGGCAGCGCTCTCCCAGGAGAGGGATCTAGGGATACTGGATGTGGTCCTGACCACCGTGAAGAATAACAGCATTTCTGCAGGACCCCTTCTGCAATGCGTGTTTCCCTCTGCAAATTCTTCACATATGCAAAGGAGCAAATAAAGGAGGCAAAGCAAACCTCTCTAAACCAAGCTGTTTTTCACAGGGATTGGAAAACAAAGTCAGGGTAAGAAAGCGGGACAGCACTTCGTTCTTTCTATTTTTAAAACCTTGGGAAACACTTACAAGTTATGGCAACAGTGGGACACAGAAGAACCTAGATTGAAAAATGGTTTTTTGATCTCAAGTATGATTTCTGATTCAAGTGAATGGCTGAAAACTAGACCTCTGGATACAAACCTCCAGCCTGTGTCTGATTCATCATACCCCTACTCAGAAGCGTAGCATTCTCGGGGCTAGTCCTGCTCACAGGGAAAGCAAAGCGAGGTTTGTTACTGATGTCAGGAGCAGGGAGAACATAGTTTTGTCTTGTGAATTCAGTTGCAGAGTCTAAAAAGGTGCAGTTAATGACACTGACCCACCTTGGAGATCATGAGATGGAAAAAGAGAAAGGAGCCAAGAAAAATCAAGAAGGACTGGATGGTTTAGATGCTAAATTCAATCAGGAATAGTTCTGGAAGCTGTGTAAATATTTTTACACGTACGCAATTTCAAAATCTAGGCAAGGCAAGATACTTAAGGGCAGTTAGAAAAAACAGAGCTTTGCGGGACACGAGCACTGCTTCGAGCCTTTCACATCTCTGCTGGTTTGAATCTTTGCAATACCAGTATTACTTGTGCAACTTGAGGTTCTGCGCGTTGGCATTTTACCTACAAAACCCAAGACAAAGACAGACCTCAGTGGCTCTGTTACTGTGGAATAATGATAGACATGGATAAAACCCATGCTTAAGTAGCAAGGCTGTAAAGAAGCGTCTAGAAGTGATGACTTTTGCAGGACTGTTCAGCAGAGTGCCCCTGTACAGGACTTATCTTTAAAATGTCAAGGAATAATAATAATAAAAACACACCAAAAACAAATAAAACCCCAGCTGCAAAGCCCGAAGCAATTTTAAAAATAGCTCTCTGTCTTATTGTGGGATCAGTTTTCCCTGGAATGGCTTTTATGTTCAAAATATCTTGAAATACTAGTTTCTTGGCAGAATCTGCTCAAATATTTTCACTGAACTTTAGATGAGACTTATTGTCTGCGTGTCCCTAGGAAGCACTCTCTGGAGGAGGAGGCAAAAAAGGCACTGCTAATTCCAGTGTGGGGACACACTGAAAATTCCTACTGACCTGCCGAGTGTGAAATGAGCACTGCCGAGGGAATGAGGTTTTTCAAAGAAGGAACCGAAGGGGACCGAGAAGTTGATCCCTAGCTGCAGCTGGTGCTTCTGTGCAGGTCACTGCAAAGCCTCAGAATGAGGTTTTGCAACTCTTTTTGTGAGTCAGTTAGGTGGCGAAAAAGTCCAGACTCCAGGAAGCTTTAACCCCAGAGCAAGCCTCTAAGCTACTGGATCACAGCTTCAGCTGACACAAAGCAGAGCAGCTCTGCTGACTTCAAAGAGGATGCACTGATTTACCTCACTTGAGGGCTTGGCCAAACGCTTTTTGCACCTGGAAGACCAACCGTTTTATTTGCATTTTACAGCAATGAAATTAGAAGGGGTCATGGTTTTCTTTCCTAAAAACAGACGATGTGTTGATAGCAGAAAACAAGGTTTGCACACTGCGGTTCACAGAAAGACAGAACCATATTCACTGCTCGGTGTAATGGAAGGCAACTCCACAACTGCTTGCTATACTACCTGAACTGCAGAGTATTCGAGCTACCACTGATGCAGAAGATGAACGGTTACCTCTGATTTTAATCCCATTATCAAAATCCCTAAATAAGATTAATCAACACTATCCAAACTTTTATGGAAGATGGAGTGGGGGAGAAGAGAAATACTTAGCATCTGAGAAAACAGAGGTTAACAGAGCAGATTTGTTTAAGGAACTGCAGGAGGATTTCTGAGGTCTCTCATGTTGACTGTGCTCTTATAAAGATAGAGGCTTTGCTCAACAAACACAGTCTCTCTCCAGTACTCCCAATTTCTTTGCTTACCTCTTCGTTTACAATGTACACACTCACTGGAAGAACAGGGAAAGTCATGCTTGCATTAAAGGATACCAGTGCTCGCATCACTGGGAGGGTGCAAAGGACAGCAGGAGAAAAAGATGTCTGTGGTTTTCTGAGTGACAAAAGGATTGTTATTTCCCATTTCAATCACGATGGTTTCACAGAGACTCTGATTTTTTTTATCCCTCAACTGCACAGGCTGGCAAAACGCTCAGATTTCAATAGGTGAACCACAGTGGTAGGTGAATCCGTTGTTATTTCTGTATTTATGCAATGCCATTCCTTGAGGGCTGAGCAATATCAGGCTCAATGGAACAGTATTAGGACAACTAAAAAGAAGAATGCAAGTGTAGAGGAATCAGAGGTCTGTGTAGGTTTAAAACAAGGACCAGGAGAGAGACTCACTGGCTGCTGTCTTAGCAGTCAGACTGCATAGTCGGCTATATAGTAACAGGCAAAGCAAAGAGGGACTCTGAATAGTGCTGAGGGATGAAGAGACAGAGAGCCAACCAGCAGTCACGGAGGGCTTACACTGGGCCACGCGCTCTCGTCAGCCCGCGCGGCTGAAAGGAGAAGGAACTAGGAAGAGACAAGCAGATCTTTTGTAGAAGCCCAGTTTTGAAGACCGGCTAACACTTTGTACTGTTGGACAGTACCTGTCTAAGCTGCCTGCTGGCCTAGTCCATCTCCAGTGAACATCTAGCGTGTAGAACAGAGCAGATCATCTTCTTTCGGTGTAATGGATTCCAATGTCTATGGTGGTTAAATCATTTTTAATAAGGAAAGTCACCCACGCCAGCCAAGGAAGGCAATACATCTACGCCCAGTAAATAGCACAGAACGATAGCATCCGTTCCAAGTTGAACACAGAGTTTTCTATGACCACATGGGGGATATGTAATCACGCCCAATATTCACCATTGAAGGTGGAAATGCTGTGGCACTTTCTACAAGGTAAAGAAACGGCAAACCCGTTTCTTCATTTAAAGGACAGTTATTTTGCCAGGAAGAAAATAAATTCAAAACACCTCTTCCAAATTTTGTGGGAATGACAAGCTCAAAGCATCAGGGTGCCTCATTTCAACGATACATCAGAAAAAGGAGACTACAACTTCCACATAAAATTTAGGCATTTCAGACACGGCCAGAAAACGCTTTCTCCCCTTAAAGGGATGGATCATAATCTTGTGGAACAGCCCTTCCTGGTCAGGTTGTTCCTATGGAAAACAGGCATCCTTACAAAAATCCAGAGAGATGGGATAAACAGCAGCTCCAAATTCAAGACATTGACTGTGGTTTCCCTTGCTAGAAACCCAGATTGCTTCCCACACTGCTGCCACAAAGCTGTGTTTTTCAGGACCCCAAAAGGCAACTCTATACCGCTTTGTCCTTCTTTCTGACTCCTGTGTGTGTCCTCTTTCCTCTTCGAGTTTTAGGAGTTCTTTTCATCCCTCCGAAATATTTTGTTCCTTTAGCACCCTACTGTTCTGTGCCAGTAGGAGAGACCTCTTGTCGTCTTCAGGTGGGAACTTCACCTTGCGGGTAGCTATAACAAATTGATCCAAGGGAACAGGCTCTTTTCGTGGCAAACGTACCTGAGCTGAATTTCATATTGCCCTGCATGACGAGACTGCACATTCCTCAAGATCAGTGTGAAGATGTCTTCGTTTTGCAGGATTTCACATGCTGTTCCCGGCATTATTTCTTGCCCATCTTTAAACCAGTGAACGGTGGGGAAAGGATCTCCAGCAATGGCACAGGATATAAGGACATTTTGCCCAGGAGCTGCTGTCACTGATTTCGGTTTGCTGATGAACCAGGGCTGGGTACCATCCTGAGGTTCTGGGGTTACAAACACAGTTTACACATCAGGAGAAAACGCCAAGCTTGAATGTAACTAGTTTCAGGGAAAGCAATCACAGACAAGCAAAGTTACTTTGAACATGCAGGGTATAAGATTTTAAGCTGAAAATAAATTAGGCTTTAATTTTGGAAGTAACTTGTGTTGGTACTAAAATTAATCGTTTACTTGGCACTTTTCTGGCTTGGTCCAGGCTTGTATTAAGAGCAAAACAAAGGGACTTTAAAGCTGCCCTAAAAGGAGTTGTGAAGATTTGTCCTTAGGGAATAGGGGTAGGAATAGCTTTAAGGGCAAGTGACAGTGCTACGACTGCTGTGCAGTTGAGAGCTCCTGTAATAAATCATCGTTAACAATTGCATAAAATAGCATTTAATATAGAAAACTGAGCCTGAGGCTAGATCTCAGGGGAGCTCAGAGAATAGAGGGAAGTCTGAATTCAGAGCAGGCAGTGACAACAGACCCACCCCTGGAGGCACAGATCTATGGAATCCTGGGGGTAAGATCCTTTAAATTAAAAAGGGTAAAAGTCTCCCATTGATTTCCAATAATTCTCAATAATGACTACGGGAAAACGTTGAAGATTAAGTCCCCTGCCATGATAGTCGTGAATGCCCAACCCCAAGAAGTTTGTAGGTACTTCAGTATTTACTGTGGAATTTAGATCACACGTGGGGATCCACAGCCGAACTTCTTGCGGCTAGTTCTCAAACTGCAGAAATCACGTGTTCCTCACCTGCTACCACTCCAACGCTAGTATTCGAGCCAGGATACCTGGCTCCTAGACAGCTTTTCCAAATGCTCAGGGCTTCCATTAGAAAGAAAAACATCATTAAATGGTTTACATGAAGTCCATAGCTAAGTAAACCTTATAGTTATAATCCGAAGCTGCATTTAGCAGAAGTTTTGCACTGTCCCTAGGAATAGGACTCAGGAATGCATTTTTGAAATAGTAACACGATGTTCCAACGTGAAAAGATTTTTTTGAAGTTGCTTCTGCTCAATATCTTTTTTAATTCAGGTGCAGAGACTGAGAACTCCTAGCATCCTTCACAACAGACCTTATAAACACTCGTGTGCTTTAAATAGACACTCCTCCAGCACATTAGAATTATTTTAGCATTTCCTAAGGTGGAGAACTTTGTACCTTGTACTGTCAGTGTGGCCTGGCTTTGAGCTTCACCCAATTCATTCCAGGCTTCACAGGTGTATTTGCCTGTGTCTTCAGGAAAGACTTCCTGGATGTACAGACTGTACTCGTTGCCTTTCTTCTCAAAGTGGAAGTCTTCTGTCTCCTGGATTTCTTTCCCATTGTGCAGCCAGATAATTTCCGGAGGTGGGTTAGCTGAAACGTAGGAAACAACGAATGAATCAGGGACATCACAAAAAAACCCCACCATATATTGATTAAGAAAAGGAACGAGGTTGGTTGGGTTTTTGCCACCTGATTCTGCAAATTCATCTTCAAAACTCTCAGGAATTTCATTAATTCTGTCGATGCTGTGCAATGTGGAATAGTTCTAAGTCTGTCATTACAGTTAAAATACAAATATTTTAAATAAGGGAATATATATACAAATACAAAATAAGGGAAGCACGTGTAAAATAGAGAGGGAGAATGAGTTATAGAACCCGTGATGGCGGCTACCAAGGGTTTCTACTACCCAAGTTAGTACCAGGACTGCTTTTTTCTGCAGGACTCATCTTTCCCCAGCTGATATGAATTCCATTCTTTTTGTTTCACAACAAAAAGCTATTACAAGTCCACTTAGACTTAGTTTTAGTTCAACAGCAGGACCAAATAACAACCACCCTCTTCTTCATCTTAATAATAATTCCAATAAAGATACACTTGTACAGGTCTGCTCACATTAACACTGGACTTCAAGTAACCTGAAGATAGATTAGACAAACCTAAAAAAAATAATTTCCTTGAAATACTATTTCCAAATGCAAAGACACCTGCTAATTTTTTTAGCAGAAAAAAAAATCATATACTTGGCAAGCAGGACTTTTTTTTTTTTTTTAAACAGTAGTGTTCTATAGCTACACACCTGACACCTCCACAGTCATTATCACTTGACTTCCATCCATGACTCTGAGGTCAGCCAGGCCTTTGAGGAAGATGGGTGCAAACGTCTGGTGTAGTTTGGCAGCCTGCGCGCTTTCTGCCGCCTTGCTGCTTTTTTTTTCTGTGAGGTCAAGAAAAGAACAAAAGGCATCTCAGCTGGAATTCCTGTGTCAAATTTTAACCGACCTTAGGTTCAAATTGGTTTCGAGTCAGTGGTCTTAGCTCAGCTCTCAGAAGGCAAAAATTATTGCAACGACCCAATGTAGCTATTTGCCTTACCAGTAGTCCAAACAGAACGGCAAGAAATGGATGGAACTGTCCTTCCTCCAGAGGTCCTCTTAGATGACTGTTAACAGATATCATAGAGCATCACACAGAAATTCAGTCTTACTTTCCTGAAGTTCACATGCTCAGGTGTGGGGGGAAAAAAAAACCAACCAACAACTTGTAACCAACAATTCGATGCCATTGATCACTACTAAACCCTCATAAAAATGTTAAGATGTGTTACGAGTTGCTATTCTCGTGGCTGATGAGGTAAAAATGTAAACTCACAGGAATACAGGATTCGCCGCTCTGTATGACACGACAAACCATTCAAATTGCTAGACTATCCGTATCAAATGGGTTGGAGCTGACCGTACTCCTCTCCTCTGTAGCGCTTAGTCAACTGACTGATGATGGGAAAGACTGAAACCTGACGTCATCAACTTGTATCACAAGCCAAACTAGTTGGATTTGGCTTTTTTTTTTTTTTTTTTTTTTTGAGACTGTACAAGCAAACGATCAGTGCTGGAGTTAAACTCATCACTCTTAAAAATAAAACCTATCTGCGATAGGCACGTAATTTTCAGTACCCCCAGTGATCCCCTGTCTTGGGATCAGAGGCTGTGAAGAAAGATCATTTAACTGTGGCCTGTATGGGACACTAGATCAGGAAAGAGACTTCTGCTCCAAAAACCTGAGCAAAGATGCTTCTGAAGCCAGAGTAGTGATCACGGCCAAATATAAGAAGTCATAAATATTTATCGGTCACTTGGATACACTTTTTGTTTTGTTAGCCTGAGTTCAGAGCTCTTAGGTCTTGTCTTTAAAATGCCAACCCTACTTTCTGTCCATACATGAAAACAGCTGCATTACGCTTATTCCTACCTTCTAAGCTTTCAAAGGTATACCACGATCATCCAAAATAGTACTACAGCAACACCAAGTGTCAGGCTGGGAAAAAAACCACCCACCATTCAAAAAAGGACGGCGATTAGACAAACTGCAAGCACTTCACTGGGAAAGACCTCCGAACCTCCTGAAGGCAAGAAGCTAATCTTGTCCCAGGGTTGTTTGAGCTCCATGTAAATTTTGAAGCTGCCTGGAGAGGAAGTTTTTCCTCTCCTCTAGCAAAGCTTTTTCTAGCCAAAAGCTCGTCTCGCTGGCTTACGTCGTGGGTCTTGTCTTGGCACTGAGCAGTGGGACATCGATGCATGTGGGAATGGAAATACGGGGCCTGACTGAGACCCACCCGGCTCAGTGTCATGCACTTACTGTTCTGAAATGCCTGACTGACCATCAGGCCACACTGATCAGTCTGAGGGCTTCCGACAGCACCTGCTTGTGAGTGACTAGTGCTGTAGAGAAAATAGCCACGAAGTTGGGTCAAAGCCATCTACGGTAATAAACTGCTGTGGTTCGCCGAACTCCTCTGTTTTGTGCGGTTTACTCAGGGAAACACCTTCAAACTGCTGTACTAAACAATATCAGCACACACGCCTTCGCTACTCTAACGTCTTGCGGAAAATCCCTTTGTCCTTCTAACTGAAACAGACCTGGGAAGGAAAGCAGAAATCCACATAATGGGAAAAAGGAGCAAGAGAAGACGGAAAAAGAAGAAAAAGGAAAAAGCAAGAAAGTAGTAAGAGAGGAAAGAGGTATAGGGGGAAAAAAAATAAAAGAAAAAGACAGTTAATGGTTTTGTTATCCCTCTTACTGAAATAGTTCATAACAGTGCAAATCAAGAAGGCAGATACACAATAAAAGGAAAGCTGGGAAAGGAAAATAAAAGCAGAGGTGTGGTTCTAGACCAACAGAGAAACTCCAGGGGCAGAAACAAAGGCAGCTTTATATATCATGAACTTCCTGAAGACACTCCTATCCTTGTAAAGCTGTCATATACCAATGTACATACACCTGGATTTCGTCCTTGAGGTATCCCCTCGTTTCTCAGCACCTGTTACAAAGCAGGAGTCCAAAGAGCTGAACAGCTCCTGTTCTACTGCCGATGTTCTTGTGGAGCACGGGGGCGGTAAAGGCGTTTCTCCACCAACAGGTAGGAAATCTGTTGTAAGAGCTCAAAAATTAGAAGCTACCGTGGCTAAGGCAACCAGTACTCCTTCTCAAGCAGGTGACATGCCGGATACAGTAAAGAGATGGCTCCATGGCAACCTGAAAAGGCTTTCTTCCCAACAGAAGCGTTCTCCCCTACTTTGACAGTGTTGTTTTAAATGGGGATCTCCAGTCTCATGCCACCCTCATTCCTGTTGATCAGTAGCACGTGTGTATTGTACCAACAACTTAGCAGAACATCACAAAAATTGCCTACTGTTTCTTGACTTGGCAGCAACAGTTAAAAAGACTGAGATTCTAATCCATGAAAGCTCTTTGTTCATTAAGAAACCACAGGGGCTCATTTCAAGTAACATTTCTGCTGTTACGTAGCATTTGATATTGTGGACTTCCAGACTTGGAACAAAACTCAACCGACCGGCTGACAGCTTGAGTTTCTCACAGATGTTTTACACAAGACAACACAGCCAGTTTTAGATAGATTATTTAGTTTTATTTAGTCTTAGTCGAAAATAATTTCATTTTCTCAGAAGGGCCTGATACAATCATGCAGAGGCCAAATTACAAAGCCTGAATTTTACCTATTTTCAATTCTTCTGAAGCCTGTAAATGCCTGTAGTTGTTTATTTACTACACAGCACCCTGCAGTGACTCAGTGCTCCTCCAATGAAGACTTTAACGGTTCAGAATTTTACGGTGACAGAGCAGTGCTGCACATCTTCACAGCTTATTCTCATTTCAATATACCTAAGGACTTCTTCGATTTTAGCCTCTACAGCTCTTGCTCAGAAAAAGAGCAATCCACCTGATTTTGGAGGGTGCTTGGGAAAAGAAGGGACACGGCTCATTCAAGACTGAGCAAATAACTCCTGTTCCCATTTATGGCGCAAAGATGCTGTGCGATTCTACTTCCTTTTGAAAACACTTGGCTAATGATTTTGCCAGGAAAGTAGTACAAGGAAAACCACCCAGGCACTGCTTGCAGAAGAGTAGCTTCAGAAAGCGTAACGACTGCACGAGTTCACGCTCCCTGGCCACAGCCGGGTGCTAGCTGGTCTCGTACAGGAGGAACGAAACCTGCGACGTGGACCAGGACAACGGAGGGCACGGAGATAAGAAAAACAGGACAGAAATAAGGAAGCTGCACACAACGGAAGGCCGGTATTAGGGCTTGCTTTCCCTCATGCCTCCAAAGCTCCTTTCACCACATGAGCTCTGCTGGGGTTCAAAATCCACGTGTTCTTCAGTGACAGCTGGCTTCAGAGCCCGAAGCAGGGGGAAAGAGGAGAAAGAAGGAAGCACCGACTCAGCTTTCAGCTCAGGCTCTGCGAGCCGCTGGCTGAAACAACCTCTTCTGTAACACCGCCAGGTATTTTTGCTGCCACAACTACCGACAGTAAAAATATGGCACATCTGGCACCAGAAAGGAAATCTAGAACCTAAGGAAAAATTTGTCCGATTTGTTATATATCTGCACATCCTCAAGCTTAATCAAGGACGTGAAAAAGGGGAGATCCGATCCCTTCCCGTTATGTTAATGCGCTCCATTCGCCTATAGCCATCTAACATCTCCCTCACCACTCTGACCAACTCTTACTCTCAAGGAAGAGTAGGTTCACCTCTACAAGTGAAAAGAAGTAACGTAAGAGTTAACCCACAGCAGCTACCGCACTGCCATAGTGACCAGAAGTCTTCTACTGCAGGCAGTTAATTTTCTCCCTCCCGTTCTTTTCCCCAGTCAGCGTCTGCTGCTGCAGCGAGCTCCCCCCAGGTGGATCATGTCAGAGCAGTTCTCGAGGAACATCAGAAAGCGTGACATAGGGTGGTCTCGATACAGGTGCATTTCAATGACTTGTGTTCAGGCCGTGCAGCTAGGTTATTTCACAGGAGCTTATAAAAGCTGCCACAATCCTTTAACCACAGCCGTTGGTTTCCTGCAGGTCAAATCACACCGGATAATACAGACGAGACGGTGATTTTCTCAAAGGCTGCTTACAGAGCACTGAATTCTCACGGGCTCTTACAAAATTATGAGCTCAAGAGGTTTAAAAATTTTCAGATATTTTTGCCTACTGTACAGTACGTGAGCCCAGCTGGGGCATTCTCTGGTGAGCAGCGCTCTCTGTCATTCCAGCAAGCTTTTGATAAGGCGTGACGCAGGGTGGCAGGTTTAGAAGCCCACCACAGTGGTCCCACTTACGTGCTTCCTGTGGTTTTTGCCTTTCCTCAGGCTTCAATATCCACGAGTGCTGGGAAACGGCAAGTAATGAGATGCATAACTCAGTGGGAAACACAGCCTGGGGGACCAGAAATAGTAAGCAAAGCATTTAAAGGGTACCTGATATACCCACCTATGTTTTCTACAAAGCTAAAGTAAGACAGGCTTTTCCCACAGCGATGCCTTATCCCTAGGGATTCCTTCTTCTATTAGAAAGACACCCTAATAAGCCTCCAAATCTATGTGTAAGAAAACCCCTTAGTGCATTCAATCCACAGAGACTAAGGAGAACTTAAAGCCTTCCAGTTTCTTACAAAAATACGGATTCGCAGCATATTTGGGTGGCAATGGGAAAAGGGATGTATTGCCCCTGACACACAACTGTTTCTATTATTCTCTTATTCTCTTTTCCTGTGTTTGTGTAATCAATAGCAAGTTAATCTATTTACAGCGACCACATCAAGCATCTGTTTATCTATTAACCTATATTAATAGAAATTGCAAACGATAAAAAAATGCTTTCCTACTCTTTGAGTTTTCTCAACCCAGGATTTAAAGAGTCCTTACGTAAATGAACCTCCACATATCTGCAGAGTGGAAATTATTGCAAGAGGAGCTGTGGGCCTAAGCCAAAATACACTGGAATTTTTTAAAACCTAGACCTGCATCAGAATTTGGTGCTTGAAAACAAATGTAAACATCTTTATATTGATAAGCAAGGGTGAGCTGTTGTGTTGAGGGTGTACCTGTGAAAAAAAGCACAAAATTCATGCTGCACTGAGGAGCTAACCTACTAGAAACCCATCGTTCAGTACGCACGGACCAGTTTAAATGCAAGCACGCAACCAACCATTTACTTTCTGAGGCAGAAGTTACACTTGGGAGAGAAGGAAGACAAGAATAAATAACTGCCCTGTAGCATTTCAATTCCCAGTTCTGCTGCTGAAACTGGAATGAAGAAGAAAATCCAGACCAGGATGCAAACTCTTACGAAGGATTCCAAAGCCTGGACCTGGGTTTTACCTGGCCTGTAGTCCGTTAACAATTTATGGACATCCTCTATTCTAGTAAATTCTCTAGTAAATGCCTCCTCAGATGTACTGAAGACTTTTTAACGTGAGCTGCGGAATGCTGACATCTCCTGTTGAAACATCAGCATTTGAGCGTGCCCAGCACCACACAGAAGTGGACCTCTGGAGACCTCTGGAGACCTCCGGAGACCCCTCGTCCAGCCCCCTGCTCCGGCCGGGGCAGCTCCAGCCCCGCACATACACTCAGCCACCCAAGATCAGGGCTACAACTGCTTCCAAGTCAAGGGCGTGCAGAGGACAGAGTCTGCTGCCCTGTGCTCAGAACCCTGCAAACAACTGGCGGTGTTTAGTCTTACGAGAGACTGAATTCTACTCGAGGAATCTGTTTGCCAGCATCATGCAGTTGACTGCCAAATACAGCCTGGGCTGAGCCGTGCGAAAGGACTGCCTCAGCAGCATTTCCCATTTATGGTGATTAAAGAGCAGTTTGGCTCCGAGGCAAGTAAGCCAACTGAGCTGAGGAGAAGGCTTAACTCAAACGGCTCTCTGTGTGAGCAAGCTCAGAGGGAGAAGCGGGAGATTCCACTCAAATCTTTCAAAGCAAGACTCAGGTTTGCACACAGATCTTGATCTTGAGAAGAGTTCCTCCTCTCCGTATATTTTCAATGCAAACAAACCCAGCTGTTAGCAGGACTCACGTTAACAATGCTATCAACTCCAGAAAAAAAGAAAAGGCAGAAAATTGATATTAGGTCACTCATCTCATCTTTTTTTCTTCCTGTACAGTATTTTTCTGTCTCAGGCCTGAAGTGATACAGCCAAAATATTTTCTGCAAGTTTTCCAAGAATTCCAAACTTGATTTATGCTGGCATAAAAAAATATGAGACCTCCATGTTCTTGAGACATGTGGGGACATTTCTGCCGTACTGAAGATCTCAGGTTGGTATGCCACTTTGCAAACTAAGGCCGCGAGAACCAGATGTTAAATGACCCAGCAGTGTTCTTTACACATCTACCTTCCATCATTTATTTTTGTTTTTGTAAATGGAAGGCGAGACTTAAATATCCTTGGGAGATGCTTTCACTGAAGAGCTGGGCCAGACTATAGTCTGGATGTTGTGCCTTGCATTACACGCACGAAGAAACGTCAACCCAGGGCTGGCAACGACCTACGCCTGTGCTAGTCAGGGCAGTTAGGGAGACACGAAGGAGGCTGAGGTCTGCTTGGTGCAGTCTGGCAAGCTGGTTAATTCACTGCGGGCTAGTCTGCTAGCCCTGTACTGCAGCTCCACGTACGCTCCTTCTGTCCCGAGTCTCTCCCTGGAATACCACCAGGACATCATTTTAACCTCTGCTTTGTCTGCTCAGTTTCCCACAGCACCTGAAAGAGATGCCACCCCAGAAATCCCACTACCAAAAGCCTTGCTATGCCAGTGAGAATCTCGATTTGGGAGAAACAATCGAAATACAATAAACTAGACTATTTCGGTTGGAAGGGACCTATGAGAACCATCTAGTCCAACCGCCTGACCACTTCAGGGCTGACCAAAAGTTAAAGCATGTTGTTAAGGTCATTGTCCAAATGCCTCTTAAACACCGACAGGCCTGGGGCATCGGCCACCTCCCTAGGAAGCCTGTTCCAGTGTCTGACCACTTCCTAAGGACCAGTCTAAATCTCCCCCGGCACAGCTTCGAACCATTCCCACGTGTCCTATCACTGGATCATTCTCCTACCAGGGAGAAGAGATCGGCACCTCCCTCTCCACATTCCCTCCTCAGGAAAGACCTCAATTCAGCGTGCAGGGCACCGAGATAAAAAGCAGACATCACGGCAGATCATCCTGCAGTCAGCAGACTGAATTCCTCAGTGAGAGCCTCACTGGAAGTTTCTGCAGCTGAAGCGGTGTTTGCCCTTGACTCCAGAACTGTCTGCCTTATCAACGACTAACCCTGTGTGCAAGTTATTTACATCAGGGCACTGCTCTTTTGTCACTGTCACGGGCAGCAGCTCCGTGGAAGGCCTGAGAGCCTGTATACCTACCCAAGGCATTTCTAAGGCAGCGCAGCCGGCCCACTGCTAACAAACTGCCCAGCACTGGATGCCAGTCTGGCACGGAGCACTGAGAAAAGGTTCTCCAGGTAGGCTAGATCAAGCCAGGTTAGCTCCACGGCGAACACGCGCATACTGCTGAGGCAGAATTCCACCTCCACGGGCACAGTCGCAATTTTTTCTGTGGCTGCCCAAGTAGAATTTAACTTAATTGCTGTGTATCGTGAGTTATAAAGATACCGCTTTCTTTGGAAAAAAACCTGGTCTGTGCGTGAGCTGAAATGCAACGGAAGCACCATAGGAAGAGGCAGTCACATCAAGCACAAGTACCCTCAAGGATGCCGCTGATGAAGAGAGTTACAGCCCCTGCAGCCCCTCCTTCCTCTGGCAAATCCACACTGGCAACAGAACAGTTACCTGTGGTAATATCAAAATAGTTCTGCTCGCTCCGTTGAGCGAGTCGTCAAAAGGATACCGTACTAAGAATGCTTTTAAGCAACCCCTCAAATAAGACAAATAAGACGCTGTTTGAGAGCGAGGAAACATTTGAAGTTAGACTAAAACAAAAGGAGAAAGAAAAACCACAGCAGCGTTGTCTTTCAGGGTCAAAGCTGGTGTCAGAAAGGAATTCTACAGCCAGGCTTGTTGGGCTCTTCAGTCCGGAAAAGATAAGGTAGTTCTGGTGTGCCATTTTGGGGGGGTCAGCTGTCTCTTTTTGATGAATTTATCATACAAATCTCTCAAACTAAGAATCGCCCTGAAAAAAAAAAAAAAAAGCCTCTGTGTGTGGACTGGCCGTCAAGGCTTGACGAACATGGAAACGCCTCCAGTAGTACATACAGCTGTATATACAGCTACACAAAGTTCCTGCCCTCCCGTTCCCTCTCCTGCAAAGGAACGACCTGCTCACCTGCTCACTCACACTGTGACTGCATTAAAAGTGCTTAAACATCTCTGTATTGCTCATTTTTCTGGTCGGTAAAACAGAAACCCTATTCTGCTCGAAGTGAGGTATCACACCGCTTGACAGAACTCTCAGGAAGCAGTGCTGAAGCCGGCGCTGGAGTCGTGTGCCTGCCTAGTTCGATACATCTTCTCTCCCAAAAGTACACACCACACATTCTGTGATGCTGCTATGTTATGTGGGCATTTTTGCCTTTTAGGGCAAAAGAACTGCATAGACTTGCAGACTAGTAAGGACAAGGCAGGGCCTCCTCAGCTGCAGCGCGGGGGCCCTGCGTTTGTTTCTCAGCTCCGTTTTCAGTTTGGTTGGCCATACGAACCTAGGGATGCTATGCTGCAACCCAGTTAGATATTTAAGTTGTTGAATTTCTGAGACTAAACTGAAGAAACCTACCTTTAAGAACTTGCCATCCTTGGCTCTATACACAGCAGCTTATGTGTTTGAAATTTTCAGATTTCTCCTTAGCCATCTAACTCAAAGACAGATGCTTCCCTTAGGCAAACCCTTCTCCTCTTTTCCTTCCTTTCCTACCACCCTACTTCTTCTCCTCCTGCCTTATGCTGATCATAAAGCAATTCTTCAATTCTCACCTTTACAACCTCCTCTTCCTGCTGGTGCTGAATATCTCTTGCATAGACACTCACAACCCTTCTCCATGGTGCCCCCATTTCCCTAGACCTCTGATAAAGCTATTCACAAAAGTATTTATACTGTCAAGAAACACGCACATCACTCTGCTCTCAAACCAACCCCTTCGTTCACTGAGTCCCTTGATTTAAAGCCATTTTTCAACTACCATTTTCTTGGAAGGCCCTGACATCCTCTGCTTTTCTGTAAGCACTGGCCACACTCCTTTGCTTAGCTAAGAATCTTTCTTCTGTAAGTGAAATTTCCAGGAGGCTTTTGCACTGGAGCGTGCTGTGTGTATGTTCTACACCAGCTGCAAGGTACTCCACAGGCTTCTAAATAGCATCAACACGTCTGCTCCCAAATCCAAGAGAATTAATAGGAAAAGATAAAACTCACACAAAAGTACTAATTATCTTACCAAAAAAAAAAAAAAAAAGGTAGGCACATATATCCTTCTGAGGAGTCTGTCTTGCTGCCTCTATAATTTTAATTCTAACACTGGGAAACAATTTGCTTAAAGAAGCATTTCACCTTTTGAGTTGTAGTTTAAGGGAAAACACCCGTCTGACGGGTGCTCTTCCATTTGCGACTCTCACTCTGCCTAAGTACGAGGCACTAGAGATGGAAAGCTTAGACCTTCCAACAGGTCACTTCCAGCTCTTCCCCATTTTAGCTGTGATGTTGCGGTTCTTAATTGTTCCATAACCATTCTGTAGACAGCATTTCTCCTTGGTGGCCACCCGCTCTGACGTATCGTGCCTGATGGTACACAAGAGGCTAAAACATGCATTTGCTCTCTGTCATTCGTTTAGCCATGTTTGCGTAACAGGACTGCGTTTTGGTAAATTCAGGTTACTCTAGCAGTCACGGAAAGGAAGCTCAGTGAAGCTAGGTTGGAAGTAAATCACAGAAGTAACAGAAGCTGGGTGAATTCATAACTGCATGAGAATAGCAGGAAAAAGGCCAGGAAAGGAATGCAGACAGAAATGATGCTTAGTGTCAGAAGCCAAGTCCGCTTTCCTCCAGCAGAACACACACACACTACTATCGAACTCTCAGATGCTTTGGGACTGATTTTCAGCGATTAATTCTGATTGGAGCCTCCTCCCATCCTACAGCTTCCCTGCCGCAAATCTACCCGCACCACAGCCGCTTCTGGAGACCTTTCTTAACTGAGCTGATCCCATGAGATGGTTTGATGGCTGGTTGAGTTCCCATCAGCTGCTCTTGGAAGCATTCTTTGGGGTAAGGTCATGCCCGTGCTTTCACAATTACTCAGGCACGTTAACAGGTTTTACCTGTATTTTGATAACTTCCACTTTTCAGCTGAAACTTAGAGCGTTACAGAATCTGGCAATCCACGTCAGGACAGTTTGCCCCTTGGCCAATGCAGGGCCACTCCCAAGCGTGTTACGGTGACCATCTGTTTTACATCGCAGCCTAATGTGCACAACATTTGATCACCTCACAGTTGAGAAGGACATCAGATGTAGGGGTGGGGGGTTTTCTTCTTTCTTTTCTTTTCAAATAAAACATTTTTCCTGTCGCCACCCCAACTTTGTTTTTCATTTATAAGAAGTATTAATGCAATTCCTGACATTTAACTTTTGCTCATTCTGCAAGCACTCATCCCTCATTTGCATCCAAATTTGGTTCCCCTTTTACTGGAAATGATTTATATCAAGAAGCTGTCTGGAGAGAATGTTCTTTGTATTGATGGCACAAATGCTCTATCATTAAAAGCTTCCACACGTTTTGCTTTTGTCCTTCAAGGCTGTCTCCAGTCAGCATTGGGTTTCACGTTTGGTCCTGGGGGGCTGAAAGAAGGCAATTGGGGGAAAAAAAAAAAAAAGGCAGCAGCTTAGTCTTACAAGGATTACAGCTGTTAGTGACCCATAGGGAGTGCTGGACTGAGAACTGTGGGACATTCTAGAACGCATGGGAACAGAGTTTCTTTGCTGCTCACGACAGCTTACCTCTGACCTGTCACTACAGTAGCAAAGCCCTCTCCCTTTCCCGTAGTGCTCTGAAACCAATTCTTACCGAGCCAAGTGGTTCCACCAGGCTACTGGTCTGGAATCCTTTGGGATGGTTAACAAGACTAGACTTGTATATTTTGGAAAGTCTCCTACGGTCCTTTACATTTATGTTACGCTTGAAATCAGCAAAATGCTTCCACATAAACAGTGACTTTGAAAGGCTGTCAAAAATATTTCATCGCTGTAGGCAAGCGAGACATCACCCTTCATTTACCTTCGGCAGAAATGTCTGTCTCAGAGAAACAAAGCTGGGGCCTCTCAATTACATCTTCAAAGAGAGGCTGCTTATTGCAGTGATAACCTTCTTTAACAGATTAATGTCTAAGAGAGGTCATTCTGAGACAGAAGGAGAAACAACCCACGACCTAAGGACAGCATCCCTCACGACTGGAAAAGACTCCTACCTGAAAGCCTTTCTTCCACCTGGTTATATTTTACGGTCCCACTCACACCACATGGAAGAGTGCCAGGAACAAAACAAACCGGCTTTCCAGAAAGCATCTCCCTGCACTGCTCCGATAAACTGGTTACAGCAGGGACTCTGCCGGGCTTTCAGGTGACTCTAATCTGCTCGTCCAGTGATCAGTGAAGGACTACAGTAATCGGATTCTAAGGGCTACAGGCTTCCCAGCATAGACACTTATGCTGGGGAGGCTGCCCTGAAAAAATCAATCAGTTGTGAACAGAAAGTGGTGGGGGACAAAGGGGAAGAGACGTGCAGTCAGGAGAGCGCGCGGCTGGCAGGGAGGGGGAAGTAAGGCCACGAGCCAGCGAGCAGGAGCAGCAGTGTTTGCTGAACAGTGTTTGCTCACCAAGGGAGGCAGGTTAGGCCTCCAGTCAAAACAGCAGAATGCAGAGACAAGCACCGGCGAAATGGGTGGCTGCAGAGCATCAGTGCCCACAAAATACCCTGGCTGCAGGCCTGGGCTGCTGCTATCGCTGCCCACGCTTCGCGCCCTCCCTTCGGACATCAGTCAGTCGTGCTGCTGCCTGCTGGGGGGAGGCTGGAGGACTCTCCAGGAGCCTGCAGCAGGTCAGGTATTTTGTTTGTCATCCAATGCAGAACTGCAAGAGAGACAGACATTCTGCCAGGAGTCAGCCCTCACCTAACAAGCGCTCCGTCTTGATGCCATACCTGGAGAAAGCTGGAAAAAGCGATTAACTGCCTCCCTTACAGGCAGAGTCTGTTTGCACAAGAACAAAAGCTTCCTACACACAGTATTAATTTGGTTTGGCACCACAGCAGATGGAGCCTATCAGATGTCCCATCCCTATTCCCACTCTCTCTGCAGCCTGTAACCTTGTGTAGTACCCCCAGGTAGCGGTGTGACTGTCAGGGGGTTAAATGTCCCTTCGACACATCTTTTCTCCAGGTGGAGCTGTCCTGTAATTCCTTGTCAGTGATCAGTTAACTGCAGAGACAACCACGCATCAGAAGGATTATCTCGGGTAGGAGATGACCTGAACAACAGTTCTGATGCCTGGGAGCTGCCCTGCCCTCCAAACGGTACCAGTTCTGGTCGCTCTGCCTGCGTACTCTGATGGTCACAGCTACAGCAAAGCACTAACACTCACTTACAGCCAAAGGCAATTAGCTCCTCCTCACCTCAGTTTCCTATTCATAAAAAGCTAATTACAATGTTCAGCCACCCTGAGAAAAACCTGATTAATATTAATATTCAGCTGCAGTGTCTACAATCACCATCGGTAGATAGTCACTGCATAGTTCAGGTGACCTGAATGTACCCTGCACATCCCTGTGAAGGAGCTGTTTCGTGGTTTGGGTTTTGTTCTAATGGGATGCTCGGTGTATTTTAAAAATGTCTTGTGTACTGATTTCCATTTCACAGAACAATATGAAAACGGTAACATTAAGTGGTAAGACCAAACCAACTGCCTAGCTTACACACACAATGGCAGAAACAACTCAGTCAGGCTCATGTTGTTTAAAAGCTTTTAAAAAATTCGTACATCAGCCCCAAAGCCTCCCAAATTCTGATTTTTCTGTGTCTAGAAAATGATCCATAAATGTAATGGACAAAAAATTCTAACATTTGCAGAGCAGCAAATGGTACCATTTCAGGAACATCCATCATTAAATATTTGAGTAACCCGGACCGTGTTTCTCACCTCTCAGGTTTTCCCGCATCAGACCAATTAACCGAGCATTTTATCCAGCGCACCCCACTCGCTGGAGAGTTCAGCTAGAAAACATTCTCACGGTGAAGACAGTTGTTAGGCCATTTTTCAAAGAAGCGTGGCACATTCTCTGTAGTTCATCTCTACCTGTATTTTGGCCGTAAGTAACCGCTGTCACAGGGAAGACAGCTGTCAGGATTCAATTTAGTCTACTTATTCCTTTACAAGGCCAAAATTGGCTCCACCTTGATCAACTTAGTTTCTCCACAGACTACCCAATGGATCTATCTCAATTTACTCCACCTCCAGATCACTTACTTAAGTGAGATCCCTTCCTTAAGTGACCTGAAGATGTTATTTTCTTAATTTAGAAGATGCCACTCTTTGCCTTTGAAAAATAAAACTGTATTTTACTGTTATTCCGTCAATTCACTCCAGGTAAAGTTCCCCCAGTGACCACAGCAGCTATGCCCCTCCACGACGCCCCCGCTGTGTTAGAATAGCAAAGTCACAAACAGCAATATGAAGTGAGATGTAGACCCAGACAGACTCAGAGACGCGTCTGAGGACCACAGTGGCAAGTTAAGGAAAAGCTGAATTCGGAGACCGGTCTGAGACTGATGATATGCCAAGAACATCCATTCCTTCTCAGATTAAATACAACAGGAAAATATTTCTCTAGCAATGAATGAACAAACTGAGCACAGCACGAAACCTGAAAACCTACATCACCCTGGGGACAAAAAGCAACTGGAGAGAGATGGCTTACAATTCAGAAACAGTGTTTACAGACTTCATTCCAAAAATCAGCGTCCGGTCAGGGGAGGACTTTGGAAGGTTTATCTCCTTCTGCTCGTATGCTGATTTCCTACTGTAATCTGTCCGCAAAAGATGAGAATTTAGAGAAGTCTTAGCAGCAACATTCAGACTCTCGAGAACTCTGATGCCAATAAGCACATGCTACAGAGTCTGACAGAAAAAATATACAAACAGATAAGCGATTTGGAAACACGATTTTAAATTTGGTACTGTTTTTGGCAGGCAAGTCCACATTGTCTTGCAGAAAGTTACTGTAATCCTTATGGCAACAGGGACATAATGGGTTTTAAGGAGGAAGTGGAGGGGACAGCTAAAGCTGTGCAAACGTTGAACTAGAAGGCTTTGCATGTTCTTCATTCTGCTCTGTTCTTCCCCCACACACACTCCGTGACTCCCAGGAAATGGAAAGGGATGCAGAACAGAGGAACTAACTCCCCATAACAGCGGCAATGCAGCTTTCTAGCCCAAGACTAGCTGAAGTACAGGAGGAATCCACCTCAGTGCAACAGCGACTGCGTAGCCTGAAATAGCTCAGCAGAGTACACGAGCCGAGGGAAAGGCGAGGTCGCTATTGCTCCCACGTTAGCATCGCACATCAACCTTAAAATAACTCCAAAACGGTTCGTAAGAGAGGGGCTGTCTTCGTGGTTGCTGTGTCCCAGTGAAGAATCAGCAGGTCCCATGTCAAAGACAGCTCCCTTGAGGAGGAGTGCTCTTGACTGGCCCATAGCTAATGCAGATGAAACGCTTCAGAGAGATTATAAATGACAGCTTTGAGAACAGGTTAGTTTCAGGCTTAATTTAAATCAACATTTCCCTGTTTTGTGCCTTTTTTCATGAGGGGGAGGGCGGGGAGGGGAAGACTGCATTTCCAATTGAGTAATCAAGAAATTAACTCCTAGGTTTGGAGAGTTCCTGTGTTTTCATTTTAAGCTTGTCTAGGGTTTTAAGTGGATTCCTACAGACAGAATAGGGGCAGGCATATCGCTGAAGTGCTGTAAACAAACACGGCAGAACACCGGCAAACGAAGAGAAATCTTGGGAGCCCAGGGATCGGGTACACTACCCACCCAGCCATGTGTACAAACCTGGGGCAGGTACCACTCGGTCACAGAGAAACAGAATAGTTCCCTTGGCAGCTGTCGCTCAGCAGTCAGTTGGACAGGCAGTGCCAAACGATTATAACTCTGGGAAAAAATTAATTTGCAGATGACAAATACCAAATAGAGTCTTGACTGTAGCGGGAGGGGGATTGTAGGGTGAGGGAGCTGATCATCTCCAGGCCATAAAACAAAACAGCCGTATAAACTGATGCCAGGTGAGATGATAAGACTGAAGACCATGATGCTGAATGATACCACCTCACCGTTCAATTTATCCACGGAATTCTGTCATCTCTTGTCTCCATTGTGATCTCTGGTCTGTTAGACTGTGTTTGTTCAGGTCCTAGTGCAGAATGGTGGCTTTTACGGACAAACCAGCACTGAGGGTATCAAATTATTGATATTTGCAAAGAGGGTGCTCTCAGATTTCAGAGAAAACAGATCACCTCAACTGCTTACTGCAGTGTTCTTCTGGTACTTCCACTACCACAATTCTGCTCATTTAGAGATAGGCTGCTCCCAGTTAGCTGACACACACCTCTTCAGAATTCTCTCTGATAAATCCTGGTAGCAGAACAAGAACATTGGCATTTGCTATCATAATTACAGTTCCTGGCACTGGTGTCTCTGCTCTGCCTTTCAAGAGAAAGGGGTAGCATCTGCCTCCTCACCACAAGACTCTCTGCCTGATGGGTGATGCTGCACGCACTTTTCTTTCAGCAGCAATGGTCCCTCCTATGCTGCTACACCTCTTCCAAACTGAGCCTCGCTGCTCTCTACCACCCTAAGCCCTTCTTGGTGAAAGGTCTAGAGAACAAGTCCTGTGAGGAGCGGCTGAGGGAACTGGGATTATTTAGCCTGGAGAAAAGGAGGCTCAGGGGAGACCTTATTGCTCTCTACAAGTACCTGAAAAGAGGTTGTAGCGAGATGGGGGTTGGTCTGTTCTCCCAAGTAATACAAGACAGGACGAGAGGAAATGGCCTCAAGTTGCGCCAGGGGAGGTTCAGGGTGCACATTAGGAAGAAATTCTTTACAGAAAGGGTTGTGTAGCTCTGGAACAGGGTGCCCAGGGAGGCGGTGGAGTCCCCATCCCTGGAGGTATTTAAAAGACATACAGACGTGGTGCTCTCAGGATGTAGCTCAGTGGTGACCTGACAGTGCTGGGTTAACGTTTGGACTTGATGATCTTAAAGGTCTCTTCCAACCAAAACGATTCTGTGGTTCCATGGTAAGGTCAGAGCATTAATACCTTTTTCTGAAATATGCACATTTACATTTCACAGACCTGAAGGACTTCAGTTGCACACACCTCAAAGGCAGAGAAAACGTACCCAGCTGACAACAGCTTAGAAAAAACATGGAATCCACTTACAACCACCCCTGTTAAGGAGCCAAGATTTAGAAAAAAAAAAAAAATAGGTGATATTATTGCAGTAATTACAGTAGGCTGAGATATTCACCTTTGACTGTGACCTGAGCACTGCAAGATGCCTGCCCTGTGTTGTTTTCAGCCAGACAGGTATAAATGCCATCATCTTCTGGTAGGGCATCTTGGACGGTCAATTTTGCAACTCCGTCTTCAAAAGTGGAATGGGCATACTGAATTGGCTGGTCTGCAGACAGAAAGGAAGAGAATTGTCTTAGTGCACCAGCCACAAGTTTCCAAGGCACTTTGTGTTAAATCTGGATGCCTAACACCAGCCAGTATATTAAAGAGCAGAGCCAGATCTCGCTCTCTAGTGCACAGCCACTGCTCTCTAGTGACCACAAACAGCAGCATCCGAAGCTCTCAGCAGAATACTGTTGTCAGACACATCTCGCCATTAGGTTCACTGGGTGGTACCTTGAGTAGCAGCAAGAGGAGAACATTTATCTTTGAATTTTGAATAGATTCTCTTTCAGATGGATAAGAAATGTCTTGTGTGTTTGCTTCAGACATTGTCTCCATCTTGTACTTTGCCTGAAACTAGGTATTAGTGTTACTGCCTAGATGTGCAAAACCTGGGGGCACGGAGAACCACTTGAAGTCCTCCATCACGTACACTGTAGTGGAAGACATTCCAAGAGAGACAGCAAAATCCACGATGGAGTCAGGAGGCTGATTTACACAATCTACACTGCAGTACCTGCAGTCCGGTAACAGACAGGTACAAGTCTGCTCTGTGGTGACACGACTATAAAAGAACTTCTTTTTAAGAAACTGCTTGCTTGAATTGGTTTGGAACATGCTTCAATGTTAGTGTAGACGGGTTAAAATTCCCTTGCTATTGTTTCGGGAACTGTCATCAATCTCAGCCTTCCTTTCTGAAACGCTTCTGCAATCTCTTTTCCCAATGTTAAATAGTTTCCACGAGTGACTCATCATTGGTTGCTTTCCCAGTGTGTGCAATCCTTAAGAGGGCCTGATATCTGTGCATAAACATCATACTGGAAAAAGAAAATAGGGTCATCTAAGAGGAGAGGGTGAAACTGCAGAGAAATTGTAGAGGACAGAATCAAAGACATCTGTCACTTGGGAAATCACGTTCAAAAGGAAAGATCAAAATCGATTCTGTTGCCAAATAAATTTTAACAGGTTAGGACAAAAGCTCTGGAGTTTCTAACAAACAGCTCTTCACTATGAGCAGGATAAATTAAGTCATTGGACAGATTTTTCTCTCACCTCTGGTTGTCAACACTAGCAAACTCAGAAGGCAGTACTAACCTATGCACTATCTATCTGCGTTCAAAGTTTCATTCTGAAACACAAACGTGTATCAAAATCAGCATGATCCAACACTTACATATATTATAAAAACGTGGTAGATGATCTTGTCCCTTTATGTATCTTACAAGTCATCTGTTTGTTAAGGTAGCACATTTTCTACCCCATGAAAAACTGGGGTGAACATTTAAGCAACTGCCCAGAAGACCCCAATTTTAAAATAAACTCTCCCCATCCATGTCATCACAGGTGACATATTCCTATTACCAGTTCCTCCGAGCTCCCTTTTACTCCCTTACACAAAGACTGTTGTAACTAGTAGGTCCAATCACATATGTTTTGCAGGTGGGAATAACAGTACGTTCAAACACGTATACATGGAGTTGAAGCCCAAGGAGACCAAGCTTTCTGTATAAGAGGACGTGGGGCACCGGACTGCCTTCCCGGTCTGACTGTAGCATCTCTAACCTGGCAGGGAACCTGTCTGGGATTCTGACACTGAAACTGTTAATGGTGCCTAATGAAGCTATGACCGTAACCGCATCAGGAACACGCTCAGAATAAGAGCTGTGTCACCAAAACCAGAAAAATGCCTTTTTATTTCTGTTGTAAATAAGCAAATGGATAAGCTAAGTGTTCTATGTGGAGAAAGAAAACGTGGTCTCCTTCACTGTGTCCCCTGTTTTCGTCAGGGCATCCTGACAGGTTTATCAGCCCTGAGGAATAATCTGCAGCAAGATTCTAAGTTATGTCCACTGTACTTATATTTTGATCTAATAAAAACAACTCGTCCGGTAGTGAAATGTTCCCTTCGCCAGAGGCAGAAGAGTCAAATCTCCACGACACCTCGGCAACAGGAACAATAACAAAAAATACCTTTCTACTGGCACATCATGCCAGAAGAAAGGAAATTTTCCCCTGGCCCATTTATTAAAAGCCTTCTGAACGGATCAGAAAGCTATCCTAAAACCAAACACTAATCACAGAACTGTGGGGCTGAAGTCATGGTCATACTGGTTTTAAGGTCAGCAGAAAGAGGATCAATTCAACTCAGGGAAAAGAAAAACGACCCATGGAAAGTACTACGAAAAGGAAGATATTTGAAATACTGCAGTCACAGAGGCCTTACTCCTGCAATTTAAAAAGAAGTTACCAAGAAAGTACTTAAAGAAGCTGAAGTAAATTTGAGTTACATACTGAAGTACTGTCACAGAAAGGACGTGTAAAAACTTATTTATAAGGCTTCGGTGAGGCCAGAACTAAAACACAAGGGGTTTATTTTCAGGGAATTTGCCAGTAAATCAGTGAAAATTCAGAGAGAAACTTAAAATAAAGGGCAGAGGGAGAACAGCAGGAAAAAAGAACCACCTCAAAAAAGTTGGAAAAAAGCTTTAAACCATTAAAGTAGGGGGAAAGAATAAGAAATACACTTTTTTCCTGTTCCTTATTTGTTTCTCAAAGCAGCCTTCTGTTCACATTTGTTATGATTTGATAACCTGGAGATATCACGGAGATACGCATACTTGTTTCACTACTCCTTTCAAAAATTAATTCTGGTTTGCTACCATTGTCACGCTTGGAAGACAATTTGCGTCTGATATTTTCTTGTGAACTTTACACTCCTTCACATATGATTTTTATTTTTATTTCTGTGGAGTTCTGCTAAAGCGCTGTATTTTGAACAGCAGGGTCACTGCTCTCAGCAGACTGCTTTTTTCTCCGCTGCAGCCCACTGGTTGTGAACACGAAGGACTTTATACTCCAAGCGTGGACAGCAGATTGTAACGCACCCTGTCTTAAAACAAAATTTGGCTGCCTCCCTCAGATTATATACTGTGAAGATACTGTTTTCTCCATATGGGCTGTTGATGAAAGACTCTGTCACGTTGTTTTGCCAAAAGCATTGTTTTGTCTGCTTGGGGTAATATTTCAGGACCAGAAACACAACTGCCTCCTTTATGTGACGATGGACACAAATACGAGAAGTCCGTAGTATCTAGCTAGCTGGCAGACAGGAAGGCCATGTTGGCATTCAAACGGTTATCACAACAGCCGACCTGATCCTTCAGGCAAATGATAACCCTAGGAGCGCCCGCTGAATTACCAGCGTTAAACAACTGTTAATAATCCACTCAAGTTTGTATCAAACGGTGTATCGACGGTTAGGTATCCCAATCAGAGGGAAGACAAAAGCATTAAACTGCAGTGGTATGTTTTAGGAGTCTGGAATGAAAGCAGCGTGCTTGTGTCTGTAGAGTAATATAGGATGTCCCTAATCTGTTTTAGTGTGCCTCTGTTACTCAGACTCACCATTGCCTTTTGATTTAAGAGCAGAGTTTACGCACTGGCTTCCACTGACAGAACCCTAATGTTTTGAAATCTGGCTATCGGGGAACAAACCCACCTGCTTTGGCCTCCTTGGGATATTGATCCCATGGGGGTTAGAAGCTTGGACACAATATAAACATGGTTATACCTGAACAGGGGCAGCCTCATCTGAGGTTGGTGAGAAGAGAGGTCCAACCCCCTAGAAAAAGGCAGGGGAGCAAAGTGCGTACTGAAGGCCTACAGAACCGTTGCTTATTGATCTCTAAGCTGTACTTTTTAGGAGACAATGGTTATCGGGTTAGCAAAGCAGAACGTGGTTACGTGTAGACACCGTGTCCATGTCTGATGAAAGGTAACACAGAAAGTCATCTGAGTCAGAAGATGCTCGCTCTGTGGAAGACAAGCGGCTATAACTGCATCATTCAATGACTAAGGGAACCCTTTATGAGCAGGAGGTACCCTTAGAACATGAAGATGAAATAACTACGGGTCGAAGGGGCTCCTTCGGTGCTGCGAGACACAATTCTCGCGTAGCACAACAGTGACTCCACTCATCTCAGCAAAGGAAGAACTGCAGAGTAGCCTTCAGACAGAGGAACAAATTATTTTCCAGGGGAGAGTGTCAGAGCCTTTACTCACGCGTTTCGTGTTGTAAATAAAGCAGTGGCCTTTCTGTTCTAGGCGCGGAGCTAGTGGGAAGGGGAACAGACCAGGCTACGGGAGCACACCGACCTCAAGGTCCATTTGTCCTGCCACCTTTTTCAGATATCCCATTTACTCTGAACGCCTACCCCAAAACAGAGCTCAAGTACAATTTTAAAACGACCCTGGAGGAAGCAGCTTTATGGCAAAGGATGCTACTCTTTGTCTTTATAAAATCACACACAGGAAGACAGATGTAGCCTGGGAGAGTCTGCAAAAAAAAAATCAGTTGCACTCCAGGAGTAAGAGGGGCGATCAAGGGTGAAGCTGAATAAACCTGTCTAGCGTCTAACAGATACGGCTCTGAATGGAAAGAGTGTAGTCCCTGGATCTCTGAAATCATTTGGAAACTAAGCAGAACGCTGATGCTTGGGCCCAGCTCTGGTGTTAAGAGGGGATTGTTAACGAAACCTGCATGTTCAGTTGCGTAATGAGGGCAGGGCAGGAGACTACGCAGCCTGATAAAAGTAAACAATGTTTTACTTATCCTTTTTTTTAGTCAGCTTTGGGCAAGCATTAGAATCTCAAGGAACGCATTTCTAGTAGAGAAGCAACCAGAGAAGCTGTGACTCTAAGATCATGGGGACGTAGCTGCTAATACCAATTACGACCTGCCCAGCTGATGATGGGTGGGATCGGACACGGCTTTCCAGCAGAGACATACGCTGCACTTATTTTGCTTAGAACTTATTATCCCTGCAGAATCGTGATGCCAGCCCGTTGCTCCCAGAGCAGAGGCTAGTGCCAAAGGAGTGGGGGTAGCAGAGGACTCAGCACACAGCAGCAGCACCACCCTGGAAGCCCATCTGCATACAACCACCAGAGTCCTCTGCTGGGCTCACTGGAAAACAGCAGCGAGACAGAAAACCACCCTTCGGGCGTATTATGGGCGTATAAACTGATTTGGCTGCAGACCAGGGGAGTCCTTACCGTTGAGAAGCCATGTGATCTGAGGCACAGGTACACCTTCTACACCGCACTGCAGCACAAAGTCTTGCCCTTCACTCACGGTGCATCCTTTCAAGACACTGGAAAAGCATGGAGCAACCTCTTGAACTTTAGGCCCTTTAAAACCAAAACGAAAACAGTTCCTTTAACCCAAATTTACAGAACTATCTTTACCACTTACTGACTTTTTCTAGCTATGCTTAGGGGACACGGCTGCACTAACAGATTCATCCCATGTAAACAAGCATCAAAACCATGGTGAAATGTTTTATTGGGAAATAGAAATACTTTTGAGCAATGGACTGGTATATAGCAGGGGTTTTTCTGTAGTCTACAAGGCAGGCGTTGCCAGCCCTCAAACTGTATCTTAGATGGTGGTTTTCTATGCCAGAACCCACCATCTGCAGCCAAACGCTAGGAGTGAATGCAACATACTACCAGAGAGCTCAGTGCAAAGAACAAGAAGGATAACTCTTCTCTCCTCTTGTCTGTCTTCTCCCAGTCCCTCTCCCAGATGTCTCCTGGCTGGCAGTGAAACAGGGGGACTTAAGGATGCAGTTCGCATGTCTCTCACGAGGCGTGAGAGTATCCTGGGTATCCTGGTTTAACCTCAGGCACAGCAAACAGAGAATTGTTGCATAAACATGGTCATAGCTCAGGGCCAAGACCTAAACCCGGGTGACAATACTAGAGCTGAGGACAGGATTTGCTAAGAGGCCAACAAATCTTTCAACCAGACCAGTAAGACAGTGCCTTCAACCTCAAAATAATTTGTCTCTGTGAAGTGTATTTGCATTTAGCAGAATCCAACTGTCATTCCTTCACCTTACTTATTTGCCTTACTGCACAGAACTGCTTTGTGCTCATTTCAGATATGAAGTTTCCTACAGAAATACTAAGCAGCCTCAAAAGAACTGAATGCAGAACAACAACAATAAACTCTTTGGCAACCTGTATTAAATGCACACATCGCTAGAAACCTCGGTGGAGATCAGGTCTCCCTGTGTACGAAACATTCAATGAGACGCTTTTAGCCATATAAACAACAAGAACAGAAAAGTCAGAAGGGAAACTGCTGCAGAAGGCGACTTGCCAGCTACCCCGCACCACGTGAATCACAGAGCAAGGCATCAGAATTAACTGGCAATGAGAAGCTGTCACAGAAATTTTGAAGTCACCACCTTCTGACAGCTTAGAAAAGCCCAGCCACAGTTTTCCGAGTGCAGATGGGCTCACAAGAACTTACTTGTGACAGTTAACAACCAGCTGGTGGAAGTCTGCCCTTTGGGGTTGAAAGCTGCACAGCTGTAAGATCCGCTGTCCCCCGAGCAGGCTTTCTTTAACCAGAGGCAATGGATCCCATCTTCTTCATATATTTGGACATCTTCGCCAGCTTTAATAGGTTCACCCTCTTTGAACCACTCCACATCTGGTTTTGGTTTCCCTGAAACTAGACAATCATCAGGTATTTGAATTTTTATGAACGTGTATTCCCCTTAGTGCATTTCCATTATTTGCTTTAGTGTAAATTATATCTCATTTACATAATTATATAAAACCTTAATGAGCAAGTAACACACAAAACTATCTTCAGAAACACAGTTTGATATTTCTGATCTTCCAAAACCTCTTGCCAGTTCATCTTTAAAAATAAAAATATTCGGTAACTTGAAAAACTATTCTCCAAATTAAAAGAAAAAACAAAACTGGAAGGGGGCAGGTTACCATTACACCCACAAATGGGGCAAAAAATGGAATGCCCATCGCATACACTGGAAAGCAGGAAATGTCCCTTTTCCGTGAATTTTCTCCACTAGACACTAGAATTTATTATACAGAAAAGATTCTCTCTCCTGCCCAGCAGAGAAAGAGGACATTGGAATCCACAGAAAAATAGTGGAGAACAGTGGAGGTGGGAGAACCTCCAAAAGTTGGGGGGGAAAAAAAAAATAAACCAAGCTCTGAAGTATTGAAGAACCTGGAAGCTTTGTAGTAATCGTACAGACCCAGAAGCACGCTGAGCTGACAGCCTGGCAGGTACGAGGGTGTAATACTCCTTACGGGTGTGATAGCATGTCCACTGTCCACAGCAGCCAGGAAGCAGAGGTGTCTGGGAAAGCAACTAGGGACATTCCTCTCCAACTTACCTCCAGACACCTTGCGTTTGCATGTAAGAGTTTGTGCTTTGGGTCACCGGCTTCAGTAAGAACCGAATGATCTTCTGGGTTCCTGCACAGCAGGGATGGCATTTCCCGACCAAACGGGATCATGACTTAGTTAAACCTCGCAAAGTTTTTGAGATCCTCTGATGGAAAGCAATCCGTGTTCTTAGTACTAATAGACATGAAAAATTAACTATTCGAAAGGTGCCAGGATGTTTGGAATATTTTCTCCCCTCCTTACTCTCTGGGCTCGTGATAGAAACGGTATTGTTTACTCACAGGGAAAGAACTACCAAGCAATGAAAGAAATTACCACGTTTTTGTTGTGATTTTTTTTTCCTCCAGAGACATAAAAATTAATTTCTCTCTCACTTGTGGGAATACTTTAAAGTGCAAATGTTATTTAAAAAAATAGCAGAGAAATGCTTCAAAATTACTTTCTATTAAAACTGTAATAAAACAAGGAGAAGTGTTCCAGACCTATTCCCTGGATTCAGCAAAATGCAGCTCTCATTCCTTTTCTGAGAGGTTAAAACTCGGTCAAATTCTGTGGAGCAAACTCTGAACCTCCCCTGTAATTTTGACGTTACCATTTCAGCTGTTCGGAAGCACTCAGATCAGCAGTGGGTTGACCAGATAGGAGGGGTGAGTGGAGATGCCACAAGGGAAATGCAGTGACTCGACTGTAGCTTCTTATCTGACAAATTTTTGGCTCAAAGACAGTACCATTAATTTCAGTTCTGGAAAGTGTACCACCCATTTTCTCTCTTGCACCCTCGTGTAAGAGGTCCTAAAAATACCTCCTAGAAAGAGCAGCATTGATTATATCTGGGGAAACCCCAGACGAGAGAAGGGATGGACACTACCATACGGAATGAGTTATAAATTTCATCCAAGATTGTAGAAACAGCATGAAATTCTGCATCTATTTCCAACGTGCTTTAGGACAACTTGCAACAGAGCAGGAATTGCTTCCCCACTTCCACACGCAGAAGGGGAACCTGACTAACCCCAGGACTCTGATAACTTTCATCCCTTTACCTTTGCTCTTGAATTTTATCTCCTGGCCTTCTGATGCTTCCAGGCTCTGTGGACGGCTCTCAAACTGAGGGGCAATTCCCAGAGGCTCCCTCTTCTCCTCCAGTACAGCCTTCCGGGCTCCAGATCTGTTTTCTGCTTCTCTGCTCCTTGGACTCACTTGCCCTGTCAGAGATGGGCTCTGCTGAGCTGACATCAGGGGCTGCACGGCCCGTTTGCTGTCTTCGCCCTGCCTGATGAAAGTGGCCTGGGGTCCTGCCTTTGGTTCTGGATGCAGTTTGACAGCTTGTAGTGTGATGGTGCTTGAAGTTTTCTGCAAGACCTGAGATCCCTTTTTTCCTTCTTTAGGTTCTTGAGGAGACGCTGCACTGGCTTCTTGGTGCTGTCCCTGCTTACTGTCTTTGCCTTCTCTGGCGACATGAAAGGTCTCTTTCATTGCTGACGTCCTGTCTTCGGTTTCAACGGAGAATTCGGTGCTGCTGGATTTCAGCTCTTTAGCAATCCCATTGCTAGTTGCCTGTTTGAATTCTGAATTTTCAACAGCTTTAACTGCAAGTGTTGTTGGTTTTGATGGCATGCTGAAGGAAAAGAATAAGTTTACAGGTCTCTGACCCTGAATAAAGACTAATTCCTACTATTAGCAATGATACAGGATGTACGAGCCCTCAGCGAGAAGGTGAACCAATTAGCCTCTGGTTTCCTTCACACAGATTAAGAACGTGGATAAAAGAGGTGAGGTGAAAAGCTTCATAAAATGTGATCAGTGCTCCAACATCGTCTCAGCTGAGTTGTTTCTGGGTATAACAAGTGCGGTGAGTCAGACACTAACCTCGCAGACACAGCTTTAGACAGCGTGCGATGATGTGAGACCCTGCAATGACCAGGGTGTAACACCACTTCATGTTTTAACAAACTGAGGCCACATGTAATTATAGCTCAAAGCAGCACATAAAATCGTTCCTTGAAGGGAAATGAAAACGTAAATTGTGCAGTAAATGTCCTATTTCTAATTACGGTGTTTCGCAATTTAGGTGATTTCAAAAGAGGGCTGACAAGGAAACGTCACTGAAGTCTAGGGGAGGAAGAGGGGATAACAATGCTATGACAATATGCTCTGTAGCTTTGGTAGGAATCATCTATGGATCTAAAACCACCATTCACGGACGGGCTGGGAAGAGTTTCTTAAAATTACGATGGCTCTGCTGCTCACTACTTCAGGGGCACAAGAGCAGCTGACTGATGGGGGACTTGAATCTAAACTCCCTTCATTGAGGTTGGCTGCCCTGACCCCTAAGCTGTTACCTGCAGAGCACTGTGGCTGTGTCTCACACTTTCCAGGTATCATGCCAGGGCAGAATTGGTACATATTTGAAACAGGGGAAGCAATTTCTAGCCCAGCTCTGTTTTGCTACCCTTAGTGCCATGGACTTATTCCCTCAGGGAGATTCAGGATTTTTTATTGTGATATTTCCTCAGCTAGAGTTAAACGTACTAGAGTAATAATGCCTGTGAGATTCGCAGTTACAAGTGTAAAGTGTTTTACACATTACAAAATACACCTTTTTTTTTTTTGTGAATAAACAATGGAGGAGGCAAAACTACTCTGGAGAACACAGCAGTACCTGGGGAGTTTTGGCTGAAGAGCTGCATAGTTTCACTTACACTACGCATATTTTAAAGTACGTTCCTTAAAAACACCCAGACCTGAAAAACAGGGTAGCACGGCATTTTCAGATCCACTTTACCACGGACATGGAGTTAGGACAACATAAACATGCCATTTTTAAATCCCATTCAGGGCACGTGAGGAAAGGTTAAACACCCTGAAGACTGTAAAGAAACCGACCTTCATGAGTCTTACAGAGGTCAGCTTAGAGTGTTTCATTCCTGTATTTTCTATTAAAGAAGAAAAAGACATTTTACAAAATTATTTTAAAAAACATTAGAGTCATTTCACTTGAAAAATCTTGATAAAGCCCTAAAATACGGAATGCTTTCGTTTCTTGCTACTTTATCCATACTTCTGTACGTATTTTCAGAGAAGGCAAAGACCGTGGCCATACCATGTTTTGCTTATGACAGCAAAGAACAACCAGCTCAGGACTGACAAGATGCAGGAAGGTGTTTGACTCCAAAAAGGAAGTTTGACCAGCTGGCAGAGTCTAATTTCTCCTCACAGAGTTCTTGTTCAGATTATATGACTATTTGGTTACAGTGAGCATAGAGCCAGCTGAATTTTGCTTTCCTGAACCAGACCAGAACGCAGACCGGACCTGCGTATATCACAGTGTCGTCACCAGTTCCACCACCTACTTTGCAGAAGTCGACCAGGACAGCTGAATTTGGCAGTAAGAGAGAATCTCATTCCAAGTAAACATTTTCTAGCTTCCAAATACAGACTGGCCCAAGAAGATCTATCACTTGGTGAGGAAGGCTCACGCAGTAAATGTCAGAATCAGTGCACTGCAACTGAACATTCAGAGAGAGTACTCCGGTAAAAACATACCGTGTTGGCTGAGCGTATGTGTCAGTCTTGTCCGGACCTCAAATAAAAACAGAAAAAACAGGTAACTTATGCATACAATACTGCACATGATAACACAGATTTGAAAGATTTTAGGCCAAGAACCTTCACTCTTCATGTGATCAATCCACTGAAGTCAAGACTGACTGTCACCACACCTGAAATTTGATAAGGACAACAGCAAGCTGCTCAGCTGAAACACAGAGAGGTCTTGGCCCATTCTGAGACATTGCTGGTCAAGGAAGTTCTCAAGTCCCTTGAGAACTACAGGTTCTGTGGGCCTCAAAGGCTCCTTGCTGGGGGAGAGAAATAGGGAAGAGATTCCAAGTGGGAGGCAGCCTGTCAAATCCTATGGGAACTCCACAGAGCTTGTAGAAGTGGGGGAAGACAAACCACCAGTGCTACACCTGAGCACGCCCACCGTGAAACTGCAGCTAAAACACAAAACCAAATTAACGGTAGCAAAAACCTGAGCCCACCTGTAAATTGTTACCAACTCATCTGCTGTGGAGCAAGTATTATCATGTTTAACATGAGTGACACAAAAGCTCATGTATCACATTTCTTCACTTTGCACCACCACCAGGAAATCTGGGAACACGGCTGAACTGTATGGATTTGCCAAGGTACCCCATCAGCTGCACTGATACAAGTGAGCACGTATTTGCCACAGTCAGTCTCTTCGTTCATCTGTATGTGACCCCCAGGCATTCTCCCAGACCTGACAGTATTTGCTTCTCTTGGGGGCAGCGTGACATAATAAATAGTTGGGAGGAGAGAAATAGCGCTCCAGATCAGGCACCAGCCACATCTCTCCATTTTTCCCCAGGTAACACTGCAGGATGCAGCTTGTTTTCTCCCGGTCAGATCAAAGTTGGACGTACGCTGTTTTCAGCTGTGAGACTAGAAAGTGCAGTAGGAAGACATGTAATAATGAACGTACAAGGCAATGACTTTTGCAAGTCATCACCAAATACTCCAGAGAAGTTATTTCAGTCTTTGCCTCAGGGAAAAGACAAAACCGTGTGATGGATTACGCCCTGATTTCCACTGTGTTTTGCAAGCAAAAATCCACATCTAAATGCTTGAACTTGCTGCACCATTCAGAGTGTCCAAGAGAATCTATTTACACACACACAAGTTGCAGTGAGAGAGGGACACAACCCACTGACCTCACTTCAATAAATCTGTCAATAAACAGTAACAGAAATTCTTCTCACAAAAATTGAAGCTGAAAAGAGACGGGATAAATGCAGAAGAGGAAGCTGAATAGCTACTGGTCGCAGTCACGACAATACCATGCCACTCTGACAATTAAAAGAACATTTCCCCCCACCCCCTCCAATTTCCACCACAGGAACTTGGGGGAAAACGTAGCTCTTGGAACAAGATTCTCTATATATGAGATTGCCTGGATTTAAAGGAAAGTGCAGTAATTCTGAGTCACTTGATTGTCTGCTAGCAACTCCAATGACCTGATTTAATTGATAATGAAAGACTTAGGTATTCTAGATGGTGGTTAGGTAAGTGGAATCATCCAATTAGTCAAGTACACTGCAAGACAGTGCCCTTTTCACTGACCTGTACTAATCCAAGAAAGAACGCCCGCATTATTCCGAGATGTGGTCAGCATCTGAAGCAAACATATACCGCAACTGCCTTTGTGACCCCAGTTCTGCATCTTCCCTCCAGGCAGATGTACCCATTACACAACAGAAAGCTCACCACTTCAGGGAGAGCAAGTAAGGATCAAGTATCAAAGTCAAGCCTAAAAAAAGGCTTATTGTACCAAACAGCCCTTTCTATAAAAGATCAGATGCATACGCAGCCTGTAGAAGCTCCTTCTACAATGGCTTCATCAGATTGGAACTTGCAGATAAGAAGTGCAGCTTGAAGGGGTGAAGGCTAGTTGTGGTTCCGAGGATTCCAAACGTAAATCCTCTTGCTATTTCTATTCTTGATAGCTTACAGAGCGACAGCATTGACGTGAAGCTAAAAATCTTGTACCAAAACATTGTGTATGTAACCCACTGATCTTATGGCTGCAGCTGCTGATTTAACTGTTTAACTGGGCCCAGGGACTCCTCTTCAGTGAATGTGCTTGCTGAAGGCTGTATGATTTTGAAGCTGATGCAAAGGGCACCCCAAGAAGCATCCAGCTGCAAAATGAACTGTATATGGTAATGCATATAGGGAATAGAACATCCTGAATTATTTATACACATTTACAAAAGACATTTATTTTCTTTAACAGCACTGAAGTAGGCAGGGTTGGGAGTCAAGAAGCCTTAATTTTTGTCTCACGAAGCTGTTTTTTCTGTCTTAAGTTTAGAGTTATCCTTCTTTACCTTACTTCCCTGGTTCTACGAATACAGATACAATTTTGTTTCCCAAAAAGGAGCTGGCATAAATGTGCATCTGATGTCAGTACTCAACAAATAAAAGATTAATTACTGACTATACTGGCAAGTGTAAGATTTCCATTTGCTGAAATTAAAATCTATATTCAAAACACGTGGAGGTCAAAATCACAGTAAAAGTGGAGTTCTGGTTTTAAAGAAAGCTGTTACAAAGCATTTGTACATGTTTTCAGCTGTAGCTCGGTCCACACTATCGCCGTATTTAACAGGGAGAGAGAAAGATAATGGGGAAAAGTGAATGCTTATGCTGAGAACACAAGCAAAGACGTTTTAAAGGAAACGTCTGTGGTTCGCTTGTGCTCTCTCCCAGAAACTCTCTGCCGTACCTTGAACAGTGAGCTCTGCAGACACGGATGCTTTCCCAGCGCTGTTTACCACTGTGCACGTGTAAATTCCTGAATCAGCAAGCTGAGCATTTTGGATTTCCAAGAACTGGATGCCTGTTTTCTCAAACATGTTGAAATGCTCACTTTGCTGCAGCTGAATATCACCCTGCAAATATCACACGACACCATCAGACAGCTAGCTCTTGGTAAGAGAAGCAGAGCAACAGATTTTTTGGTAAAACATCAGGTCAAAATGCCTTTCTCCTACCTTTCAGCCAAATTCCTTCTGTGAATAATACTCAATGGTGTAAATAAAAGACTGCGTCCAAAAGTTCTATACTTCACATCTGCAGGAGGCTGTTTTAACCTGCATTTTGCCAGCCGCTCATCTCAGTTTGGGTTTGGCTTTTCATTATTTACTATATACATATTCCTAGAAAAATTCCTTTTCACTGTATGTGGCCTCAAACCAGTTTTCTGTTCTTGTTCCAGAAAGTCAAACATCACACTTGTAGGCAAAAGCTTCCAAGCTGGGGCCTTCGTTTATGCTGTCCTTTATGTCCTTTACGCTGTACCTCTTCAGGAACTAGAAGAGGTTCTAAGAGGACCTCATCAGTGGCCGGGTGGGGGCGGCAGGAGGCACCAGGCATACACCGAGGGAGGTGCTGGTGCAACACAGCTCCTTTGCAGTGCTCCACTGGAGTTAAATCAAAAGGTACAGCTTTGAGGCAGGAAAAAACGCGGCAAGTCCTGTGTTCTCTGATACAGAGATTAGATGATCAGAACAAAAATTCTTGCCTGTAAATGCTACAAAGTAGTTGACCAGCACCTCATTTGTGAGCAGATGGGTGCTTCTGCTATGGCACCGGCCGTTACCGAGGAGTCCCTTGCCAGCAAGCACCACAGCTTTTCCTACCCTACGTGTAGGAAGGGAAAGCTACAAACCTGCCATTTGTCTGGGTTTGGTCAGTAAACCTTTGGGAGACGTTACACTGTTTTCAGACACTGCCATTCCTGAAGTCTCTACCAACTTAGTGCTCTAAGTCCTCTTTGAATAAAACAAACCTAGTTCTTGCCAGGGGTTTGGGGGTGGTATGGTAGAAGCTTCTGTTCTTTGCAGGTTAACAAGTAAGAAAAGGGGAAAACAATAAGCAGAGCTGGACATTTACACAAAAGCTTATTCATTAGTTCTGAAAATTGCAATTTTAACTGTTTATAAAGCTTCCATGCTGGCTGGAAGGTGGTCACGCGTTCGCTCTGCACTAGCCAGATGCGGTTCAGCAGCTGCGTAAGTTCATTTCCACGATGCTGAGGCAGAGCTGAAATACCTATCACTCAGCAGGACCCTGCAGCGCCATCCTGACACGACCAGAAGTACTGTGGGCCTGAGCTTGTTTGCAGCTAGCTGAAGCACGTGGACAATTACCTGTTAATCCATGCCTTATGAATAGGGATGCAAAAAACGTGGTTCACAACAACCACCTGCCAATAAAAATCTGATAGAGAGCAACAACACACTTGCACTTCACAGAGCATGTGAATCACTGAAGGACAGCTGCACGGTGCTCAAACTAGGTGCTGAAATAATATCATGAAAGCCTAAAGAACACCAATGCAACCAAAAGCCATGGATGGGGGATAAGTTCAAGAGAGCGAACTGGGTGTCTGCAGGCCAGCGATGGTATGACTACTGAATCTCTGACCAACGCACTTCTGGTGTTTTACAGAATATATGCAGACCTGCAAGTGTTGAAATACGTTTTTAAGGACATAAACAAGAACAGAACTCATGGAGCTGCTAATAGCAAGAACTTTGCATACTTCATTCATTTGATCAGACAACGAATTACTAATAGATACAATATTATAGAAGATTACAGATTATTATAGAATAAGACATTAGAGAAGCTGACAGTCAATAGCAAAATATATAATACAACCTCCAACAAACTATAAAACCATGTATGAGGGAGGACCAAAGCACAGATCCAAGCCGCCGGGTTGCTAGCCCCTACTTGCTCTTTACTATGCAGCCCCGAACAGTGAATGAAATGACAAACCCCGTTTTGCACGGAGTTGCACGGCTGGAAAACCTGAGCCAGCCTGCTGGGCCTGGAAGCAGGCTGTTATGGAGCAGCTGCACTGCAGACTGCCTAGAGAGCCAGCAGGCCCACAAGGGCTGAAGGCAGCTGGAGGGAGAGGCAGACTCTAGATGGAGCCGCCAGCTGAAGGAGGTGTCTTAGTGAGAGCTCCTGCAGCAAGAGGCTGCTTGTTTTTGGAGAGGTACCCTGGCATTCTTGTACTGCAGACAACACGGAGAAGTCTGGAATAAAGCAGACAACGATCTGAAAGCATTTTCCTGCTCTACTAGCAGTTTTATGTGGATTTTTGTGGTTTCTTGTTTTTTTCCCCCCCGAAAACCTAGAGACACCAATAAAAAATAAAAGCTCCCTGAAAAGCCGTTGAAGGCTGAAGGGGAGCCCGTTGCTAATAGAGCAGTCACATATTTGCTCTTCCAAATTAAAGAAAGTAATTTTAATTCTTTAAAATACCAAGTTCCCATAAAAATGGCCTAATTAGTGTATGATTTCATAATCACCTGAAAGCTCTCTCCTTACTGTCCAAAAAAAATGTGGCTGGAGATCTTGTGGATGCCCAAAGGAGGCACTAGGGCTTAAGTTGTCAATGCTTTTTTAATAGTCTAATGAATTTTAAGTATTGCTCATTTATAAAGCTTTTTAGTAAATGACAGATGCTCACAATTCCCCATTTTAATGCAGATGTGAAGTTGACAGATCAGGTCTCCTTTATGTTACGTCAGACATGCGCTATCACTGCTTTAGCAGAGGTCAGACTGAAACCCTTGAAGCTGTTCATCTGCCTTGGAGGGTTTTTTTCAATTTGCGAAAAACAATCATGCATGCCAAAACCCCATCGTATCCGTTAATTCCTAAACAGTTAACTCTCTTCTCAATGACATTTCATTTCTTCGCAAACATCATCCTCATTCTCCTGCACAGGTAAAACCCAATGTGAGTGATACAGAACAGGCAATTTATGACGGAGACGCTGACATGGAACTTGGGAAATATAGCTGCAATTGGCACAGGAGTCAGAGACTCCCCTGTAACCACAGTCAAACCATTACACCCCTGCAGACCTGCCCTCTAAAACAGCGATGATGACAGCATTCACATTTCCCGTCCTTCGCCTATTTCGCTTACCTAGTTAGCGAGGTCTTTGGGCAAGAACGACCCATACTCGCTATTTTTATAATGGAACTTGGATCTTGTTGGGTGCTTTGAGATGATTTTTTGGTACAAATATTTTCAATAACGAGACAGATAAAGGAGAAGTTTATACTGAGAAGGAAACTTATTATCTTTTGTGAGTTTATTCAGCATAAAAACGAGGAAGAATATGGCTCGCCTTGTATGTCAATTCTCACCACGACGGTCTGCAGGGGCAAGTGCATTTCATGCTTTCAAGTCACAAATCTCAAAAGAGAAAGGAAACATTAATTTTGGGGGAGGAAATCATACCTTAAACCATGTTACTTGAGGCTGAGGTCGTCCTGTTATTTTACACGAGAATCTGCCTGTTTGGCCTTCACGCACAACAACTCTGTTGGGCTTTGTAGCAAACTTGGGTGGACTCTCTCCCCAGATGCTTGGCCTGTGCTCCACAGATGGAACAGTAAGTCTGCCCCTGGAACGGCAAGAGACATCCTGGTTTTACGGAAGAACTGGAAGCTGTTGTGGTTAGAGCGCGCTTCAGGAAGCATTTTAGACTTGTGGTCCGCCAACAAAGATATACAACTGGTGGTAACCAAGGCTGTAGTTACACGGTACTTTTTGTGGCCAGTGGGAGAAATGGAAGTGCTGGTGATGACTGCTCCTGATTCCTCATGCAACTGAATAGCATGATATTACACCCCCTCACCCAGCATACACACTCTGTAACTCACAGAGCAGATCTTGGGGACAATTTCAGTCACTTGTAAGCAGAGCTGGGCAAACCAAGTCATAGGAAACACTGCACACATTTATTTTTCCTGTTTTCTGTTTCTTGTTTGCCTCCTAATAGCGTATTTCTGCATACTCCTTCACTGTTCAGAGTTCTTTATAATGTAATTTATTTTGATACTGAGTGCAATGATTTATGAACCAGCAACGTGGTTTTGAAACATTTCTGACATGTCCTGGTAAAGATTTTTGGTCTGCGGAAGGCTTCTGTTTGGAGTCTCATTCACCACAATGTTTGCAAAGCAAACACGTAGAGCACACAAAACCAAAATACACCCATGCTGGATGACTGTCTCATAGCTGTAAAAGCCCAGCTCTACTTACATGGATGGCATAGCCAGGAAATGGCACGTGGAATGCAACTAGACTGACATCAGTGACTTCAGTCCAAAGCTCTGTCACACACCATAAAACATCAAGTGGTATTACAGAAAGAAAAAAAAAAAAAAAAAAAAAGGTGCAACTTCAGGTCTGTTAATGTCACACTCTTTGCTCTGAAGCCCTAGTACAACAAAGACACACAATGACAGATGGTGATTTCTCTTTTATAAAAACAAACAAACAAGCAAACACACCACCTTTAATTTCAAGCAAACTGGACCGTTTTCAAGGCCGCCTCTTCCAGATGGCCTTTTACCACATGCAAGAAGGACATGTCAATACCTCATGATTTCTACCAGGTGCCAGACACTAACAGAGACTGCATCGCCTCAGTCCCAGGTGCTGCCAAGACACGATGGCTGCCATAGAGGCAGTTCGAGGGTTCTGAGTAAGAGATGATACCGTAATGAAAGGATTTGCATGGACAAGAGGACCAGCAAAAAGTCCTGGGAGAGAAGAGTGACTGTAACATGCTACGATGGAAAACACTTCATCATATAATTAATAATCTGATAGCTCTTAACGTCATCTGCCTCATGCTACCCCCAAAGAAAAGCATAACTGTGTAATAAAGAAATCTTTCCGTGGCCATCTTTAGGTGGTGTTTATGTATTTATATACCTATGCACACATTTAATGCATCGAAAGAAAATCAACTGCTAGCTACCCTGCAGCTTTATAGCTGTTTCCTAGATATGCACAAACTGAAATATTCATTTTTCCCTTTTCCCCCCCTCCTGTTTATGTAAGGCATAATCTTCCCGTACCATACGATTACTAATACTGAATAGGAGTAAACCACATGAGAAGGAAAAACGAGGACACTCGCTCCAACTCCATGCAACGCAGTGGACTAGGGCAGTGCTTTGGACAGTCTGAACGTCTAACAAAACCCAACAGCAACCTTGACCGTCCTTTCTTGCTTTGATTATTTAAGAGGTGTGTAGTTCCGTAGCACAGTTGGGATACAGACATTACCAGGTAAAAGCCTTCCCGATTACTCAGTTTCACTTACTATTTGCACTGTTGTAATCTGTTGATTTCAAAATTCAAAGCATACATAAATAATATTCATAGCAATGACAAAATCAATATATTTGGTATTAACCGTCTCTCCTGATCGCTAACATAATCAGAAACACGTATTTTTTTCTTCATCCCAGACAACTCAGTTCCAGGGATACAAATCAGAAATAATTCTGCCTAGATTCAAGCTACTTATAATGAAATTAATTCAGCTGTTGGTAGAATTAGGACTGGGGCTTTTAAAACAGCGGCATTCGCTTCATTGTAATCGCTTACTGAAGTGCAGACAGTGCATGACAGCAAGCAGGCTCTTCTGAGAGCCCGTGTGAATAACCCCATCAACCCGCTCTTGCTAACAGCTACTCCACACCATCCTTCCTAACAGTTCACAGCATCACACAGAAACACAGACTGCTGGGGTTGGACGGGACTCTGGGGATCATCTAGTCCAATCCCACTGCTAAAGCAGGTTCACCTAGAGGAGGTTGCACAGGATCATGGCCGGGTGGGTTTTAAAAGTCTCCAGAGAAGGAGATTCCAACAACCTCTCTGGGCAGCCTGTGCCAGTGCTCTGCCACCCTCAGAGTAAACAAGTTTTTCTTTATGTTTAGGTAGAACTCCTGAGTTCCAGCCTGTGCCTGTTGCCCCTTGTCCCGACATTGGGCTCCACTGAGAAGAGTCTGGCCCATCCTCCTGACACCCATCCTTTAGATACTGGTAAGAATTGATAAGGTCCCCTCTCAGCTTCTCTTCTCCAGGATAAACAGTCCCAGGTCCCTCAGCCTTTCCTTGTAAGAGACATGCTCCTGTCCCCTCAACATCTTTGTAGCCCTTCGCTGTACTCTCTCCAGTAGGTCCCTGTCTGGGAAGCCCAGAACTGGACACAGTTCTCCAGATGCGGCCTCACTAGGGCAGAGTAGTGGGAGAGGAGAACCTCCCTTGACCTGCCAGTCACACTCTTCTTAATGCACCCCAGGACACCACTGGCCTTCTTGGCCACGCGGGCACATTGCTGGCTCATGGGTGGTTTGTTGTCCACCAGAACTCCAAGGTCCTTCTCTGCAGTGCTGCTTTCCAGAAGGTCAGCCCCTAACCTGCACTGGTGCATTGGGTTATTCCTCCTTAGATGCAGGACTCTACACTTGCCCTTGTTGAATTTCATTAGGTTCTCCTCCATCCAACTCTTCAGCCTGTCCAGGTCTTGCTGAATGACAGTTATTCCAAACCACACCAATTGCCTCTTCTGGACTACAGTTTACCCAGGGTGTTGCTTGGCAATAAAGTATGTGTGTCAGAATGCCCATTTCATTTGCTTTTATTTCTTACCGATGTCTCCTAAAGCAGTATTTGCTCTGGCTTTATAAGGAGACTGTCATATCACGGCAGACGTGCGGAAGGACTTCTGAGTATCAGAGAGCAGAGAAAAGAGGGTGCAATATCGCAGAAGCCGAGGGTGCAATATTGCAGACACCAGCAGAATGTTCTGTTTTCAGCCAGATTAACTCCTCTCAGAATGAGGGAGCAGTAGCTGAATCAAGCTACTTATGTCTTCCTGACAGCCTCAACCATTTTACTAACGCAGCAGCTCTCATAGGAGGTTATTCTGCTTGGGATAAATGGAGATTTGGACTTGGAGCATTTCAGCTCACCAATATCGAAGTGTTTGTTTTCAGCTGCTGCTCTGCCTGGCACTGTCCTGCCTCTGAGAGCCCAGCCGCTCCTGCTATCGCCATCGCACAAGAGTGAGAAATCACGCCAAGCAGTTACTCTGTTCCAGCGCAAAGCTTTGCAGAACCGAGTCATTAACCACCAGGCTTCGCTTTCCTCCATTACCTCTGATTCCTGCACAGGTAAAGGAGCCTTGGGCATACATTTCCAGTGAGGAATCTCTGAGAACTAGACAAGAATCCAGCTCTTTTTGACTGGCCCTCAAAGTGCATCAGAGCTAAAGACAAAATTCAAGATGTACTTAAATCAGGGAGAAGTGCTGATTCTTTAGAAAGAGTCATTTTGCTTGGTTTCCTACCGAACTATACTTAGGTCTCTGGTAAACAATATCAAAGCCAGTGGATTCTTACCCAGGGGTTTTGGTACCGGATGGCAGGCTGTACTTTTTCAAGGTGTTTCCTGTAAGCACAGGGCAGAAAGATAGGAGGTCAGAAGTTTTGTCACGACCACTGGGAATTACAGATACTAAAGACTATGTAAAATATGCATTTCTCCAGGTTTCTAGTGTAAAGGAGGAATGCAACACCTGCAGTATAAGGTTATGTCATGTGTAGTCCGAAGTTAGGCTCTCCAGTTTCAAAAACAAGTTCTAGCAGTTACCATCTAACACCTGGCCTCAGTAGTAACAACCCTGCAGATTTCTCATCCAAAAACATTTCAAAACAAGTGAATGAAACGCTGTGTCTAACTTCTACAGTGCAGCACTAATTCAAATTAGGATAGTTAAAAAAAAAAAAAGGTTTTGGACTCTGAAAGAGGTCTTAACTTGGTTTGTTTTTCAGTCCTGTGCTAGCCCAGACTACCTTTTCTGTAAAATGATTCTTTCAGAAGCACAATAGTTCATCACGCTTGCTGGTGTGAGCAACAGGGAGACCTGTACGAGGTGGTGTAAGCTCAGCGCCATCTACTGCACACAGCACTCCTCAAAAAAGGCTGGTGACCTGGGGGAGATCCAGAGTGGCTCCAAGAAACAAACAGCTCTGATGGCTGTCAAAAAAAAGTTGTTCTACAGCCTGATAAGAACCTACATTGCTGTCAGACAGGACAGCCTTGCAGGATGGAAAGACTAGACCGTGTTTCAGTCGCTCGTTTTTCAAGAGCAGTCAGCCCCACCTAGGTGGTGTTGCTGAGAACACAAAAAATCTGCACTGTGCTCTCTTGATGCATGGAGGGATTTTTAGAATAAAGACGATTTAATTCTTAAACTCTGAGAAATTCAATAATTGGGTACTGCCATCAAATTGCTTTTAAACTGCAACAAAGCCCAGGTCAGAAAAAAATGTTATAAAAACACCTTTAAAAAATCCTCCTCATCCATGCAAGTTGTCACTCATAAAAGTTGTCACAACTTAAAACTAGGGGGAAAAAAAAAGATTTTGCATCATTTTTGCAACCGAAGGTAATAACCATCATGCCAGATCTGTAAGTCTACATTCAGTATGTACTCTGAGAGTATCTGTTAGAGATTTTGATCGTGACTAAACCCAAATGCTGACTGTTTCAGGACCGCTGTGGATTTTTGCTTTGCTTCAAGAACTCAGTATGAAGTTGTGACCCGAGGAGCTTTGATATTGCAAAGAGAGAAGCAGTACAATTCATTTCCATCTTTCCTCGGCTTTGTGTCACTCCTTAAATTTTAAATTTGGCAGTTTGCAACTATCTAATATGCAGATGTTCTCTTAAAAATTCCTGGGTTTGATCTTGGCTGTTTCCCGCATGACATTGAGCACGCAATTACAACCAGGCGTTTGGCTGAGCAAATGGAAGCATGCACGGAGAACTCCAGAAACCCGCTGCCTCAGTGTGCCTGTCTGGTAGGCTGTAAAGCACCCGAGATTGCCACAGTTTTTACTGCCTGAGAGAAAACGTTAACTTTTCCAGGCCTTTGTTTCTGGCCCGAGCAGCGGCTTCCAGGAGAACTGCGAAGTTTATAGCCAGGTCTTTTGTTACCTGGGCATCGTCATACCCAGCTGCAAGTGAACACACACTTCATCGAGCTACAGACATGTAGTACCCTGCAAAACGTCTTCAACTGTGGAGTGCAAGCAGTGACTCTTACCCTTGCACCAGTAACTATGTGTGTACAGCTGTGATTTGAACCAGTTTAACACAGCTTGCTCATTTAATTAAACTCCATCATCACTGCATTGACTGTAAGAGCATCCTCTTACCTTCCACTGTCAGTTCCACGGTCACTTGACGAACCCCACCATCATTTGCAGCCTCACAGGTGTATTTACCGCCATCACCCTCCTGCACACCTTGGATGGCCAAGCTGAATATCCCCCGAATGCTGTGGTCCACGACAAAACGGCCTCCCTCCGGGACAGGATGCCCATTTCTGTACCACGTGATCTGAGGCTCAGGGTAGCCTCTGACCTGGAAAGATAGGAGAGAGAGCGGAGAAAGAAGGCAACAGAACAGATGATGGTATTAGGAAGAAATGCTGGACGTTTAGCAACGCAGTGGAAAGTTCTTGACACAGGAGCTGTTAAACACATACTCTTTGCAAGCCAAATGGCAGAACATAATGAAATGAAAAAACTCTTGGCGAAGTCAAACCGTTAAAATCATAAGACCAGTCAGGCAGATAGATATCTACACAGAAAAGTTTCCCACTCGACTGGTGTACCTCCAGAAGCATAACGACGGTGCCAGGTGAAGAATCCTGACACCTGGGTCCCCACTGCTCAGAAACTCAAGGGCAGTCATGCTACTAAACTTCAAAGCATGCAAGACTGCAAGGTAACGAGACCAAAAATGTCTAGGGTGGTTGCCGAAGATTAGGCTTGTATGGTAAACCCGTATGGACCGTCTAGTTTCCCAATGTGCTGAGATACGGTAGCTCCTGACAGACAATACACAGGCAAGAAGTGCAGACACATACCAACTTCTGTCTTCATCTTTAAAAGCAAAAGATGAGGAGTTGCAATTTGAGAACGTGTCATTAAGGATCACTCCCAAGTGACGGCGGTAGGAGGACTGTAAAGACCTGGACGCATTCACACAAATAGGCTGTTCAACTTAAAGAGCTCTGTGGTCTATCGGTAGCCCAAAGCAGAGTTTTCAACAAAATGAACCTGTCCTGTGCTCATTAAATAGCAGCCGTATCAACATATCCTTGCCCGCTATGGCATTAACAACACCTTCAGATCCACAGACAGATTCTCAGCTGGTGCGACTGAGAACGGAGTAATTGATTTCAGTTGAGCTGTTGAAACCTGAGGAGGACCTGTGTCTTCTGTTCAGAAAAAAATAACAAAACCAGACATAACTCACCAGTTTCTACCAGAAAATTAACTCCTCAGGCAAAGGTTCCTCCTCTGCTTTATGAGATGCCATCCTCTTCGAAGGTCGCTTTAGTACGTGTTAATTGTTAGCACACTTCCCCAGACACCATCACAACTTCTGATTACAGCATCTCCCCCTTCTTTCCTACTTCCCCACTCTGATACGTTGGCTCTCCATCTTCCGGCTTTTTGATTCTTTGCCTACATGTCGTGAAGTAACTGAGTGGATCAGCACGAGCTGGGAGAAGTGACAGTTGTGGCTGTGTTTACTCACTGGGAAAGAAGCAATATTGCATTTTGAACTGTGCTACCAAATCTGGGCAACGGAACAAGAAGTCCCTTCAACCTCCAGGTGGGCAAAATATTGATGATCTGCCTTGATTTGAAGAAGGCTTGGTTGTGGCTCGTGCAAATTCCTCTGCATTCTCCTCACTGTTTCCAATCCGCATTTCAGCTCTGCTTTCTTCTGACTGCACAGCACTTACTTTCCAAATTACAATCTTCAGCCAACCAACCTTACCCATTCTTAGGCTCTCTTCTTTCAAAACCTTTCATTTTTAATCCAGCCCCACCTCACGGCAGCTGGGTTTCTCATCTGTTGGAACTTAACCTACAGCTGTCAGAAATTTTTCTCTTTCCTTTAATTCCTTGAGTATCAGTTCAGACAAATAATTTTGCCAGTGATGTGGCGACCCCTTCCTCCTGACACTACGTACTCTCTCTCTCTCTCTCTCTATGTATATATATATATATTCATGCTCTTGGCAAGTACTCTGAAAGAGAGGACATCAATACTTGCCCAGAGCACGAATATGCTGAATCAGCTGGAGAAAATTTCTCCTTTCTTTCTGAGGTGGTCTTATCTAAGAGCCATGGAGAATACATAGTGGGATCCTGCACAATGGGAAGTCAATTGCTGTTTAAAAATGCCACAGCATCTTTCTAAAGCTCTTTGTGGCCATGCCTTTTCTTTCCTGAGCTTTCTGAAAAGCAGCATCACCCACTCAAACACGCCCCCTAACACGGCTCCCGCACATCGGTTTAGTGCTTACTGCCAGGAATAGCTTTCCCAGCACATCTCATTTTCAACAAAAGGGAGTTGTGAAGCATCAATATGAGATTTTTACATTACTGTAACTTGTTAGTTGATGTTGTGTTCATGGGTACAGAAAGTTCCTTGCACCAAAGAGCTGTTTCTTACTATTAGCTCACTGATGCCTTCCTACCTCTCTTTTCATTTCAGGTTAGGTGACTTACCCAAAGCCAGAGACTATGTTAGAATGGAGTTTCTAGCTCTCATTTTTGCTTCACTGGATATTACGATTGCCTTGAATGTCAAATATTTGAGGCAAAGTGGCTTTGAAACTGCCCTTTCAAGTAACACAACGGAGCAAAATGACAGAGTAGCACTTGAATTGGTGTGAAGAAAGAATCACCTTTCCGGTGCGTTACATCACAACCTCCTTACTAACGTCAGCCTAGCCACATCTGTTTACAGCTGATGAGATTCTGGCCTGCGAATACAAGTCATCAGTTATACGTTATCTAATACGCTTAGTCTTTTTTCCAGTTCACAATCATTCTTCCCAGTGTTTTCTTCTACGTATTGTTTAACCCAGCTTCAAGGCTCCCAAGCATAAACCTCCCATCACTTATTCCAGTGAACAATTGAGGTTGGAGTATTGGGAAACACCTCGCTTCCATTCTTCTTTTATCATATTCTTAAGCCCCTCTTGTCCACACAAGGCCATTCTTAACTGACCCCTCAAGCTCCGGCAGACCATTATACGTGCCCTTCCAGTCCCACACGGCTGAGCCTGCATTAAGGATTTTTCCATTTCTTCCATGTGTGTTTATTTTATGCTTGCTGTGTCTGTACTATTTTGCTCATCCACACCTCTACGCTGAGAAAATGCCGCACAGAAAATTACAAACGCAGGCGATCAGCATGCCATCTCCTTTCAAAAGGTTGAGTCATTCCTTTCCCAAACTCTGTATTTTTTTCTTTCCTTTTTTGTCAAAAATGAAATGACGGGAAAGCAGAAGTTTACAGAATTGCTCTGTTGCAAGGATTTATTTCAGGTTTTGGTTTGGAATGTGTTTCAAACCGAGCCAGCCCTCTCTGAAATACATAGTCTTGCCATAAAAGTGTCAGGGACCCTTAAACGAATCACTGGTTACAAGGTTTTGATCCTAATGGATCAATTCCAGAACTGCAGCAGGTTTTTTATTCCTCCCTAACCCTTCCAGAGCTCAGTAAAAACATCTGCCTTGAATAAATCCACAGCAAAGAGAAATTTATCTGCTTACTTAATGCCCAGAAGCAGAAGGCTATAACCTTTATTTACAGCTTGGCCTGTGTGAGTATTGCCAGTCCCTGGGAGGCTACAGCTTTTCTTTACCTGCTCTACAACAGTAACAAGTAGAAAAGTGACAGCAAGCAGCAAATAACCATTGTAATAGAACAAACATGCATTCTGAGATTTTGTCTGGACCCATCAGCTGCTTAGAGTCTTCCTGGAAAAGTCTGCTAAGGTAAATCCTTCTGCTCCATCCATCAGCACAGCAAGAGCAAAGAGCAGGGAGAGAACCTGTCGCCTGTGAAACTTGCAGAGTTAAGATTCGGTTCTGCATCTAGATCTGGGGCAACGCTCCTGAAAAGGGATGGCTCTAGGTTCCTGAAGAAAAGAAATGCGGAGGAAAAAATACAGATCCACTGAAGCTGTACACTACAGGATAGCATTATTAAAAAATGTGCTGCCACAGCCTAGTCCCCCGGGCCACTAACCTAAAGGCATTCAGTGTCCACCAGTGTCAAATGCGTTCAGCGAGCTTTCTCCTTGTTTGAAAGCGTAGGAAAGATTTTCTAAAACCTGGTCTATATCTGTGTTCCATAAAAGAGCTGTTCATATATACTTATTTCAAAAAACCACAGGCTTGCCAGCTTAACAGTGTCGGTCGCTGTTGCAGTAGCAGTTTAGGGCAATGAGATGCACCCTGCTGGCTCACGCTTTTAACTTTGAAGTCATATCCTGCTTTGTAATAACTGTTCCTGGCTCCAGCGAGATTAACAATGAACACAAACCCACAGCACCCAGAAGAGTCAGCCGTAAGAGACAATAAATCAAGGTGTAGGTAACTGTGAAACACTGGTGGGGTGAGTACTATCACTGAGCGTCGCTCACTTTGACAGCAACACCTCAAAACGATTGGAAATGACGGCAAACGTTACATGACGTGCTCCAGCATTACATTCATTACACTGAGGTGTTCAGTCCGTGATGTTAAGGACTAGATAAATGCCTGATGTTGCTGCTCAAGGTCACATCAACCCAGAAGCAATGAGATAAGGAAGAAAACATCTATCAAAAGGATGTCTTGGTTTGCAAAATGCCCCCAAATTACATCACATATGTCGACAGCTGTACTAAGACTGGCAACGATACAACTGCTATGAAGTTGCTATTCAAAATAACTCCCCTTTTAGAGATAATTTCACATGCTGCAATAAGAATTCCACTAATGACTGAAACTCCTCTCAAGAGACAATCCTTCTCCCATGAAGTCAGAACTTTAAAACATCCCGATTCTGTCAGAGCACAGTTGCACTGCCATTTCTGTAGACTACCCTTGCCTCTAACTCCCCAAAATCCAGAATCGTAAAGTCTATGTAAAGTATTCAATCATGGAATAAAAGAATCAGTTGCATTTGGGTGGTTCAATCCATCTAAAGAAAATCGATTTCAAATTTACCTTTGAAAGACAGAAATATTCCACTTTTCCACTTGTCTTGAGACCTTTAGGGATATACAGCCCTTGAGGCTATTAAAAGCGGTGCTCTTAGCCTGTATCTCACTCATTGCAGCAGAGAAGTAATTGATTAGAAACACCGATGGTTGGGAGGCAGCTAGCACATTCATAGTTAGACCGTAGCGTCTGGAAGCATTAAAACAACATGAAAACAAAGTTTGGATGTGCTGGGTAATAAGTCTGACAAGAAGAATGGCAGTAACAAGAAATGATTCCTAATGCATAAAGGTACCTGCGAAGCAGAAGAGAAAAAATTCTTTCCCAGGTCCACAGTGGACAGGACAAGCAGTAGACTTCGAAGAGAAAGTGGCCAGTGGGCTGGTAGATGATGTCTGAGAGCACTGACCTCCTTTAGAAGAACAGCAGGGGTTTTACTTATGTGGCTGCCCGCCTACCTTAACATTAAGGAATGCCAGAGAGTGAGGTAACTTTGTGAGAAAGGTTTGTAGCCTATCCTCTGTTCCAAGCCCACCTTCAACCAGAAACCAGTTGTTTCTGGGAACTACATCTCAGAAATGGCCACAGGGATCAGAAGTTGCAAAGGGATAAAAAGAGAATAGCCTCAGTTATAGCTGCCACATGTTACCATTGAGCTCCCAAGCGTATGCTTTGGGCAGATCATAGAAGTCACACCAGGAGGAGACGTCAAAGGACATGCGGAAAAGCATTCGGAACATCTGACAAGCTTTGACCTTTATTCTGCTGCCTGCAAACAAAACCTGACAGAAAAAAAAAGAAGGGACTTGGCCTAGCAAGTACTCATTACTAGCAGGGTGTAAACTGCTTGTACCTTGAGTATTGATCTGTCAGGTTGTATCAAGAAAGCAGCAGAAGAAATGTCATGAAGAAGCATGACAAATTTTGTAAGTGCAACTCTACTCAAGTGAAGATATAGGAAAAAACAACATATAGCACTTACACTTGAAATGTGGTAGAGACTGTAGAGCGTACCTCTTTTTCCAGCATCTAGGTATCAGCAAAAATGGAATACTATTCTCTTTATTGCAAGTTTTGTATTAGATGGGTCATCTGAAGATCCTACAGTTGATGGCTAACATGCAGCCCCAAGAGATTCAATCCTGACAGTAACAGCTCTTCTGTGGATGCGGCTCATCCTAGGTCCTACAGAAAAAAAGGTGCTTCCCACAGTCACCAGCCTCTAGCCTGTACCCTCTGGAATCAAGAGCCAAGAGTCTTTGGATCAAAAGAGGTTTTGATCAAAAGACTTGTGAGGGGAATGAAGTACTTGAGAGCAAACTTGGCAGAGGATGCTAAGGGCTGGACACACCGCAATACATGCCCTGTCCATGTGGACATAGCGACGCTCTCTAACTAGAAAAAAAGCCACTGCTTCTATTCCGTTCATACTGATATGAACTCTTAATGTCAGTCTTAGGGAAAAAGTACTACACAACCGTGGAGACTGCAACAGGAGCATTGTGAATGCTACCCCACCTAACAGGCAGTATATTTTTGTTTTAAATAAAATTTTTTGGTTAGTGCAGGTGAGAAACATGGTTCTGGCCAGTGTAGCTCTTTTGTAAGTCTTGCGACAAAACTTCTGTTAGGCTCGAGCTGCAGTTTGCTCTAACAAATGAACAGCAGATGTTCTGGATAAAGGAAAGTGGACATGATGCATTGTTAAGCTCCTTCTGAAACTTTAAACACACACACACACACACACACACACACACACACACACAAACCGTATCTCACGAATAGTTTATCCATTTTAAAAGCTTGCTTCTAAAACAGAGAATTTGCCTGGCAAGGTTAAACATGAAAATGCTAAATATTTGGACACTTAGCCCTGAACTTGCAAACACAGCAAGTATCATCCCTCTTCTACCAAGCAGTCTAGAATCTACAATCGCCTCATTTAAAGCCAGAACGGAATACATGCTAAGGCTAAACACAGCTCACTTCAAAGCATTACCTACTGTACGTACGAGGAGCAATAACAGTCTGTCTGTAACCCTTGGGTAAGTTTTTGTTCACGTTCTGAACTCTGGTACGCTACATCTGGTGTTTAGGTTTCTTGCGCCACATGCAGACAGTCCTCATAAATTAGTTCTTTGGGCGCAACCTTAACTGGAACACAATGCTGAAGACGTCACTTCACAACTGGTGTGGAAATTATCTGTTTCTTCTCCCCAGTGGTGCAGAGCAGGAAGAAAAAAATCACAACAGAGGCCTTCGAACAGATCATTGTCTTAAAAAAACAAAAACCCACACACGCCCCCCTCCAATCAATCAAACCCAGCAAAAAATAAAAAAAAAAAAATCAAAAGTAGAAAGTGGAATTTCTAAATTCCAAAGCACTACCAAGTGCTACAAGTCGTTCTTCAGGCACCCGTCCCTGGCAATCACTGCATTCTGTCCTTAGGCAATCTCAGACCACGCATAATTAGACTGAGCTCCTTCCCAAGGTTTCATCTACAGAAGTTTCAAACCATACACGTTTTGCTCGGTTCTCGTCTGTGGCAATTAAATAAGAAGCTCTGACCAACTGAACACCTTGGTTACCATTGCTAACGGTAACACAATGACTGAAGGAGAACTTACAGCCTTTTCATCTCGAGTAGAAAGATCATATGCCACAGCACTAACATAGAAAGGCTGCAAGATTCATCGTTGTCCCATTTGCCCTGATACGGAAGATCCGGAGACGCAAATCACAGAATTCAATGCAAGGGTACAGAGATCCAGAGAGAAAAAAGGGGCTTAGCACTTTCTTCCTACTTACGAAAAGCTGCTCCTTTAAAATTATGATTACGATGCAACTGTTAGTGTGCCATATGAAGTTTATCTCTTCCTAGTCCCATGGAAATATCCGTGGGCCACTTTCCGAAGGTGCTGAGTAACGTGCAGTCTTCACTGACTTGAACAACGACCGTGAGTGCTGAGCACTTCTGGCTCATTTTGACTGCTGTACCCAGCTATGGCGATACGAAGGTAAAACAATACACTTAGGTCTATTCTTAAAAGTCCACCAAAACCCCCACCATATCATAAACCTACCTGGACCGAGTTCAGATTATGGATCCTGGATCTAATCTACAGATCACAGGATACGATTACAGAATTCAGGTTAGACAGAACGTAGGGGAAAGAGTTAAAGGATTTTTTAAATTTCCACGTGAGAGACCCTCTCGCAGAGTGTCACTTTGCTGTTTAGTGATGTGCAAGGGTTTCTGCGGGAGCTTGGAAAAAGTCCACTCCTGCTAGGAGGTGTGGAATGTCTTGCTTACGTGGAAGAATAATTTTCCGCCTTGCTTCTGTGCTTATTCCCTCCCTGACACCAGCACTGACAATGTAGAATTCTGTAGCAAAAAAGACAAAAGTCTTGCAAGAAAAGAAAGGCGCCCAAAGCAGTATGGCACTGGAGAATTCATGGAAAACAGCAAGCTCCTTTGGAAGGAGCGCTCTTAAGCCCTGCATTTCTGTGTAGCTTTACAGACATCACACAAGTAAAGCTGGTTTGGATTTGCCATCTGAAAAAGTCAAGTTATGAGACAGTCACACAACCCGATGTACTTCACGCCTATAGAGGGAATGCAGAGAACAGCCAGAAGTTACGCTCTGGAGCATACCAGCCTGAGCAAGTGCAATACCTTAGGACATCATTAGGGCAGGCTCAGGTGGCCTCCTACACTGTGTGCAAGGCACCGTCTGTGTTAACCCTCTTGTTTGACATTTTACTGTGGCTTCCTATTTTTTATGTTTTGGAAAACAGCAAAAGAATCACATTCCTTATTCACTTTCATATCATTCATGTATAAATCTGTCCCAAATAATTGTCTGCTTGTATTGTTCAAGCCCTTCGGTTTTAATCTTGTACTAGAAACCACGAAATACCTCCAAAAATCCTTGTCAAATCTTCCATCTCTTTTCCAGCCTGAGATAAGGACAGAGCAGACCAGCGTGCAGCATCCAAAATGTGGGAACCCACAGATTCCTAGATTGACACAGCAGATCGTTGGGGGCTTTTTCTTTCAAAATTTTTTTAACGCTATTTGCTATTTTTCCCACCCGTATCTGATTAGTCAGAGAGCTGCTCAGGGCAAGGTCTCTCTTTTCAATAATAGCAGCTAATAAAGATTGAGCTAAGTATATTTTCTTGGGGTACTGCGTACTCATCAATGCCAAACAGCATTTGGCGTTTGACAGTCCAGGCAGTAGACAGAACGAGATCTGTTTGCAGATGGCACCCCACCTAGTTTGGTTTTGACTCTTTAAAGTAGTTCTGCATTATCTGCATTTTTATCTCCCTACTCAACCCATGTTTGCAAACTGCCAAGGTGTTGAACACTCCACACACTACCACGGTCCTTCAGGGGAATCAGCATTTATGGTACTCCCAGCGGGGAAGAATTTATGACCCATCCATGGAAGACATGGTCTGCTAACTGAAAAGCAGACAGCAGCTGCAGATCATTTCTTCTTCAATCTTCAACATTTAACTGTACTTTTTGTAAAATGCAGTGTGGAGAGTTCCCAGGGGTGCACAGAGCGTTAGCTTTGTGCTCGGTCACCAGCGTGTAGTTGTTTGAACACAGCATTGCTTTCCAAGGTACCACAGTATCGGCAAGTCCATTTGTCCTAAATTATTTCCAAAGGACACAGTGGAATTTCAGAGCAGCACTGAGTGTCAAGCTGCTTTGAGTTTCTTTACTTTCTAGGTTCAAATACCAACCCCAATTAACGCAGCTCTTAGGAAAATGCTTAAGCCCCACTTACAGCCTTTGGAATTAATCACATGCATAGGTGCCTTTCTTGAATTAGATTCTATTTCATTTAAAGAATAAGCTTAACTTTATTGCATTTAAAGTAAGATTGTTACAGGACGACTCTGACAGCCTCAAAATAACCTGAAACATCATCCAGATAAAACACAGAAGACTATCAAGGTGGACTCCACCCTTTCCAGTGATAGTGGGCATGAGGGGAACACACCCTGTAGAGAAACACATTTCTCTGTAGCTATCAAGTCAATTAGCAAGTGAATCAGAGGTTGTAAACCTCTGTTACACCAGTGGAGGCATTCTCACACAGGTGTTGCGGTCTCAGACTGGTTTTTTGATGGAGCTTTAATAAATCATTCTACCAGCAGCCACATCTGCCTTTTTACTTTCCCGACATTTAGCCAGCTGACCTGTAGCCATTAAGTGCATGAGGGGAGTTTTATGCAAACCACCCATACAGTTCACCTGGACCTTTTTTTTTTTCTGAACTTAAGATGGGATTATAAGTAGACAAAATCTCTGTCTGTCTTTAGATCTCTACTTAGTCAATGTCCAATTTTGCCTCCTTTTAACAAAATTTCTCTGGGTTGGCAATTCAAAAGCAGTCACGTGCCATAAACCGTGAATAAAGTCTAGGAGAAAGCTTAGGCCACATCTCCCATTGCCACACAGATGCTGTCCTGGCTCCCTGCTACTCCCCTGTAGTTGTACCATTTTATGAGTTACGCTGGCACACAAAGATGACAATGTCTCTGCAAAGTGGTGAAATCCTGATCACCCTGTCAAAGCAGGAGCTATGTACAAACTGAAACCAATTTCAGTTCCAAAACAGGTAGCTGTCACGCGGGAAAGTGTCACTTGGACTTTACAGCCAAAGACCTGAGACATGGAGATGCTCAGAGACTTTGCCAAACTTACACTAAAAGGAAATTAACTTTCCACGTTTAGTAACATTAGATCGAATAATCTGACCATTTCTCCTCCTTGCCAACGAACTTGCTATTGCAGCAATCAGTGTAAAGACTGAGCTGAAATTGCAGCTGCTCTTCTTACCTTGAGTAATGACCGAAGTCATCAACATCAGACTAATGCACTCACGTACAGGTATCAGAGTGCACAGCACCAAGCAGCAGTAAAGAGGGCCCAGACAGAACCGATCCAGAGTCTTGGCAGCAAAACAAGAAGCATGTAAAATAGTGTTATAAATAAGAGAATGTCAACTCACCACCACAGGAGAATGTGAGCAACATACTACGATAGGACTCCGTCAGCTGTTGGCAACTTCAATGCTGCCACACAGCTCTGCAGAATAGAAGTGTCTGTAGAATGCGCCAGAAAGATTTCAAAGACAAGGGCTCTCAACCAACAGAGAAGATAAACTTTGCAGCCCTCTCTTGGGTGAAACTCATCAATTTTAATGAGAATTTTCTCTCCTTCTGAGTCTCTCCTTCAAGAAAAAAAAAAAAGGGGAAAAAGCAAAGCGGTATCTTTCTTCCCGTGGACCAACTGATGCTATGACCTTTTAAAAAGTGTTAGGTTTTATGAAGCACTGAATAGTTTGAATAGCTTAACTGCCAAAAAATGCAAAGAAATAACGGGTCATTTAGGATTATGCAGTAAGAACGTAAACAAGTTCAAAGGGAAGCAACTGTGGCAGCCGCATAGAAATAAGGCTCTTGCTCATTGTTCCACATAGCCAGTAAGCCCCTGATTACCCCATCCTTCTCTTTCCTCCCCACCTTTGGTGACTGAATCAAGGTAAATAGTACTTAATGAAGCAGTTGCTTGAAGCCAGTAGCACTGAGTTCAGAAGCATGCCAGAAGTCTGGGACTAGTGCTCCTTTCAGAGCAGCAGCAGCCTCTGCGACAGGAAACAAGATCTTGACAAATCAGACCAGTTTCACTGTGTTGTGAGAACTTTCAGAACAGGAGCAGATCATTCATTTCCACTTCAGTAGGACAGCCTGATTTACTGTGTTTGCCGCTACTTTTGTTCATGAAATTTATTTGTCAGCACTAGAAGAAAGGCTGAAACATAAACCAACTTAACATAATAAAAACAAATTGTTGGGAAACTGCCTCCCCTCTTCCCACCACAAAAAGCTTAGCTTTTAGCACCTGACAAAGATTTTTTACAGTCCGTTGTGAATCCTTCATTCGGGAACAATTCAGAAAGGCAAGAGAAGATTGTTTAGACCAAGCACAGGCAGTAGGAAGCCCCCTGACAAATACACATGAAATTAACACCAACATTTCACTCTGTCATTAGCAAAATGTGTGTACGTACCCACTTAGGGGGACAACAGGCTGCCCAGAGAGGTTGTGGAGTCTGATCCCTAAAGAGATTCCAAACCCACCTGGGTGCCACCCTGTGCAACCTGCTCTAGGTGAACCTGCTTTAACAGGGAGTTGTACTAGATGAACCCCAGAGGTCCCATCCGACTCCACCATTCCGTGATACCTGTAAACATTTAGCTGTTTTATCACACAGAACTGATCACAGAATCCAGACACAGAGCCACAGCTTGAGGCTGGGACATCACCAGGTCAAAAAACTCTGCTGATACCACATGAAAAAAGCATAACTAAACAGCGACAATTATTTTCAGAGCCACGATCCCTTCACAGCAGTAATACTCGGGGTTTGAACTGGCAGTCACTTTTTAAAGATGGCAATCCACTCTGTTTCTTTCCTTTTTCAAGAGAATGACCATCATTCCCTGTAACAACACTTGAAAAAATTGATTTTTCCATTGCATATTATTTCTGGAAGACAGAAAGACTTTTTTTTCCCCCTTACCGAAGGGAAGTTTCTGTCTTAGTAGGATGTGAATTTGTTTCACAGGTCAGTGAATAATAGTGTCCCTATCTTCTTGTCGGAGCTATGCCACTGACCAAAAGAGCGTCACGCTCCTAGCTTGGAGATGCTGTTCTTGGGAATTCAGTGTCAATACAGGCTATCAACAGGTAAGGAATCTCTGCACATTTACAGGAGCACACACGCGGTACGCATGGCCTACTGTGGAAAAGTAATTCAAAAAGAAAAGATGTGCTTTCTTTCTATGCCCAAAATACTTTTGGAGCTACACAGGTAGCAAGAAAAGCTCTTTGCTCCGAATAAGCATGCCCATACTTTATGAATTTCCAGCCTGAAAAGGTTTATTTCCTGCAGTTTAAGAGTCTGGTGGTGGCCACAGAAAATGCTAGAAGTGGATTTTGCTGCCAAGCTGCCTGCACGGTTACATGTTGGTTTAAAGAATGTCTGTTGATAGCGACAAATACTGCCAGCAAAGTCATTTGTTTCAAATAGCATTAAAAATGTCACTAAAAAGTAGAAATTATGCAATTCCAGAGGTACAAAACGCAATGTTCGAATGGGAAGATATGATACATTAAGACAGCCTAAACTTCCAGCATTTCCCATTGCATTGTTTATTCCGCTACGTGCGACTTGCTGCTCTGCATTAAATAACTGAGACTTCCATACGAAAGCCGATTCCAAAGCACCAGCTGCTCATTAGCAGCTGTCAATGACGGTTTTATCCTGTAATAACCTGGAAAATCTATACCCTTTCCAGGCTTCACATATACACTTTTTAAGAAGAGCTTAGCAGAGATAAGTCATACAGTAAAACCTACAAACCGCTGTGTTTAAACTAAAAATAAAAATCAAGGGCTGAGCAACAACTGCTTGAAAGAAAAAAACCTCAAAGGACTAACTGAAGTACTAAGTATAAATTGATGCGGCTATAAATTTCTAGTTCAGCAGTTCAGAATAAATATTTATAGACGTGCTGAGTTCAAGAGAAATTTTGTGGGCTCGCCTCTTCTTCCTAATGCTTTCTCTCAAAACTCAACTTGCTGTGATCTTGGTGAGAGCAACACCACGTGCACTCAGAAGTCACTACATTTGTTTAGGCTGTGGAAAAAGTGCTTACTCTGCATATGCTTTCAATAGAGCTCCACTTAACTGCCGCGGCTGGCATTCCTGGTGAGAGATCTGAACAAATCCAACATCATGTTTTCCATTAAACCTACGACTGCGAAATAGTCTCTCGAGCAGACCAATTTTTGTCTACGCTTCTGTCCACCAGCATATCCCAACGGGCAAAACCCCTAGATTTTGTGTCGCTGCACCGAGGTGCCAGTTCTGGCACGGTGTTTTCATTACAGGATGCTCTTACTCCAACAGCAGGCTCCTAGGTATTGGAGATACTTGCACCTACGGCCAATTTTAACCTTCTCTTCCAAAATCAGGAGCTATGTACGTCCAATAAGGATAGGTTCACCTCTGAGGGGCTGGCTGAGAATTGGACTTCTGGAGAACAGCAGTTCAGTTCTGAATCCATGCCTCTATTTCTGGGTGATCTGGCACAAACCAATAAATCTCACCGTGCCTCGGTACTCCATGTGAATGTCAGGGGGGTAACAGAGACTATTTCCTCTGTTGGTTTAGCTAGGAAGACCATCAGAGAAGGGTCCACCTCTAGTCTGGCCTGTGTACGTGTTAAACACTACCAGCAAACATGCCCTAGGGCACCACTCGCATTAGGCTGCTGAAGTAGTACCGTGAAATAAGCAAAAATCAATACCGTTTACCATAGTGCTTTAATCTGTATTTCCAAGGTCTTATCATAATTTTTCTTCCAGCACCCTAGCTTTTAACATAACTTTGTTTTGAAATATTTCCATTTGCCTCCCTGTAGAGACAAACTGCTGAGTTATTGTTTTATAAAGGAACACTAGAATTTATAGAGGCAAAAGCATCAAGCTTAAGTGGATTGAACTCTTGTTCCACAGTGTTCACAGAAAAGAAAAACTCTTTATCCATTGCTTGCCCGACAAGTATGGGAATGCAACGTAAATGAGTTAGGTATCAGGTACAGAGTTACTGTTTGACTCTATGGTGCAGCTGGAGGAAAATTACCATTCTGATTCTACATGAGCTGAGAGAGGACAGAGCCGGGTGAAATAACATCAATCTTTTGCCACCAAAATCCAAGTTATGATGAACAGAATTGTTTAATTAGTCAGCCTTCCCTGCTCCATTTTCTTTGGGCTGCTTGTGCAGATAGTTGTCGTCTTTAAACGAAAAGTTCTTGTATACACTACACATTGGCATACACGTCTGTGACTTTGCATTAGTATTTTAGTAAGCTCAGCTGTTGTCTTTGCAATACATAGTATATCCCATAGAGTAACTTTCACTACACTACTTCGGAAAGGTGCAGAAAAGCAAGGAAAATTCAGAAAGAAAGATAAAATGATTTTTCCATTTCCCCTTATTCTGCACATGAATTACAAAGGTCTCTCTATAAGCAATAAAAACATTCAAAGCTGATTTGGAATTTTTACCAGTTTTAGCCCCCGTATTTTCAGAAGACAAGGATTGCTTTGTTCTGTCTGCCTGCAGGTTTTAAGGAATGCACTGATTTACAGAGAATAAAGCTATCCTCAGCAGCAGAAAGCATAGAAAACATTTTTTTTTTTTTTTAATGGGAACATTCCTAGGTGTTCGCTCTGTTGTGCAGAGTGGTGTATATTCCTAAAACCCCTCTGAAGAAGACAGGTATAAGAGTGTAGATCACCTCCAGACTCTCACTAGAACGTACCCTTAATGTGGGAAAGCTAGCCCAGAGGTCAGGTGAGTCCCCACGTACCATTTAACTCACAACCAATAACCTGGCTGTCAAGTTTCCTGGAAGAGTAAATTCAACACACTTAGGCAGGCCATTCAAGGTCCTTATACTGGAGTAGTCACCTCAGGGATGACCAGCCAGTGAAACACCTTGATTTCGTGGCTCCTGCTAGTGCAGAGAGCTTAGACACACCACTCTGAGAGTACTAGGAGTAGCAGGGCCTCCCTCATCAAGCACCACCCCACCATATCAATCTCCTCTTCCAAAGGTTACTTCCCCTACGTAAGAGAAGAACAGAGATGGTATTCATATGTGAAGCTGAACCATGAATTGGTAAGACTTTTCTCTTAAAAATCGTGATACAGGAAGGCTTATCCCCAGCCACCCTGGCACCTCAGGCATAGAAATACGTGCTGTTTTAGGCTAGAGATTCAGATACTGGAGGTTACTGAATGCTCCAGTAACATGGTGATAATGTCTTACAGACTGAACATTAAAAACTGAACTGGGCACCTATGGAAGGACAATCTGGCCTTGCCCCTTGCTCCTGACTGTACCTTCTGTTTGGGTCCTGAACCTGGGTCATGGCTTGTCATGTCTGAGACCGTGAGTAGACCCTGTTAGAGCACACAGCACTGCCTGCTGCGTTCAGAGCCTGTGGGACTGCGGCCCATGGGTGATGGCATAGCCCCTGCATGGCTCACCCGCGGCTTCTGGCTCGCTTTCCTTTGCGGAGCAGCCAGTCCCTTCTGCTCCCTGTCAGACAGTCGGGTTTCTCTCCTTCATGAATGGGTTGAATTGTACACGACTCACAGCAAGGTTATTTTCTGTTCAGCATGCACTTAGATGCTAGGGACTCCAGATGTTACATGTAAAAAAAAAGTATGTTGTCTGGTTTTGCCCAGTAGGTTTCTAAACTTCATACTGTATCCTTCAGTGAACAAAGCCAAGTAACATGTCAAAACCAGAAATTTCTAGCTTTGGAGTCTAGGTGCTAGAACGAGTGTGGACTGAGCAAAACCGCAATGACTAATGGTGTGTTTTGATTATAAACCTTCTCCACATGTGGTCTTCTGCAAAGACTCTGAACACATCATGCTTGCTGTCTATTAGCGGCTCCTTTCTCTTCCTACAGAAGAAAAGCAGGATTATACCAAAAAGTGTGATTTGGTGTAATTTAGGTCAAACTCTCAGGGACGCGTTCCTGGACAGTCAAACACGCTTTGCTATTTTACATGCTCTCATAGTTACACGTGACACTGAACCCTTTCCTGACCTTTGTGGTTTCATCAGCCAGATGAAGGCAAGGTGTTGGAGTAAAGTTTAAGCCTTGCTTATGATGGGAGACGGCAAATAACATTACTCGTCAGCCAAATGCATGTCTAATGGTAAGTATTCCATCCTACATTTTCCATCAGCTAGAAAAAGGAAATTTAAAGTTTTTCCAGCTAGGGGCATATTTCTGGAAGAAAAAAGAAAAAAAACAAAACCCAAAAAAACCCCACTTTTCCTCATCCTTCTCAGGCCACTAGGAAAAGAAAGTTAACTGCTCACACTGTTCCAGTTACTCGGTCTTCTTTAACCTTTAAACCTGTTACAACTGGGAAAAGGGGCAAGTGTACAGTTCCCCAAAAAAGCAAATTTAAAACACCATGACAGTAAGGTGCAGTCATGTTTTGTGTACCTCTAAGAACATTCATTTCACTAACAAAGCACAATTCTACATGATGAGTTTTATTGCCAGTGGAATTGACCACTAAGACTTACACGCCGGCCCAGAGGAGCAAGGGAGACTAGCCTGGAAAAGATGATGATAGTTTTCAAATTAAAAGCAGAAGTGAAGAATCTAGTAAGACTTTGTTGAAATTTGAGAGATTCGTGATTAACCATCATGGGACAAGAAAAATAAGAATTATACTGACCGCTTCTACTCTGAGTTACACGGACTCAATCTCTGAACGTATCTCCGTTCACCTATTTCAGATACGTTGATTAGCTGGTTTTTCTCTTGGGAAACAGCTACATTTACTTCTATTCGGTTTCCTGACATTTTTATCTTCTCATCCCCAAATGGTGGACTTTACGGTTAGTCATGGTATTTATTCCATTGTAAAAGACTGATCCTCCTTTACACCACAACATGGATATTTTATAACTCCTCTGCAAATTTGTCAATATATAATCTAAGAACGTTTCCTCTGACTTATATTTAAGGACTATAGAAAAACAGCAAGTCCACAAATCCCTACTAATGAAGTAGATTTTCTTTAAAATCAACCCTAGGGATATCCCTATGGATAAATCTTTAGACAAGCACACTTGCCTGCTTTAGCTGACAAAGCCATGCTTTATGATGACACACCTCAGCAGCTGGTGATCACAAAACAGCTATCTACAATAAAATTTTCATGTCAATAGTTTGTTGGTTCCCCAAATCAAATTTGGAGCAGGTAGACGCAATTAAATCACACAGAACTTTATTGTCAGGTTCCTCATGTGATTTTAATTGCTTCCATCTCAAAATCCTAAATAATTGGAAACGCATCAAAGAAAAAGTAAAGAAAGAAAATGCGGTGACCGAGAGCAGCCAAATGCACGGTCTGGCTTCAGCTAAAACAGTGTTGGTTTGGGTAGATTCTACATGCATAATACGAGATTGTCTTTAGCTCCATATTTGTATTAGTTGAAGTGTTCTAAACCCTTCTATTATTATTACCACCATTATTATTTTAAAAAATTGGTTTTGATGTTCCTTTATTTACAGTAGTCAGTACCAAAACAACTAAGAAAAGGGAGCCAGTCTTTCCGCCATTGCGCAGAGCAGCAGAGAACTCCTGTCCCCACCTGGTTATAGATAAGTAACTAAGGTGGGACAGGAGACAGAAAGCAAACAGAACAATGTGATAGTGGCAAACAGCACGTTTCTTCCAAGTTCGGGCTTGGGTGAGTTAAGGAAAACAGACTCAATTATACAAAAAAAAAAAAAAAGAACCCTCAGAAATGGCAGCTGAGAATAGAGATACTGAATGTCCAGCCTCCCCCAGTCATGGCCTCTTCCCTGCTTAGAAATTTTGTCTGGGTGGAATTTGAGGATATTCAGCGTTGTCTAGGATTTCTGAACATCTGGCAGATTGGAGCAACTCTGCAAAAGGTCTGACCAAGCTTTGCTGCCAAGCATCCATAAATCTCGGCTGTTGCCTCAGCACACGCACAAATCAGTTTTCATGGGACTGTGGACTACGTCTGGCACTTTTGAGAATCATCACACACTCTGCATGCGGGCTACACAAGGAGTGCTTAAATACCTCCACTTGGAAAGCCCTGCCTATAACTATGGTGGCCAGAGGTAACAGGGAGACAGGCATATAGTGAATTTATGAGTTAAGGAGACAGACACAGAACTGGATCTCACAGACCACCAAAAACCTGTCTAAAACCTAGAAATTTCTTGAGCAGCAACTTGCACCCCCGCAGTTTTTTTCTAAAGGATGGATCATATGCAAGGCAGGGAAAATGGGTGTCACCACATAGGTGCTCATGTCAGTTGATGAAGGGAAGTGTCTTTGGATAATTCTGGGTGTAGATGACACTGTGTGAGGAAGCAAGTTTGACTCAGTCCCATCTTAACCACTTCCAAGCAGAGCAGCTAGTCCCACTTCGCCCTTGTCTAAAGCTGAAACTCTTGTGAGCCATTGGTTCTATATGCCGATATAGAGTTCTACAATAAAATAAAACCAAACAAAATAATGCCTGCGTTACTCATGAGAACGTGAAAATGGGTAAAAAAACAGGATTGTGGTAAGTGGCTATAATGGGAAGTCAATTATACCAAGGGAGAAGAAAAGCAGTAGAAGATCGAAGAAGAAAGATCTGCAATAAGCTGTTCACAACCCCTTGAGTTTATTCTCTTTTTTCATCTCAGCTGTCTACACCCCAATGGCTGTTTGAGAGAAAATGTTTCAGTAACTTCTGCATCACCACATTTTTTTCCTCAAAAAAGCCCACTGGTACGTGGGGAAGAAAAATCAAATAAAATTTCCAGTCTCATCAATAACTTCTTCAATTCTCTGCTGCCCCAAAGCATAAGTTATGTAAGGTTTCATATCTGGTTTCTGGGAGTATCACAGTACATGGTAGCTTTACAGATCAGCACAAGTCCTCCCACAGCATTCACTTTCATCAGACAACTGTCTCCGATGAAAACATGAATCCTTCCTGAGCTTCCTCAAGTGGCTCGGAACAGGCACCCCTCCAGAAAGCGCAGATCCAAACCCACTGGAAGCCTCGCGCACTTAGTTACCCAATATGTTTTGTAACAGCAAAGATCTCACGCCAACAGGAAAGGATTTTGTGCCATGTCATCATCCTCTGTCATTATATGGGCTTCTCTCCTCTCAGATCCTACCACCTCAAATCTAGACGTACAGTGTAATTGCGGCGTACTTCTGGAGCGCCTGCTGGCTGAGGCTCGGGGATGGAGCACGCATGGCTGCTTCAAGTCCAAAGCAAAGGGAGGATAACAAAGGTTATCTTTTGCCACGCAAAGACGGTGCAGCAGCCACAGTAAAGTTGGTTAGATCTCAGTTTTTCCACTAGCAAGTAGCTGAAAGGATTTACAAATGCTGTGGGAGTGTTTCCCTGCAATGCTTCCCTGCTCTTTATCTCCTGACACACCACATAAATGGGTCTCCCCTCTATCTCAGAACAGGCGGCAGAATCACTGTCACTTCCCATTGCCTCTGGTTTCTCACGGCCTGATCCCAGTTTATTTTCTCAGGCACAATGTTTCAAAGGGTACCTGTGCAACCAGCAGCAGCAAAAGCAGCTCAGAATTTGGCAAATTAATGCACGTCATGAGACTTAACCGATTTGAACAGATACAGATAGGGTGTTGCAATAGCAGGGCAGTAGAAGGACAATCAGAAAGCACATGAAAAAGGGGCAGGATTTGATGCTGACAAAGCTTGCCTTAAAATATACCATCCAGCTCCCTTACCTGGAGGGGGAATGGAAGAGCAGAAGAGTAGCTACTCAGTGGGCAGCAAACTGAACTAAGTACCCAAACATCTACTCAAACTAGGAACACATCAGTAAACGAAATCTAGCTCCCTGGGATTAGAATACCAGACTAGATTTAGCAGTTTGATATCTTGGTTCTGGCAGTGGACCACATACGACGGTTCACATGAAGCAGAAAAACAACCCATACCACACTGTTGCCAATGGCGCAATGCTTTATCCAAGGAGAAAAACACTTTCCTGACCTCTAGACAATCGGTCTGTAGTCTGAAGCATGACATTTGGCTGTTCCTCTCAAGCAGAGCTGTAGCACAAGTATTCTTTAGGCTCACAAAAACGGCCGTCAATATTACCCTCAAAAATTATACACATGTGCAGCCAAAGCAGGTGGAGTTAGCTGCTTGCTGCAGTCAAATGCAGAGGTTAATACCACTCTGGGCAGGGAAGGGTTTGCTCCTGGACTTGTCATTTTTTACTGCTTGACACTCAGTGACATCACAGCGAAGCAGCAGAAGTGTTCATGCTATATGTGTGGGCAGCTAATCATACAGTCATCAACAAAAAATGCTTGTTTGGGGCAACCACCTTAATTTTTCTTTCAAGCAACAACCCTGCTGCAGACTAGTTTACTGGTCTTTGAACCCAAAGCTTAAAATAGGGAGGGAAAGATCAAGAGAATATGGTTCAGCGGTTAGAGAACAGTAAAGGTTCTTCTTTTTTATTCTCAGCTTCTGCATCAGTTTGCTGTAGAAACCTAATTAAATCTCTCTATGCCTTGAAGTATCTTTCGGTACAGAATTGAACGTGGACTAGGGAAACCTGGATGAGAGCACCGACATTCACGGACTCATTATGTAGGCAGTCACAGTGCAGAGCCCTGCTAAGGTCAGTCCAGCTGCTGCTTTATTCACCTCCACACACTGCCAGGACTTCGGGGTCCCAGTATTTTTTTCTGCTGCAGGAACCAAACCTGCTTTCTAAGGCTTTTTCAGACGGTCATGAAAGAACTTTTCAGTGCTTCTAAACACAAAGTGAACCAGAGGATAAGCTTGTCATCTTAATACATGTGTGGCAAGGCTCACAAACCCAAGCAGAAGCTGAACCTGAACCTTAAGGCTAGGATGGGCCAATTCAGAGTGAGAGCAACACTTAAGCTGTGAGTATGGGTGGATGCAGAGTGGAGTGAGGCCAAGATTTAAATAACTGCTACGTTCTACGGTGGAGACATCCCTTCCTCTCTGAACAGTTACAGTGGGAACTTAGAGCTGGGTAAATAAAGTCCAATGGTCAGAGATCAAACTTCTAAATACGAAGGAGAAGGTCTTCTCAAAAAGGACGGAGTTTGAGACAAAAGACAGGCTTCAGTCTTGAATCACTGAGCCTGTAGCCTCTGAAAGAACGGTAAAGAGGATACTAAGAAATCAGGTAGGCAGAAAACGAGGCAAAGCTGGGGGAATCCATGGCCACCCTCTGCCCATCATAAGTAAAGGAAACTTACAGGGATTTGCAAATTCCAGCGAAAAGTCCTTCTAGGGTCTTCTGCCCCATGCTCCGTTAATATACGCTTGCCATCCTCAGAAGAGTTAGAAAAAATCATGAAAGTCAGGGAAATGTTTCAAAGCTCTATTTGATTTGACTGTATGGAAAATTATACTATTTGCATCTCTATTGGTCTGCTGCCGTGTTTTGAACCTTTGCTATAGAGTAGTGCTGCTGAGTTTAGGGGGGAGAGAGAGACAGAAACAAACTAAATTTTACACTATTTTAAACTAAATTTTAAAACACGGCTAACTATCTTGTGCTTGTAGGTCAGCACAGTAATGTGCTCCACGTCATAATTAAATTATCCCACACAGGTTCAGAAAGTGAATTTTAGGAACACCCAAAGTCTGAAAGAATTTGATAGGGAACTGTGCTTGGACTAGGAATTGATTAAATGTTATCAGCAGTATCAAAGTACCACCGTGCTTGATAATTTACTGATGCTTAGTCAGGTGCTAAGGCTGAAAAGGATTCATCCCCCTGTCCTCGCATGTGACACTTGTCACAGAAACCCCCATGATATTTGCTGCCACGAAAGGCATCTCCTTTATTAGTGTGCCATTGGGCATTATAAAATCCAGCGATGTTCAGACGAATTAGAAAGATAAAGATATCCAATCACAATTTAATACTGCAAAGTACTGATAAATATTCCAGTGATGAAGTCAACACAGAAAAAAAACAAAAAGCCTGGTAACGTTTTGGCCTGCTATTCTTTTCCAAAAGCATCTTAAAGGCTCTGACAGACAAGCTGCAAGGCACAAGGCATTGTTACTATTACCACCCTGAGCTGTTCATCTCACGCGTGACGCGCAATTGAAGAACAGCACACATCAGATGATTCCCAACAAGCTGGGAACCCACAACGCAATTTCATAATAATCTGGGATGGTTTCCCTAAAAATCACCTCAGCGATCAGTTGATGAACTCCTGACATATCCACACAGCAGAGATTTGGGGAGATTCTAAGGAAGGCAACCTTGCCTTTGCCTTACTAAGTGGTTCCACCCCTCTGTTGGTGCTCCAGGCCAAACTCACGATCATACCCTTGAAAGATGATGAGCTACCTTTTCATGCTGAGGTTGCACTGGAAAACTGAGATCTGCAGTCCAATATAGAGAATCCTGCCGAGATTTTAGTAAGAAAAGCAGGGTGGTAATGGGAGGAACAGACAAAAAGCATTCCTGTTAATGGCAACGCCTGTTCGTTTCTACCTCCAGATTCCTACATTTACAGGCGGCTACTCAGTCTCTGCACTCTCCTTAATCTTGAACTGCCATTTCTCACAACTCACCTTACACGCCACTGGAAAAAAGAGCAGTGGTTTGACTCTGGGGCTCTCTCTTCCTTGTTCACTTAACGAGTACAGGATCACCACAATATCAACCTAATATCCTGTCTTGGATTATCAAAATGTTTTCCTTTCTGATAAGATAAATTCCACTGCAGAGGAACTCTTTGAAGAAAATCTCCCGTCTAGCCATTTTAAAACTTTTTCTTTAGCCTGGGTCTAGTTTAATATTTACACTGTGTGATGAAGCAGAGTACTAGCAACAACCCATCACAACATCTGTAGCCTATTTTCTAGGATAGAAAAACCTAAGAATGTTCACTAGGTACCTCTATAACTACACCTTAATAAATTGGTTTTGTTAAGATTGTCCCTCTGAACAGGCCCGCTGTCCTTCTGAACCTCTGGAACATCAAAGTGACAGAAGCAGCAACGTTGTACGAACCAGCTGAAGATGGACCCAAGTGATACAAGCTCTGCAGTCTGCTGCAGCTCTTAAGTGACAGCATCCTTTTGAACCGTACTGTTGCACTCCCCCTCACCCCGAACACGTTACTGGACAAGGAGCACAAACAACACTAATTTGAACCCAGTAGTTACAAACAACAGAACCAAACACAATCTCCCCAACCATGTTACGGTACGAACAGAAGATCACACAGACTCAATTTTAATAATTGGTATTACAACACCTATAATTTTTCTTGCCTAAGACAAGCAGGACATGCTGCGCTTCATGACTCTCTATGTCCAATTATTATAATGCAGCTTGTTCTCCTCTGCCCCCTCCCAAAATAATTCAAAAAACCTGCAAGTTCGTATCTCAGTCTCCAGCTAGGGTGGATTCCAGGAAATTTGGAATCCATTCACAGCGACCACGATTGGCTGGTTTATGTCTCCATCTGTGTTATGTTTTTCTTCTCACCTGTGTTAGCTAGGAGAGGTAAAAAACAAGCTCCTCCAGGGCAGCAAACTGGACTGAATAAAACGCAGGAAACAGCTCCATGCACGGCTAGAGTCTGAAGTGCCAAAAATGGTGGCTGTAATTGCCACCTTGGGTTGCCAAACCGTTCAGGCAGGCTACTTGCCACAAAGTAATTGCAGATCTCACATGTCTTTCAGCGGAGCTGTGCTTCTTGGCACTTACAAAAAGGACTTGGAGCACTGAAGGTTTATTTCAGCTATATGACACGCATGCAACTAGTATATTATCATCCCCGTTTTAAGGATGGAAAATTAAAGGTTTCAGCCATGCTCATATACCAGATGGGTAGAACTGGAATTTAGATTTTCATCAAGTAGGTTCAATCCAGGACTTCACTCAAAGCTTTGTTCCCTCAAGGAACTTAAGCCTGTCACTTTAATTAGTATTGAATTTACGTATTTTTTCCAAGATACTAAAAGCACTCCTCGGGCTTTACTCTTTCAGCCTTGAAAGCAACTTAAAAAGGCGATAGGTTTCCCTGAAAAATTAACACTTTGAAACCAGATCTGGAAAAAACGCAAAGCAGTGATGGTGCTCTAGCTGGTAGGTCATTACTTTTTACAATTGCTTCCATTCGACTAATAATAGAAAGTCTGCAGAGCACACTAAAAATTGGAAATATCCCACTTGAGCTTCTAATTAGGAAACGTGAGAAGTGTAAAACCAAACCTGAGCAACACCACAGGCTTCGAGTTGGGTTTCACTGTACTGTTATTGCCAGTTGCAGTGCTCTCTGGAAGAGCCAGGGTTTGAGTAGTATTGTGCATAGGAGCCACATGCATAAAGAAGGAACATGCTGCCATTCTTCTGCCACAAAGCAAGGTGAAATAATGGGGGGGGGGGGGGGGGTGGTAAGAATAAAAACAGCAAGAAAGGGAATGCTCACCGGGACTAGCTAATGTCATACACACAGAGGGTTTCTGACTGGTACCTTAAAAACATAATAAATGTAAGCTAATTTTTAAAGAAATCTTTCTAAAGGTTTGATTAAAAACTCTTCTTTAGTTTAAATGCTTTCACTGAAATTATCTGCTTTCTATTAAAAATGCCAACTTTTCTTCAAAGAGTCAAATCCAAGAACTACATCAGAGTTCTGGGTTTGCACTTAAAAATTTATATACTCCAAAAATCTCTTTCTACCCAGTTCCTGTTGAAAAACCCCAGTTCCTGGCCTGCTCTCAATTAAAGAAATAAGATAAATATCAGATGCCCTTAACCAGCCCTCTGTTTAAGTTAGTTTCAAAACTTACGAATTTCCCAAATTCCTTCTAGCCCTTGCTTTTGTTACAGTAAAGTTGCAGCTTCCTGCCTCTGTCAGACAAGTCCCACCACTCAAACGCGTGGTCAGTTTGATGATACAGCTGTCAACACGCAATCAGAGTTTGACATGGACAGAAGGAAGCTGAAAGGGCTGAGGGAAAACGGGCAGCTCCAGGAAAAAGATTTGGGTTATGGGAGGAGAAAGGAAGACAGATACAACAAGGAAGAGATCACGCCAGGATCGAAATGTGAAAGAAACATGGATGACAGTAAGCACAATTCAATGTCCCAAGGATGAGGACAAAGGGAGAACCAGGGATCCACACCCCACTCTTTTTAAACCCTTTGGGTTAATAAGCATCCTTGAACAGATCAATCTTTCCTCTGAAAATGCCTTTTTTGCTTTCAGATTAGCAACATGAGTGGGAGGTGGTGCAGATACAGAAATGGCACAACTCTCTTTCCATATTTCTAGCTTGACTACTGGGAAGGACGTGCTGTGGCAGGGTTAGGTTCCTGTTATACGTCAAGCTTCAGGAACTTCGCAAAAGGCAGATTTGGGATGCAGGGAGACAAATACGCAGTAGGAGAATATGTACTCTCTGATTAGAGACAGCTCTGGAAGTGGTTTTCCACTGATTCTAAGCTTGGCATGCTCAGCGGGGTTATACTTGGAACATACTCGGTTTTGCAACTCTCCACTCAGAAACAGACCGGTAATGCTCCTGCCGCCTCAGCAGGGTAAACACTGGGGTATTCTGCTTGAGTAAAGGTCCCATATCGCAGAGGCAACTTCGTGATCTTTGCAGCCCGTCAGGCATCTTCAGGAAAGAGCAATACCAAGTGGAGAAGTCCTCTATTGTCTGTTTCTTACCTTCCCCTCAAATCTTGCGGTGGCTCCCAGCTGCACTCGGATATTCCGAGGAGGAAGAGTAAATGCTGGTGCTTCAGCTGGGACAGGGGGGCTGAGCGTCAGGGAGGTTTTGGATACTCGAGTAGACGTCACCAATTTCACATCCCCCATGATGTGGACTGTAAAGAGAAACAAGTGGTAATATAAAAGTTACGATGATTAACGACATTACGGTAACACCTAAGAATCAGATCGGGAGCAGATTGTTCTATATGTGTGCTACAGTCATACAGATAGTGTGATTCCTCAGCCTAAGGTCACAAGAGCTGTCTTCTGGGTGGGGAGCTGGGACGCAGGGATTGCCTGGTGTGCCCTATGGTTGTGGTCAGGGTCAGAGCCTTGTCCTGAACTCAGTTTGAACTCTCAAGTCCCAGGCCAGAGCCTTAACCAAAAAAATCATCCTTTACAACTGCATTAAAAGGTAATAACTTATTTCAGGAGGATATTTTCACAACGTGACTTTGATTTTCCTGGCCTGGAATACACCAAAATCAATAAGTCTCAAAAGTAGAGCCAGCGTTAAACAAGTACTTATGAAATAGAGACCTCTGTTTGCACTGGATTTAACTCGCAAGCGGGAATGTGGAAAATTTATTTATACCATGCTTTCAAGATCTTAAGAAATAATCTGGCTCTCTCTCTCCAAAGTCCTGCTGGTACATAGCAAATACTTCTACAGAAATTCCAAGTCTCTACTTCACTGCAAATCCTTCAGCAGCACATAGACTAGTAAAATAGCATGGAGACCAAACTTCAGAGTGCTACAAAATGGAAATTCAGAGACTTCATTACAGATAACTGCTTCAGAGGTGATTCTTCTGCTACACGTCACGCTTCCTGATGGAAAGCAAAAAGTAGAGTAGTTTTGAAAAGGAAAGTTTCAGGTTTTCCAGAAAAAAAAGGAGCGGCTGACCCCAGCACTAATTCCTTGAATCATCTACATTAAATTAGAAGTCCAGCTGCAAAATGCCTATTTAATAGACAAGTTTAACAAAGAAAAAAACCTGAGAAATGGCTTGACCCACCAACTGGTCATGTCAAACCAATGAAGAACACTGGGCTTCCAGTCATAACCCTCTGCTATACACACCAATCCAGGATAGACTTTGTGTGTTGTATTCACCTGATTCTGATGAAAGTTACAGTAAATAATACTTGAGTAAACAGTGAAACTTCAACCTGAACAAGGGAAACATCAATTAAACTAGGGCCTCATTATTCCTGACTGTATGAAGGACACTTTCTAAAACAGGTTGCAGTCGTTTGGGGAGCCAAGGAACAGAAAACTCATTAATTTCCAAATAGGACTTACGCTCAACACTGCACACGTGCATCTGAAAACCTAGCCTGAGAACACTGGTTTGCAGATGGCATAGCTGACATGCTCCGTACAGAAACCGCTCCTCCGTACTGATCACAAGCAGTTTAAGGGGACAGCTCCTCTCAGGGAAGGTGTTGGTCTAAAAGCTAGGTGTTTAATCTCAACTAGAAGTCCCCAGAAAGAGGCAGCTCCAGAGGATGTTTTGTTCTAAGGTATGGGAGCCACAGAGCTGTCTGCTTCACAGTACGCACTTGTCAGGAACTGCGGTTTAGAAGGCAAATCCTTCCAAGGTACCAGTTAAATTATGTATGCACACAGGTTTTTTAAAATATGCTTGAATTCTTCCTTAGTCATAAGAATCCAGACAACATGGACTGTGGATTTCTTGGGGAAAGAAGAAGTTTTGTTACCTTTTCTGTATACTGACATGCAAAACACCAGGAAAGTCTTTTAGCATTTCAAACAACGGAATTGCTGAGACCAATACATACATGGAATAAAGAAGATTTCCATAACCATAATGCGAAGCTGTTTAAACTGAAAAATTCTGCCTTTGTTAACATGAGGGTTAATTTTTCAGTGACTCAACCTCTGTATTGGCACCCAATCACTTGAGAGCACAGCGTGTCTCCCTTTCCAGTATAAGCAACTCTTTAAAACACAAGCAGAAAACACCCGCAAATTATCTTTGTACCTTAATTGATCAAAGAACCGTAAGAAATCATATAATCTAAATAAAGCAGCGGATTGTATTCCAGAGACGAGAGAAGAAACCAAAGACTTGCTTCTTTTCCAAGCAACATACTTAGCACCCTACCAAAGAGCGACACACTCTCACAGCTATAGTCACTGCAATGACCACTGGTCTGAGGAAGTGAAAGAATCACTCTCTCCGTTAGTTGTTTTTTCATTAAGGACAAGGCTCCACATTAAGCTCTCCACTGAGCTAAAACCAGTTTATCCCAGCAGGCCTTTGACCCATCGCACAGCTGTAAACTGGAGCATCCGAGCCCAAGTTTACAGCGCATTTTAAAAATTTCACCTTCCCCACAGATTAAGAGCAGACATTTTTCAAATCTCAAGTTGCCGTAGTGTACCAACGGGGCTCTTTTGCTGCTCTTAGTACAGGGCACTGACCAATTTTGTACGTGCTCGCCTCGTCCGACTTGGCCTCAATCCCATTTTAAGGTTTAGCTCTGATTTCTTCTGCCCTCTTAAAGTGCGTCCCTGCATTCCGCTCTTCCGCAGACGCTCTTCGCTCTTCAACGTGCTCAGCCACTCGATCTTCAGCTTTCCTTCCCACGCGTTCTTCTCCTCTGCCGAGCTACCGCTCTCCAGGGCCTGTAAACGCCCAGCCCGCCGCGTCTCTCCGGCTGCGAAACCTTCTCTCATCCACCCGCCTGCAGCAAAACTCTCCGACCACCAGCAGCGACAACGATGTGCCAGGTAAACAGGGATGCCGGGAAAGTCCTCTTCGGGCCGCGGACGCTGCAGCGCGTTTGAGCAGCCAGTGACAAGAGCCGGCCTTGCGCACACACCGGCATCAACCCCGCAGAGGGGGTCCAAAACAGCACGAAAGGCACACCCCCCCTAATTCTGCTCTAGAGATAGCATTGTGAGAGTAGTAAAAGTGAAAAAAACCCAAACCCAACACAGACGCCCATCAGCCGACACCCGAGCCCAGCTCACGCCCGACATCCCCCGGCGCAAAGGGGGAAGATGGCGGCGGCGGGACCCCCCTCCCCGGGCCCTTCTGCCCCCGGGAAGCGCCACAACTCTCCTCGCGACCTTTGCGGGAAAGCGGGTGCCGCCGCCCTCTCGGCTTCTCATTGGATCTGAGCCGCGTCAATCAAGCGCCTCCGCGTACCAGCCTATAAGCGCCGTAATGGGCGGCTCTTCCGCGGCGCGCGCACATTTGATTTCCGCCCGGAACAGGCCGGGAGGGAGATCCCGGCGGAGCGCGGAGCACTCCCGGCGGCGGGGACAGCACCCCCGCGGGGACGGCTGCCGGTTCCTCCAGGGGGAGGACGGGGAACGCCCCGCCCGCCCCGCACCGAGAGCTCCAGCGGCGAGGGGCGAGAGAGGGGCCCGTCCGCAGGGCCCGGCGGTGAGGCCGCGCTGCCGGGGCAGGCGCAGCCGCGGGAGCCTGCCCGGACAGTTGATTCCCGGACTGGAACCTCTGGGGTTAAGAAGACTGCGGCTCCCCACCCGACCCCTTCGGGCGGCGACCGCGGGGCGGGGGCTCTGTCGTTAACCGGGATGGGGGATAAACGGGAGAGGAGGTGTGTTTATCGGTATATACTTACCTATGTCTTTACCAACATCTCTCCCCCATCACCTGTCCTGTTTAAATTTAAATGATGGATTTATGGTTTTAATTGCTTTGCACATTAAACCCGTTTTGTTCCACCCTTTTAATTTAAAACCTGTTTTGGCTTGTTTTCCTAAGTCATGAGCCAAGCCTTTTGGAATTTACTTCCTCTTTGATTTCAACCTGCGACAGCCCATGCGAACGGAACACCATTTCGGTCACTGCCGTTATAATGGTTGAAACAAGCCAGAGAAAAAATTGTATCCCCTGCAGACGCTCACAGGACCCTTCTGTAGGGACAGAGTGGTCTCGTGTCTGTCCTTAGGTACAATGCAGGGCCACGTGAAACAACTTGCTCAGCACAGCACCTGCTTACACACAGAAACCTCCACACCGGGTATGGTACACGACCAAATTCACCAAGTACCCGAAGAAGAGCCGTGACACACACCTAGAAAAGCCACTGTATTCAACACACGCTCATCCTCTGATCGACAGTGGCCTCAGGTATGTCTGGGCTGCACTGGACAACAGGTCCTGTGGCTAGGAAACACTCACCGAAGAAAAGCCTGAGCCAAAGCCCAACACCCGCTTCCCACTGATTTTGCTAGCTATTTGACCAAGCTCTACACAAAATGAAAAGAGAAAAAAAAAAAAGAGAGAGAGAATGGGGGCAGGTAGAAAGAAAAAAAAGTCCTGAGCTGAGCCACTCTTACTGGTCAGGTTGCATTTCTACTGTGTGCTGGCAAGATGCCACAAAGTGTTAACAAATTGATGCCCAATATAGTGAGACTGTAAGGCACAAAATGAGGTAATAGCTAGTCTTTTCCATAAGCACATCCTGCACGCATTTATGCTTTTCTAAATAAAGTGTCTAAATGGGATTAAATTGACAAATGAATATTAGCTCAAATCAGCACAAGCAGTTTTCTAGCAATGTAAGCCCCTAATCATCCACATGTAGTCTGACTTTAATTAGCAATATATGCTGAAGACGCTTCTAGGAAATCATTAGGAAGTATCTTTTTTCAGCCTAGAGAATGTTTAACAATTATGTTCCCAAACAAATAAAACAATTCCATGTTGTGCAGTCTGGTGTTACTATGGAACTACAACAACCAAATATTTTAAAGAAATAATGTTCCAGAGAACAAAACTCTTTTGAGCTTAAAGTCTGATAGACAGGAAGAAAGCAGACACTTAGAAGCTATGGAATGTATCTGATTTTTTTTTCTTTTATTTAAGCGACTTTCTAGCATGATCCTATCCCTAAAATAACTTTTTTTTAGGTGTTTCAAGCTTGCTGCTGGGTGAGATTTCAAGGATGCTGCATGAACTCGTAACATTTCATTTCACAGGCTGCGTGCACCTGGACTGTGGTCTCTGAACAGAACCCACTGTAACTGAGGGTGCCATACAAGCTCTGCGGTATTAAACATAAAAGAAAACCGCCGCGCAAATGTTGGCCTGTAGTGATGTGGTCAGACAGCATTCCTAATCTGGATTTTTTTTTTTCTTATTCTTAATCCTTTCTAAAAAGCACACAAATCCTTACAAATTCTCACAGTGTGCCCTCTAATCTTTCTAATACCGAAGCAGACTAATGTGTTTCAAGCGTTTTCTACTAGGAACAAATCTCTGTCACCCAATACTCTGCTCACAAAAATAAACCCAAAGCAGCAAACACTAAGAAATCCACCTCATCATTTCTCCTTCACTGATTTTATATAAGTAAATACTTACCATCAGCCTCCTACATAACCATTTAATTATACCAGTTTCCTTTTACCGAGTCCTTCCTCTGAGACAGAAGGAAGATGAGTTGCACGAGGGGGTGTGTGTGCGTACGTCACACGAGAGAGATGCCACCAGAGCTGCCGGCTGAAAAACCTCCTTTCGCTCCCTGATCCTCCAACCCCACACGTAAGCGGCACACTTTTCCTTAGTCCGGCTGTTGTGCTCCTGTAGGCAGACTGCCTTCGGTAACCCTGAACCATGTCTGACATCTGGATAGAACCTCCTGAGCTCTTCAGAAACGTGAACAAAAGGAGAGCCAGCCCGGGGGCTGGAGCACGTGTCTGCTCTTGGAGAGTCCGGGTTGAATTCCCTGCTCCGTCGTGGGCTGCCTGCATGACCTCCAGCAAGTCCCTAAGCCTCTCTTTTGCCATGGCTCCCCGGTTGTGAGGGGGGATTACTGCACCTCCTGACCCCAAAGAAGTGCCATCAGCGCAGATACCTGTGTTAGAGGGTGGGGGTCAGGCTACCGCAATGAGGCCACAGAAATGTGTAACTAGCAACAGGCACAAAACTACCATAAACCTACAGGAGGCTGGATCCCATTACAGCGTTCTGGTTGTATAAACCACTCGGGGGGGGGTGGGGGTGGGTGGGTGTGTTCAAAAAGCATGCGTTAATAGGTAAAATTTATTCCCTTACACAGACCACTGAATTCAACAGGGTTTTGCTAGAGACTAGCTGTTATCTAGAATGATTCGAAACCGTCAGTATTTCAAGAGTTTCTTTCATTTCTAAACCTGCTTGACATCTTCCCCTTTTCACACACCTTGTCTCCTCTCCTCCAGCTTCTTTCTTCCCCACGAGGACTACTGGGTGGTTACCATACTTCTATGCAAACCTGTAACTGAACACATTCTGCACAGCAACGAGCGTTTGCAGCAGGATGACTTGTGACCATCTTTTCAGGCTTGCCCTGCAAGACCACACAAGGAAGCATCCTGCCTCCTGCCAGCTACCGGTACCCAAGAAACAGCATGTAGGGAGGACAATAAACCATAAAGAACCCAAGGTGATGAAGTCAGGTGCAGATTTAGCAGATGGGAAGAAGCTGGAAGCTGGACCAGGAAGCGAGGGACTGGTGGCTCCACCAATCATAGCCATGCTGTTCCAGGGAGCTTCTCCTTCAGACCCAGTAATTGTAACGGGTATTGGCCTCTGGTAAAGGGATAGTGACAAGATTTCGCTGTTGCAAGTAGGACTAATCAGAGCTGGCCGTGCTATTAATACAAGAGAAATGGAGCTTTTATTTTTCTAAGGGAACAATAGGATACTGTCCACAAATTATGCTTTTGTGACGTTTAGATCTTGTCGTGCCTGGGCTCTGCTATTTGTAGGTCTTGCGAAGTGTTGTGGTCAAGCAGAGATTCAGACTGTGTCCTGGCACTATGGGAGCAAGTGGGATTTTCTATCGGTCCTGACTCGACTGGAGTTTCTTCCTCTGTGGTCTCACCCATAAATCATCATCATCTCACCTGTCCTCTACATACCTAGTTTCTAGAAAAGCCCCTTCATCATAAAAATTTCCAAGACACTTTTGTCCTAGACACCTAAATGTCCTATCCTTTCCCCAGCAAAACTCGATAGCGACTCTCAGACATGGCAGCAGGAACAGGATCAGATGCCAAATCTTCATCATCCAAAAATTTTGCATGTTTTGGCAACACCACGCGTGTAAAATCCCTGGGTGTGTTCCCACAATGTGTATTCGCATAACTGCCCCACACAAACAGGAATGACAGATCAACTTGCAATTTGTGCTAAAGCCTAGGGTCACTAAAGTGACAGCAAAAAATCTCCAAAATAAACGACAATTTCATTTGGGACCATGATGTCAAAGATTTTCCCAGAAGCAAGCAAGTTCTTCCGATCCCATCATTTCAGCGCCTTGGCTTTCACACTCAGCAAGTCAGCTACGAGGCTTTGCACTAGCAAGAACCGTGCTTGTACAGAGAAAGTAGGAGCTTTCCGAAACGAAGCTCGGCCATTTTATTTTTAGGGAGCACCGTGCAATATCTTCTAGGAGTGCAGGCTATGCTCTTTGAGATAAGAGGAGAACAAAGCCCTTTTGTGGCAGATTTCCTTTTGTCTACCGTATATCTTGGTTATCCTGGCAAGAAAAAGGACAACGGCTCTTCCTCTGACCTGTTTCAGGGCTTCTGTGATGCTCAGCCCGTTAGCTTTTGTTGAATATGCAGATCACAGCGGTGGCTACTGTACAAGTGTCCGTAAGTAAAAGCGGCTAACCCGGTGTGACTTCACCATTAACATTCAGCTAAGTCTAAGAGAGACAAAAAGATACTGTCACATGGCTTGTCTGACACAGAATGCAACTGTGTCCAGCAGATCAGAAAGAGATCGATAAATTTGGTGCTTTTATTATATTGGCGTAACTGGTGCAGCACGGGCTTTGACCTGACGTACTTTCCACGGTGCAATCCCTTCACCGGGTGAGGAACTGCATCCTGATCTTATACAGAAAATAACGCAAGATGATGCTAAGTGACCTATGTTTATTTTAAAATAGGTCTGCTAGAGCACAAGAAGGACGGCCGTCAAGAACCTTTACTTATAGTCAGCACAAAGGAAACAAAAAAATTCGCACATATTCTAAACAAGGAAATCCTGCCCTCCCCAGGCCTCTGTGCTGCCTAGCAAAGAAATCACTAGCAAGGACGGGACTTTCTTGCCAATACAGACAGCTGTGAACATCCTCTAATTTTCCTCAAATGAACAGTGCACTAAGGGTACCAGGCCCCCCGAAAGTCTAACTTCAGATATCTAACTTCACCTGCTGCCAGTAGTCACGTGGCTGCAGCAGAGCACATCTGACGTGAGCCCTTGCACAATGGTGCCTTGAAGGTTTATTGATATATCAAAGTAGCCGCAGAGGGTGTTTCAGGTACAAGGAAGGATGTGGAAAAGCATATGAAAGAGAGAAATAACATATCCTCATCTTGATTGTAAGCAGACATGCTGCATTATTCAATTATTCCACAACCACTGAGCATTAAACTTTAAGAAAAAACATGTCCATGAGCAAGCAGCTGAACATGTGTCTTAGAAGAATGCAATGACATTTGAAGACTCAAACCTCGCATGTTTAATTCAAAACATCAGATTAAGCGGCAGTAAATCAGAGGAGACCACAAGAAGCACAGCTTCTTTGCAGCTGTTACCCCAGAAGAAATACGAGCCACTCCATGACATGCATTGGGCAGGTTCAGTACAGCATCCATACCTAAGAATTACTTTATAGCAGGAAATTGAAGCCAGAGGGAAACCCAGATGGCAAGTGGGATGGGAGTTGGGCTTGTTCTCGCTGATTCCCAAGTGGCTTCCTACAGAAACACGTGGGGCAGAGTAATTCAATCTGACTTCAAAACCTGCTTCAATTCTAGTTTATAAGCAAGATTTTAAAACAAAAAAAATAAGAAAAGTCAAGACCTGCAGAAAGGTTTTCAGCGTAGTAAGCAGCGGGTCACTGCCGATAGAATTCTACTCTTCTTCCTTTAAAGGATCATTTATAGGACTCAATATATACCAAAATCTAAACACCGTCGTCTTGGGGAGGTTTAGACTAAAAATCTCATTCTGAATTTCATCACTGACAGCTGGCCTCACGAAGGAACAAACTTCTCATCACACCTCTCGTAGTCCTGAAAGGAGGATTTTCAGGATATGCAGAGCACGGACTCATCTGACCAAAGAGTGAGCACATCATGTGGAGACGAAGCATGTCAGTATAAATCATAACAGCGTGCAGCCTCGAAGACACAAGCAAAAGTTTGCAGCCATAGCTCTGGCTTCAGACCTTAAGGCTCAACGTACACAAGCCCAAAAATACTGCTTTGCTAACAGCAGTACTTAACACCTACACGCTACCTTCCATCCAAGCCCCTTCGGTCATTTCTATCTATTAACTCCCCCCATATTGGCTAAGAAGAATGACTCAGTGCTTCCACGGTTTAGTGTAAGACTATAGAGCTGGGAGACAATAAAAAGCCAAGATGTCAAAGACCCAAGGACTGAATAAAATAATGAATCCTTTATAAATAAATGAAAATCTTACTTCTTATTTATTTTGTAAGGTAATACCTTTTGTCCAAGTGCAGATACGGCTTCTAGCAGAGCTAACACGTTTAATTCTGGAGCAAGCTAGCATGGGGCAAATTTTGAAAGGGCTGCTTACCATTTGATTTATAGGTAAAGTTTTAGAGAAAAAGGCGTATTTCTGCGGTGTCTTAGTGGTGGTAGAACGTTCTGCTAAATCAGCAGTACACAGTTAAGCTGTCGGTCGTTTTTTTCATCTTTTAATTTTTTTTTAGGCCCTACATTTCAAAGGGTAACCACAGCATTAACTTTTCTTGGTGCTGGTGCTGCAGGTGGGCAGTTGCTCTTGCCCGTTTCCAAGCCAGTAGGGCCATAAAATGGCACTGAAGGTGAGTCACGGAAGATTTGTGGTTTGTCAAACTCAGAATTTTTAGCCTCTAAATTTTGCTTTGTGCTTTAGATTCAAATATAGCCAGAACTCAAAGAAACAAAGCGAGACCCAAGTCTGCCAAGCTCTGTGTCATTTGGGAAAACAAATACATGCACTCTGCTGGCTAAGGCGTGAGGACCCTGGGGTAACGTTGGAAAGAAACCTCTTGACTCCAGCCAGAGATAGACTGGGCCATGGATAAACATCACTAAGTTTCAAATTATACTGCAAATACTTAATGCTAAAGGAATTAGGTTCTGCATTTGAAGAACCTCTGGTCTTCACGCTGAGCTGCTCTCCACAAGGCCACATTCTATGCTGCCTTCCATTCTCTCAAGTGCTATTAACCGTCAGCAGAAACCCTAGCCTGTAAGTTCTCCTGCAAGTTTGTTTTTTCTGGAAAGAGCAGGTTTGTTCATGTATGCGAGGTAGCATACTCCAACAGCCCCTGGTTACGCATCAGTCCTTAACACTGAAGCTATCCATCTGCTCTCCTCACGGCTAGTAAGGTTCTACACCCAGTGCTGCATGCTACACGCCTAGCTTGAACCAGGTGGAGACTGGGGAAACCAGCGGTGACAGCAATTCGGTAAGTTCTTAAATGGAACAATTCCCCAGGTGGGTCCCACTAGGTGGAGAAGTTAAGGGGGTTGTTATATTCACACACTTCCCCCCCTTGCTGCAGAGAAAATGAAGCCAAATTTATTCTCTACGTACATAGAGAATAAGATGCAATGTCATAAGCTTTTAATTGTACCAGGCTCAGTTTAGCTATTAGGGAAGAGTTTAATAAGTAACAACTGAAGCAGTCCTGGAAGAGATTGTTCAGGGACTCCGCGGTGCTGGAAGCCATACGGCTGTCTGTCAGGAATGACGTGTCCAGTGGATTCAGCCCCGGACATGGGAAAGACTGGACGGCCTTCTGAAGTCCCTTCCAATCCCATGACTCTGTGATTCATCTGACAAGTGATGTTAAATTTGGCTTTCAAGACAGGACTTTCACATGCTGGCCATGGGCCAGCAAGACAACTATTATGCTGCAGAGAACACTATAAATCTGAAAAGCAACAACTTGGACAAGTTGAGAAAAAAAATCAGCGTGTGGAAACGACAACCCTATCAATATATAAATCATTAATGTTGCAGAGCTTAGTGGGGAGGAGGCAGACAGCAGCAATCTGGTTTAATCTTATCGGAGCACAAGTTTGCAGATCTCTGTCAAACGTCCATTTCTGATGACGAGGGATCACAGATTTCATTTGAGACCACAGAGAGTAAGATACGCAGGCCAGGAAAGTGATGCCTTTAAAGGCATTTCCTTTTTTGAACATAACCAGCCCTGTTACATTAAAACATCTTACTGCATAAAAAAGTTCTTCCATACACCTTTTAGTGGGTTTATAGCTTAAAGAGTTGCAGTAGGTTACTTAGATCACGTTTGTTCAGCTACGTTCAAAAGCACACAATGCACGTTCTCGAAGCTATCGGCTTCAAAGTGCACGTAAAAGAAGATTCCAGCGCGGAACAGTGGTTTGGAGCCTCTTCACATTTCAGTGGGGACGGTACGAACAAAAGAATGGCTGGACTCGGGCTGGGATCCACGTCTGTCCTGACTGCCGGGCTTCCAGCTGGGAGGCAAGCCCAGGTAGGGTCCATTTGAGCAGTTCCGCATGGCAGTTCTTTAGGATGGCTCCTCTCCTGACATTCGGGGCCCATCCTGTACATCTGTTCAAGGAACATACCAACATCGAGTCTGCCAGCAGGGAAGAGGTGGTAGGAATAACAAAATCCTTCCATCACATCCGCAAAGCGGACGTTTCCCATCCCCTTTTGAAAGGTGGAAATGGAGCAAGGTGTGGCGCTCCAAGGCTCTCGCCAGGACCTTCTGAGGAGGCTTGACTGGGTCCGTCACCACTTGTCTGTCACAGGGGCAGTAACCAGCCTGGCTCTGCTCACAGGCAGGGGAAGATGGGAAGTGAGTACCATCTCGCTCACTGCTGGGCAGAGAGCATTCCTAGCACCGCATTTTATCCCCTGAGTACGACAGCCAAGGTGAGTAACAAATAACGTCTCCCTTCAGTTTTGCTGAAGGCGGTGGAAAGCCTGCCAGTGCCTTTAGCGAGCCCTGAACAGGGAACCAGCCCCAAGGCAAGCTCTTCACGTACCAACACTTGCCAGGAGACTCCTGTGTGCTCCATACAGAGCTCGGCGGGCTCTGAAAACCAGAGCAGAACAGGGTGTGCTTTTGAACTCTGCGGAGAAGCTCTAAATCTGATGTGCCTTCGGGGACCGGAGATCAATTAGAACAGTAACAGCGTGCCTCAGTTCTAGAAGGTGTCTGTGAACAAAAGGTTCTTAACTTGGAAGTAATCAACGGGAAACCTGATCTGTGATGAGTATCAGAGGGGTTCGGAAGTTCAGAGAACTTTGTAAAGCCTAGGGAAGGTGTTTGCGAAAGTGTCCATGAAATCCACACCCTTTTCCCCTGAAGCAGTCTCTTCTCTTATAGCAGGAACAAGCAGGACGTTCCCCTACGAAACCGTCACTGAAAGGGTCAAATCGCAATGAGAGCTCTGCAAAGCACATAAATCCCCTTTTAGACCGAAAAGGCTGCAAGCCGTGAATCTGGAAACCAGCACTGAGCGGGTCCGAGGAGAGAAAACGGCTTGTCACAGCAGACCCACAGATACAGCAGGGACACAGTTCTGTCACAGGGCAGTTGAGCCACCGCACGAGAAGATTTCCTTTCCTCAGCGAGGTTACTAACAGAGGGCTTTTCCAGTAAAAACCAACTCTAAGGATAATCTATATCCAGAACCAGTAAAGAGGGAGCAGGGATCACTGCACTGAAAACTGCAAAGGTACTCAAAAAGAAGTTCATTGGCCTGGCTGAGGAAATTCCTGGGATATTTGCACCTCATGTGACACATATCTGGGTCTGCTGATCATGGAATGCTTACGCTTCTGTTTTAAAAGATGCCTCCAAAATCACACGCAAAACAATTGATTGTTTAAAAAGTTTTGCGAGCATGAACACTCATGAAGAGAAATGAGACTACTAAATTACATCCAAAGGCGTAAGAATGAGGAGGTTTTTTTTTTTAAACATCAGGGATAGTCACTGAGGAATCTAGCAGTGAAGACAGAAGAATACAGATAACAAATAAAAATAATCCTACATGAATACATAGACTAGATATGATATCACTAAACAACTCCAAATCAATAAAGCAACACTTTGACAAGTAGCAGCGAATCCTAAACCCTCGGTAACTACCTCTAGGATCCGCAGCCCAGGCAGCACGTCAGAGGCGCGCAGTGTAATTCCCGCTGCGCCACAGCATCCGAGCACCCGTCAGCCAGCCCCAGCAGCGCGCTGCTGCACGGGCTCCGCAAACGGCAGCAGGGTGCCACACCTCACAGGCTACAACACAGGCAGACGGCCCCTGTGCCTCAAGCACCGTTCCTGCTTCTTCCTCTAACTGCAATCACTTCGCTCCTGTTTCTAACGGCCAGCCACCTCTTCCCTGCCAACACACCTTCACACTCCCCCACCTAAAAGAAGTGCTGCTAAGGATTTCCTCGTTCATCAGAGCACGCGTTCCCCTGGGTGGCTGTTTTAGGCGGTTTTCCACAGTTACCACGCTGCTACAGCGAAGCCAAAGCTGCGCTAGCTTTTCCACTTTGTTTGTGGAGGGGGTTGGGTTTGTGGGGGGGTTTTTTGCATCAGCTACATCTCTTCCCTGCATCTTTGCCATGTCAGAACTCTGAATGACCTCAGTGAAGACCTACAGTGAGCCCATGCCAGCCGCAGGACCCAGCTCCATCGCTGTCCTTGGCCTCTGTGAAACACTTCGTTCTTTAACAGCAGACTGTGAAGTGAGCGGAGAAGCCCCAAGTGCCCATGTTTATTATCTTCCCCTGCATTTCTTCAGTCTCCTGGACTCTTCTGAACAGCTCATCTCCTGCTTTCTGAGGTTTGAGGTTAATCGGGGGGGGTTTCTGAGGTGTGAGTGTTTGTTTTCAGCTTGGAGGTGTTACTTGCTCAATACCTTCTTGATTCCTCCCATCCCTGTGGACACGATGTACCACTGCTTCCTCTTTCCTCTGTCCTGCCACAGCAATGACACCATGTTCCGGTGACATGACCGATGGATGCGTTTTAGCTGTATGGGAGTGCAGCGATGTATTCGAGACACTGTTACTGATGACAAACAAATGCATGGCTTGTGATGCACCAGGCTACTTAAAATAAAGGGTAAAGCACAGAGGCCAGACAAGCATGGGTAAATAATGTTTTAATGATTATCATTGCCATGTTTCCGTAAGGGAGAGGAACGCCTTAAGGTAAGGAGCTGAGTTTTAAGCCAGTATAAATCACTCTATATTCACAGGGTCAGAAAACTGGACCAGTTTGCAGTGGCTGTGGATCTGGTAGCACATCGTTCTGTAAAAGTTTTGGCAGCTTAGTGTAAACCCATTAATCATGAACTCCAGTGCTACAGCTCCGTGAGATCTGCAATCGCAGTGGCCCTGCGTTATTTATTCTATTTCTTATCTGGCAGGAAAACCAGCCTCCAGGAATGTGTCTGGTGAGGCGCAGGACAATGGATGATTTCTGCCTCTGCGGTAACACCACCCTCATATGTGGAATGACTAAGCTATCTGAAACCAGAGGTAGAGTAGCTATTGAGAGTTTTCTTCTTCAGACTGAAGACTCATACGGTGCAGATGTTTCAAAGCATCTTGCTCATTGCTTTGATAGATAACCTTTAAACACAGTAATACAGGCAAATTCCGGACCCGATCTCGTCATCAGAAGAGAGGACAGATCCTGCTTCTGATCTCGATTCCCTCTCACTTCCTGATCTTTTCCTGCTGCCATTCTCTCAGTGCATCTCCTAGTTGGTACAAGAAAGCTATTTATCTCAGAGATGAGAAGTTGTGGGCTTTTTCCTTTCTTAAAAAAAAAAGGACATTTGACAACTCTGGATCAAGGCCCTGGGGCAGGAAATAGATGGGGCCCAAGTCTTTGGTTTTTCATCCTCTTTACTGTTCGCACCAGTACCATTCACATCAACGGTGTATGACAGGAATGACAGCCAAACTACTTGTACATAAGAAGCCCTGAGCAAGCGGCTGATTGGCATTCAGAAGCACGGACTGGCTACCAAACAGATTATAGAAATGATGCAGGTTGTCAGGAGGTGCCTATTGCAGCTTTGACATTCAAGCAAACGCCACAATCCACTCTGAAGCTTTGAAGTGTGTGAGCAAATACAGCTTTGTTTTGGGGACATTTCAGTCCAAGTGATCAAAGGCAGCATTGTTGCTTATGTGTGGTTCTACAGCACACGTCTGAGTGATTCACCCAACACGGGACAAAGAAAACAGCTTCTCTAGGATCCTAGATGATGACATGACACAGTATGTTCACCAAAGCATCAGTATTTCTGGCATACAGTCATGAACATAAAGAGAACAATTCCCTTCTTGAGTCAGGGAAAAAAAGGGCAATTCCTACACTCAGAACAGTTAACAAAGACTTGCTACTGCCCTGTTCTTCTATTTTTAAGTTTCTGATGGGAAATAACAGCACGAACAAGATGCTGCAGCATTCCAAGTACGACTTGGTTTGTTGGCTTAACAGACAAGAGCAACTTTCCTCAGCATTATGATGAGCCCATCAGTTAGCTGAAACACTCATTAACCTCTTACTACAAAAAGGTAGTTGCTCCTGTGCTGGAAAAGGCAGACACTACCTGGATTTACTGGTGCTATGCATGAGAGAGATGTGGGACAAAACACAAAGTAAACCAATTTTAACAGGTTTTCAATAATGCAATTGGAAACCGTTACAAGAAAACTTGAATAAAGACAACAACTGGCCAATTTGAAATGGTTTCTTTTAAGTCTAAGACTTAGGCCAATTTTCTGAGGTTGGCAAATACTTCAGTTACCATTGCCATCCCTAATGACAGCAAGTTTTTCCTTCCAGTATTGGCTTTTCTCTGAATCTGAAACCCAAGCTTAAAGCAAACCCACATCAAGCAGAAATGGAATAAAACAGATCCATGCTGAGCCTGTATGGGTAAAGCTGCAGAGGCTCGTGCTGCTCTAGTCACAATAATCATTTTTCAGCTAAAAAACTACTGGTACAATTCAGCAAGTGGCTGCTTTGCTCCTCTGCCACATAAAGCCACAGGAAAACAAAAGATAGCCTTCTGCCGCTTTTTTTTAACATACGTTAGCTGGGACACAGCAGCGGAGAATCTCAGGAGCTTGTAAAGTGAATTAAGCAGACAAATACACTGTATTTGTTTTCAGTTCAATAGGAGGCTCTAATATTGAATACATATGAAGGAAGAGACATGCTAAATTGAACGAGTCTGGCGGCTCAAAGTGATATTAATTCCACTTGCATTCAACCATGCGGATCCCATGATCAAAGGGATTTAGAAGCAAGCAGGGCATAATGGAAGTATCAACACTCAGCAATACTCCATCACCTCAGGGCAGCACAGGACACCAACAGATGTCCTGAGAGCAGCAGGGCTATCTCCTCTCACATCGAACCGAGACAGGAACTACAGTCACACTGGATTTTCATGCACCATCCTCAAATCTGCAAGACGCTGTTATGAAAAGGTGGCAATTGCAAATCTGCCCTTCTGCTTCATAAAACTTGGAAACTTTCTATGTAAAGCACCACTAGTGATGGCTAGTTCCTCTTCAACTTTGAAGAGATAAGAGAAGAAGAGCACCAGAACACCATTGCAGTGACTGAAAATCAGCGGGTGAGTCTTTGAAGAGACCAGAGACAGACCTGTTCAGTAAAGCTCTATTTGAGCAAGAGCACTTGTCACAGGAGAGAAAAATCTTTGGTTTAAGCTGTTTAAAAAAGCCTTCCCAGATGCAGCACGTGCAACAGCTAGTGCTATTTACCATATTAGATTAAGACAAAGTAAGAGGCTATCCAATTCAAAGACTAGGGGTATTGGGGGCACCTGTAATTACCCACTGATTTTGATCCAAAGTAGAAGCCGAAACTGCTCGCCACTGACGGAAGTTGTCACGTATGGACTCACTGAGAGATAATCTTGTGCTGTTTCTTCCTCAGGAATCATGTTAGAGGAGGCAGCTTTTCCGCACAGTCGGATCAAGTATGAGGTTTTGATAGTAGCTTGTCTTGCAGGACATAGCTATCAGTGCTTCCCGCAGGGACCATCTGCTTGCACAGGGGGTTTCACACCCAACGACATCGTACTGTTACAAGACAGACAGCAGGTAACAGCAAAGCTCAAGTGGAGACTGCGCCTCTAAGCACCTCTTTCCAAGGGCTGCCCAGCTTTGACAGAGCAGAGCTAGATGATGCCAGTCCCCTACAGGTCAAAAGGCAAGCAAATATTCTTAGGTTTGAGGGGGGCACAAATCAGTAGCTAGAAGGAATCAAAGGCAAACCTCATCCAAAGGCCACTTCTCTGCCAGCCCTGACCATCGCCTGCTCAGGTTCGTCAGAGATTCTCCGTTGCGCATAACACTAAACACAGCAAGTTTGAGCCAAGTTCAGTGATTGCACTTCTGAATCAAACTCATCAGGAAACCAAGTTTCCACAGTAGTAGGGCCTGAATTATTCTCTACAGAGAACAACTGCAAAACCACAGATCAGCTGAAGGCTGGTATATTAACATTTAATTATACATCAGGCTTTAGTTCTGTCAAGGAACAGACCTGATATTGCCAAGGGCCACGGGTCTGAAACAAGCAGTCAAACCCAGCCGCGTAATGAGTAATTTCTAACTTAGCTTTAGTACTCAACCTGCCTCAACTTCAAACTGGGTTAATGCCTCACACCCAAGTTCTGCGGAACTGCACGGGAAGGGTCCCCTGATTGAGCAGACTCTCGATTGTGCCTTTTGACAAACCAAATCAGTTACACTCAGACGGTCGTGTGCAGGACAACCACCCAGGGATGTGGAAAGTATTCCTGAAGTAACGGGAGCTTGTTGGAAGGGTATGTGATGGAAAGGCTCCTCCCCAAGTGCGAGTCTTTTGTTTTTGAAGTAGCAATTGTTTTGGAAGACTAGAGGATGTGGATTTTGGACTTAAATGTTTAAGTTCTTTGTCTTAATGTGCTAAGTTTTAAAGTGCCAGCAACAATTTTCCTGATGTCTTGCTGCATTTTTCAAATACTTTAAATTTACTTGGGGAATGTCCCGTGGTACCTTATAAATCTCCCAGAGAGTAGAAAAGGATTTTTGTGGGCATTCTTTTTGCCAGAGTTCCCCATGCTGTGTATATTTTAACTACTACTTTTCTTTAGACTGAAGTGCTGCCTACGTCTTAACCCCTCTTATGCCGAGCTGCTGTATCTTCTCCATGGAATATTCACAGCACCAGAGCCCAAAACCATCTGTTAGAGGCAAAAAAATTACTTGCCACTTAAATAACTGTTACCTGTCCTTACTGTTCCAAGAAAACTAGGATTTTCAGTGTGCAAAACCAACTAACACCACACTCCTCACAAACTCATGAAGCTTCAGGGAAAAAAGGTGAGTGATGAAAAATAGATAAATGACTACTTACAGGTTTCTAGCCTCTTCAAGCTCTTACGAAGTTACTTTCTCCATTCTCTGGAGAGTGCCAAGTTGATTTTGAAGTGTAAACTACTACTTCTTTTAAAAAATTTTAAGTAGTGAAAAAACAAAATCAGCAGGAGATTTGTATTGTTATCGTTAAATAAATGGAACAGATAAATTCAAACCGCATAAAGCATACCGGTGTGCCCTCCGGTTTGAAAATACCAGCCATTTTTCCCCCGAGAGCCAATCCCAGTCCCTTTCCTTAAGGACTTGGCTGCAAGCTCCGTTGCTTGCTGTGCAGCCTAGCACATACAGAAAGCTCGTTAGGAATTTGGTGAGGCTGTTTCAATAAGCAATATTAAGGATGCACACCTAGATGGAAATAAAAAAAATGAAGTGCCAACCACAGAGCAAGGGTACAAAATCTTAGCACAGCTTTCAGTCAGCAGAAACAGGGTTCTGCGAAGTCTTCGGAGGCGACGTTATTGGCCTCTGACAGAGCAGAACCCTTGGCGAGATCTTTGCATTTGAGTTAAGAAAACACTGAGGAAAGCAAACGCTTTAGCAGCAGTAACGGATTCTGAGCTTACAGGGCACGCAAGGCACCGCTGTAAGGCAGAGCGGAGGCGCTGCTGGCCGGGTTTAGGCTCAGGAGCAGACCTCCAATAGTCTCTGCACACAAACACAGTTAAGTGAGACATCTGCTCCAAGCTCCTCGGTTCATCCACAGGGTGAAACTGGTTTGCATTGTTTACAAATAAATATCATAAATAGTTGGGCAAATCTGTTGTTAGTTAGTTAAAGCATTAGGAAAAAACCTTTACAAGGCCACTTGCAGAAAGACATCTGTTAGCTTGGACTCTCCGACCCAAATCGCCTAAGGAAACCTGTGCTTGCCTATTCTATTTGGGTTTACCTTTTCCTTCTCCTCTGACTTGCTTTTCTGCTCACAGGTCACCTTCATAGTTATGTTTCACAAGGAAACATGTTTCCTAGCGACAGGGAACATCTTAATTTTGGCCACATGCTTACCATTACACCAGAGACTCGATCAAAAATCATTTTACCTGAAAAAGATTCTGGTGTTTTCAAAATAATTGGAGACAAACTTTCTCATCTATCGAGAAAACATATAACTTCTTTGTACTAATACCTGAGCAGCGTTCAAGAATAACTTATGTGCTTAAAATACCAAGCCGTTTTTCAGAGGAATGAGTGAGACATTTAAAATGTGAGCTAGATCTCAGCTGTACACGCTTCCCAGGACAAGCAGTTTTCCTGTTGATCCATCTTCTGCAACCATCTGCTTTCCGTAGCGTGACTTTTCATTCTGATCCTGTTGAGGACGGAATTAGCCATGGCATAGAGGCTTCTCCAGCTGAGCCAAGCTCAGAGAATTCAACTCTTGAGTATTAAAAGCCAGATTTTACTTTAGTTGTTATCATTTATTTCACAGAGGTTACTGGCACAACCCAATAAGAAAAGGCACCACACACAAATGTCTTCCGCTGTTTTAAAGGAGAACAAGCAAGATCAGCTTGAGAGTATTAATTTTCCATCCTAACAAGTGGTTTAGCTTCCAGGCTCAACCCGACTTGCTGAACTGGATTGGTTCCACTAGACATCCTAGTTACGGCTGCGTATCAGCTGCTTCAGAGAGCGTACGTCATACATCTCATGCACTAAGACTATCGAAAGGAAAAACATCATCTCCAGTAACACCCCAGGAGTACCCAGGGGAATTTTATGCGAATAAAGGTGCTGCATTACCATTCTGGTAACTGGTATATTGTCAGTATTCATGACTCATGGGGTCTTTTTGGCAACTGGCAGGGACAGTGATGGCACCATACTGTAGGAAGCTGGAGGCACCTACCCCGTCAGCACCCAGGTCACGCCTCTGACCCGCTTCCTCTCTTCATGAGGGACCATGCATGAAAGACAATTAGTAAGTGACAAAGACTTGTGTATCCCTCTAAACCCCCGCACCACAGGAATAAAGATGATACAAGAGAATAAAAAAGGAACCATATTAAGCCACTGCTGACAGCCCTGCACCAAAGCACCTCCTTCCTCAAAAGGACCAACAGTTACTAACTTTTCTCGGCACACTATACCTCTCTACTAGGTAGAGTCAAAAAAGGAGATATGTAGCTTGATCTACTGAGCTTCTTCAGGATACCAGCAGTTATCTTGACTCGCCTCCACTCAGTGAAATCGCTATTTTGTTTCTTGCTGAAAAAGGGTATTTATCTCTGTAACACAAACTGGACATTTGAAGCCACAAAGAAATCAGGATTTTACAGCTGTTGGAGGATCAAAATATCTGCATTTAGTCCTACGGGGAGCATCAAAAGATTGGCTCTGTACTGGAAATACGCACTATCAACAAGCAGAGAAAATAGATTAAGCAACACCTGCTTATGACCAGTTTTTGTCAGCTCCTGACCTCTCACTAGTGCCAAAACTTGGAAAAAAAACTATACTAAATAAAAACCTAATGGCTTTCACTGATGGAAAAATATACTTCTCTGGAATGAACCACTAATCCAAACAAAAAAATTAACATCTTCTGCTCTTGTGAATTTTGGCTGCTCCATCTACATTCATATTTTCTTTATGCCTGCAATGACATCACCCAATAATAGGGAAGATGGAAATACATTGCAAGCTTAATTCTCAGCCCTTTAAAGGGCTCAAGATCCCAAGTATCTTCAAGATGTACTGAATTAACCAATTTATGGGAATGGGGCTTCTGCCATCAACAATTTTATACGGCTGGTTTTTTAGAGGTCCAGACACACATGAACAGTGGAAAATACAGTAATTGAAAATGCAATCATTGGCGTCCCTTGAACCAGAAGAAAGCTATACCAGATTAAATTTTTAATCTTAAAAGGAAGAAAGAGAACCTCAAACCTTCCAGTATTTTAAAAACATAAGGCTAGAATTTGCAAAAGTGTTTTAGTCTAGAATCTTAACGTTAAATGCCCCTAGTAGTTCATTGTGTCTTGTTTTATTGACTACATAATACAATTTGTTTATCTAAAATTCTGTGGGGATTTCTGAATCCAGTTCACAAGAGAGGACTGGAAGGATTACAGTGACTTGGACCAGTTTTTAAGAGGTATAGTTCCTCTCATGTAGCCTCTTAAAGGGAGCCCATATTATTTTTATTGCACTCTAGGTAACTTTGGATGGGAGAGGAGGCAGAAAAGTAAAGGCCAATCATAAAATACAGCAAATTTTCCTTTAATCAAGAGTTATATTAAAATTAGAGCTGAGCCATGTCTGGCAAAAATATACGCCACTCCCTGTAATGAAACAAACCTGAACCACTCCTAGCCCCCATGAGATTTTCAGTAACTAGAAAAATATTCCCTTCTACAGTGAGTTCCCCGAAGAAATATATTGATTTTTCCCTGAAAAACTGTGCAAGGAAAAGCGTTTCCCATGTCTAACAGCAAGCCTGCCCACAGGAGACCCTTCCCTCCCTCACCACCACGACTACGTTCCAAGACATCCAAAGCAGACGGTGCGCTGCCATACCCAGGGATAACGTGCTACTGCAGAACCTCAGTGCTTCAGCCGTTCTCCTCACCGCTAGCTCTAACCTAAACTGCTTTCGGTGCCTTGGTAATAAGCTGAGACTAGCGCAGTATCATGCCCCGCTCAGAGCTAAGTGATACAGAAGGAAGACAGGTACAATCCAGCCTCCTCTTGCCCTTGGTAACAGCTGACTCAGGTTAGACCCAGCAGTGGCTGCTACACCTAGACCTCTGCAGAAAAAACAAGGAAAACGGCCCAAATACAAAAGGGACAACCTGCCTGGTAAGAAAGCGCGTGCCTTGGCCAGAAACGCCCTCTCCAGTACACATTACTGATCAACCTGCACACAGGGGAGGCAAGAGCATTGGACAACCGATTCACACGTTAAACCACAGAATAATCACTGCTCTTGGCCGTCAGGCCTGGTGGTGTTAGGTTTACGATACCCTATCACCGGGACTAAAATTCACCTGAAGAGGCAGCTAGCACAGCACTTCAGCTATGGGCATCCATCTCCTAAACTGGGACTTACCCAATTTTCAGCACGCCTGAGCTTTGTGAACACAGATGAAGCAAAACACTGTTCAAAAATGACCCCCTCTCCCTGGATATTTCCAAGAGACATACAGAAATTCTGCAAGAGCAATGTGTAGAGACTAACAGCACACATAGAAAAGAACTTGCCACCTCCCTGGCAATGATCCGGTCCCTGGAACACCCAAGAGAACAGACGCATCCTTCTTCCGCATATATCCGTAAGTGCAATTGACAAGGTACAATTCATCTCCACTATGCCAGTCACCAGGCTAGGCAATTTCTATAGCTCTGAGAGAAACCAAGGCCATTTCCAGCTGAAGCAAAGGAGATAAACTTCATAGCTTTCACCCAGGATGATCTGTGTGTTTTGGAATAAACAGTCTCATGAAATAAGGTTACTTGAAAAAAAAAAAAAAAAAAAAGGCATGTGTTTACATGAGAAGTACCAGCACTGGCCAATTTTTCACTCAGGGGTGGAAATATTGTGCTGTTTCTCTTGGACATTTTGCTGAATAAAACCTGATAGTTTTTCGGCTTTCTCTCAAACTGGGATGAAAACATTCTTAATTAGCTGTTACATAGGTTTACCTGCAACTGATCCAGCAGCAACTCTTTCGGAGATCGCCAGTCACCCTAAACTAAGTCATTCTCCCTGTGCAACACCATACATGCTTTCACTGTCAGGACAGACTGCGGATAAAGAGCGTGTTCTTCTGTTGTGCTTCATCCGGAGTATGACCTGAGAAGTGAGGCATTTAAAACACTGCCAGTTTTCCCATCGCCCCGATAGAGAGCAACCGGAGCCCCTTCTGAGGCTGACACACCGAACAGTAATACTATCCAGCTGCTCTTCGCGGCTCCCTCCAGTCAAATTACTATGACTATTTTAAAGGTCACTGCTACAGTGGACAAAATAACCCAAATCCACTTCGTTAAGCTTGACTTTGCCCTCACTTTCTCTGTTTCACACAAAAAAGACAGACAAGCTTCCCGTGCTTCAACACCCATCTGTCACTTCAGCACGTTCTGGGCTGGCACACGCACTTCTGATCGCTCGTGATGTTTTAACTCCCGCGAGCTGCTAACGGCATGACTTACAGGCAGAGAGCCTGCTGCCCCTGCCGAGTTAAAGCAATGTGCTAAGAGCAGAGAAGCTATTAGAGCCACACAGGCGCTAGGGAGGTTCCCCTTGGCACCCGTTCTAAGGATGCTTTATACCAGATACCTGTCCTCCAGAAGTAAGACAACACTAACTAGCTTCTTTTTGGATAGACTATAAACAGGACACCAAGCTGGAAGTTTGAACAGAACTCAGGCAGGCAACGGAGCACTTTCACTGGGCTCAAAATTAGAGGAGACTATTTCAATAACTTTGTGAGAGCTTGGTGGGTCACAGCCCAAAGATATCATGGAAGAATTCCCTCACTGCAGAGAAGACATTCAGTCACCCTAGGACATCTCTAAAGCCGTATTTATTTTTTTAAGATCATTAAACTTTTTAGCATCTCAGTTCTAGTGAGACAAACTCGCCTTCAAATCCCAACTTCTGGGTCTCACTGTACCATCAGTAACCTCCTGTCCAGTAGTTCAAACTAGTCAGTTAGTGACATTTTTATCCTTTTGAAAAGTTAAAGGCACTGAGCTGCTTCAGTCTCTGGCTTCAATGCATTTTTCCCGACAATGAATCATTTTTCTCTTTCCTGAACCTTACTAAATTTCAGCCTCCTTTGCAAATTGTGGCTACTAGAATTGGATGGGCTAAGTGCGTCATAGTCTCCATGGTGTTAGAGAGAAGTAACATCCCCACCTCTCTTCTCCTTGATGTTTCTTCCCTGTCTCTACACCTCCAGAAGGGCTCAATCAGACCTCTTGCCTAGAGCATCACTAAGACAGTCCTTATTTCCTTGTTTATCCAGCACTAGCCTCAAAACTTTTCCAAGTTAACTTTTCCAACTGTTAACAAGCATGAATCTGCTTTGCACATATTTTAAGTGCTCCTTACATTATTGTTTAACAGACAAATATAAAAACAAACAAGGATAAAACCCAAACACTGTCCTGCTGAGACCTGCGCAGTCCTGAGCATTAACCGCTCACCTAAAACCGCGGTGTATGAGGGAACTTCCCACGAGATTTCAGTAGAAGCAAAGGTCAGGAGACCTCAGGTCAGACACTCAGCTGGAAGTGTGGATAAAAATACCTATTGAAATTGACCCGTTTCCACTGACTCTTGGAAATGAGTACTGGGTATTTACTGACCTGTTAATGAATGAACAAAATTTGTTTCTGATGCAATTGATGCCAGTGATGGATTTATTTGGAGCATTTCGCCTGCTAATCACATGAGTGAAGGCCCAGCTGATAGGGAAACCATCCCTAGAGATGTCTCCACTTTCCTCTCCAGAAACACTACGAAGCGGCTAGGGGACGATTTAAGGATTTTCCCCACACATTATTTACACAAAACTTCCACAGCTTCATGCTAATGCCAGGCAGACAGGTAGCAAACACCGCAAACCAGGAAAGACAATTCCAGCAGAAAAAGGGAGCAGGGATTTTGCTAAAGCTGCTTTCTACTGCAAAGCTCATAAATGGAAAGTTATTTGGCATCTTTGCTGGAGCTGAATTGGCAGCGGTAGATGGAAAGCAGTTCTGTATCCCATTACTGCCTCCACTATCACTAGCTGGAAACTTTGGCAAAAGAGGCCCCTTTCTGTTTAGATACAACGGCGCTGCTGCCGTACAGAGCGTCTGGCTTCCTCCGTCCTTCTCCTCAGCGCGGAGGACACCTGCATAGAACGGCTCTTTGGTCTCTCTAGGGCTTCCCCTACCCCTGCGTGTTTTCCACCTGACATTTATCTGTGATACCACAGGCACTTCCTAGGTAACGATTACAAGGTCAGCAAGAGACAGAGCAAACGCCACCGCGCGAGCACACATCGTTAACTTCAGTTCAACTTGGTGTAACAGGCATCTTCATGAATTAGTTAAATGAGATAAATTTAGCTTGCTAAAAGACAACTGCAAACTAGCATGTAGAAAGAGCAGTATCAACAGCTACCCACTCCTCAGTCAAACCAAAACAAGACCTGGGTTTAGGGTGAGCACTAAGTGCTGTGAAGAAGCGAGATGTGTAAGAAAAACCACTTTCATGTCAGGATTCCCCACAAATACAGGATGTCCAAGGAAGAGACAAAAAGCCATGATAGGTGCTTGACTGCAGTGGGAGAACTATTTCTAAATAGCTGCATCAATCAAGGAGACACAGCAGCTACTTGAAGGGAACAGGAAAGGTGCGCTTACATCTCAGGTAAGCCCAACCCGGGCAGGGCAGTATGCTACAGACATATCCAGGCCAGTCCAAAGCTAAAATAGCAACATGAGCATGTTAATCCACTGGACTAATTATCACTCCTGAGACTTAAGCTACTGTCTCCAGGTGTTGCTTTGTGTGACATGTATCTGCACAAAGCACAACTAGGGACTCTCAATATTTTCCCTTGCTTTTCTGATTTAGGAAATGGAGTTTCCATCCCGGAGCAGCAGCAGCAGTCTGAATTGTATCATTACACTGTTTACAGCCTGACACTGCAAAGACATCATGGTCTAGCAGGCGGCACAACCAAGTCGCACGGATTCTAACATCTGGCTCTGTTTCTGGGTAAAACCATTTAATTTTTCCTCTTTTCCTTCTTTTTACCTTTGGTTTATGTACTGAAATCCAGTGCAAAGCATCTGTGTGCTGGTACAGAGCCTAGCACAATGGCGTCACAAGCAGTCTTTTCTCAGTGCCACAAAAAATACATCATCTTTTGTTCCCAGGTTCTCACAGTAGGGTAGGGCTCTGTCTCACACTTAAAGATGACTGGAAAATGGAATACTATAACCAGACCATCACCGACAAAAACAAAAGCTTGTCGGCCAGAGCACAAAGAACCATAGTCCCTTCTCACACGCAGTCTTTAGCTCCTCATTTCACAGCTAACACTGGAAGCCAGCCCCCCACCATCCTCTTCTCTCACTAATAAACTGACGGATTTTCAAGTCACACAGAGTCACAGGGCACATTTGTTACAATTGTGCTGGCTGCCTTCGGACAAAACTACATCCAGTCAACTGAGCTCTTCAGACACAGTGAGATCAAACAGCTCACCAAATCCTTTGATGGAAATTTAATTCTTTAAAAATATGCAGGAGGTAATTGAAAACACATTTTATGATATCTCAGATTATAAACAGTAGATCTCTGGCTGGGTTGAACAAATAGCGTTAAGCCTTTTTCTTCCTTCTGAAAAACCACAGCGCTTGGCAGCGTGAGGCACTGCTGCATCTTCTGTACCAGCACAGGAAAACCAGTGCTCATAATGAAGAGTTGTCTGGGGGTGCAATTTGCATCCTAACAGAAGAGCCATCTGTAAGTACCGGTTATTGTTCTTTCAGAGCCATTCGGTGGTACCAGCACGTTTTTCCAAGGTCTAAGCACAAGGCCTGGGTTTATTATACTTTTTCCTCCTCTCCCCTTGCACAAGTCTCCTGGAAAAAGCACGCAGAAGTACCCTTTGCTCAGTCTCCAGTTTTATCATCAACGCCACACACCCTAGAATACAGAGATGTTAAAAATCATAAAGGTTCAGAGTATTAAATCCAATTCAAGCTTTGCTCCCTTGATATTTAAAGTCTTTGCCAGTACTGTCAAACACCAGTGACAGAAGTCTCTGTGCGTGCTGCGTGGAAACAGCAGTTACAGCGGGCAGCACTCTGCTTGATCCAGTCCTTCCAGGCACACCAAGATCGGTTTGGTTCTATCACCGGCACGCTGTCAATTTGCTCTATTACCAAGAAAGCTCTGAGCAGCAAACGCCACGGGCAGACCAAAGCTTTCGCGCTTCACGCTGCTGGACTACTCTAACTTGGCTTCTCTTTGTGCAGCAAGGCTGAGCCTTGCGTTAGGTGTCAGAGATATCCCGTGTAAGAACAGGACAACTGAGGTCTCCTGATGTCCCCCTGAAGAAGGCAGATGACAGTGGGATGGGGTGGAGTGAATGAGGACTTCTCTGGCAAAACCACTGACAAAACAAAGCTAAATCATGTAATGGAACAACACAGGCTAGTCTGAAGGAGGTAATTTCTTGTCCAACTGAAAGTGCAAAACCAGCCTTAGCTTACGCCAAAGGCGTCAGTGCCCAGGAGTCCACAGGTATTCAGAGACCGAGGGAGACTCTGCCTGAATCACACACCAGCTATGAACCTCAGTCTTCCACAGGACTTAATGCATGGGAAGCACCTCAATGCTTTTAACAGGTCTTTTAATGGTCAGAGTCTAACAAGACCACATCTGCCCCTTCTCCTGGCCTAGAGGGAAACGAGGTGGGGGAAATGCACAACTGTCTGCGGTACCTTCCGTGGCAGAGCAACAGAAAAACCTGCACACTCACAAGGGTTAGGCTTGATTTGAATGCCTATGGTTTTTCATTATCTGTCACCTTCTTGACAGGCTCCAAGTAACCCAACACCTACGCTTTCTCCTCAAACTAGAGATTAAACTACCTCAAGTCCTAAAAAAAAAAGGAACCAGCTATGATTATTTCCACAGGGTTGATTTTTCACTTCTTCTCCCTCCAAGTCAGTGGCCCTTGAAAAATACAGTTATTTTTACCCCTGAGCTGGACCACCACAGCCCAAGGAAGGTTTGAAAACAGACTAAAACTGATGGAGCCTTTCACTGAGCTAAAAATGGACCTTGCTGCTTGCTTCAGCTTCCTCACTGCTCGAGCCACAAATGATAGAGCAAAGACAAACATCTGGTGAAATAATGGTACTCACCTCTCCCCTTTCTGCCTACTTATGGTGACAGCAGTCTTTTCATTACGTGGGCCTTAAAGAGAAGCCCTTACTTGAAGAAAATGCTTCCCTCACCTCTGAAAAAGTAGTCTAAGTTTAAACCAAGGCTTCCTCATTTGTTGGTTTCACTAGAACACACACAGAAATCTACGAATTGGAAACAGTCGGGTATCATCCACGCTTTAAACCAATGCTCTTGTTCCCCCTGGGTCACTGAAAGAATCCGCTGCTCTTTGTGCAGCCAGAACAACAAGTCCATGTGTGACATCTAAAAGGCTCCACTCTTCCATAAACTCGTTTTAAGGAATTCTTCACCATAACTAGCTTTGGGAAGTGAAAGAATCCAAAAGGACAGTGCAATCTAACAATAAATCGGGCTTTAACATGGGAGTGCTCTGAAACTGTGCAGAATTTGCAACTCATCGTGCAGGGAGGCAGCAGCACCTAGGTAAAATGCAGCAAACCAGTGGCAAGGCAAAACTGGATAGGCTGGTTCCTGTTGTGCATCACCCTCCCTGGGTGAAGCGAAAGGACAAGAAAATGAAGTCCTTCCCTCTCAGAACTGAAGACACAACAATGCAAATCCCGGGGCAGCATTGCCTTGTTAAAAAGTTTCTGCCGGCTCCATTGTAAAGCTCTAAAGACTTGGAATTGGCATTGTCAACTCAATTTATTTCAAACAACAGGCTAATGTAATCCACTTTCAGCACCAGTACTGTGCTGGCAGCAGATACGTCCTCCTCAGTAACAGAAATTACTTCCTAGGGTTTAAAGCAATTCATTTCAGTGTTTACAAGTCACTTAAGTAGCTGGATAGGAATGATCCGGGCGGAATTCGGCCACAGGGAAACAACGCCAATCTCTGAACCTGTTTTAATGGGAGACAGTGAGGCCTCCAGGAACACTGGCATCAGAGTCTGACACATCCATGTGCCCTTTGTGTCCCAAGCCACTTTCCGGGAACTGCAGTTTTAGACGCGAATTGTTACACCCAGCCCTGGGGTGCAGCTGTCTGAGGTGGGATGCACAGCTCGAGCTGTGCGAGGTCAGCAGGATCAGGTAGGGCAGCCGTAGACACCCCATCAGCTTAAAGGACTGGACATCTGTCAGAGTCAGACCCTGGAAAATGAACAGAGAGTCTGGGAAATAACAGCTAGCCTTGAATTTAACACAAGTCATGAGAACAAACCAGTTGAGGAGTTTGTGGCAAGATCAGAAGTCTCCAAGAACAGCCAAAGGGAAAAAGATGTAGTGCGGAACTGATTAGAAGAATATGGGACAGGCTGAATGGAATTACCAACTGCAGAGAGTCTAAGAAAAACAGGAACACGTGGAACTTAGAACAGGTCAAACATTTAAAACCTTTCCAATAGGTTTCACAGCATTTGGCCCCTTCCTTTGGAAAGTACATGTGATACACCAGGGAAAGTAACTACTCAAGGCAGAGTGTCCAACTAGGCGGATTTTAAGGTGGCCCTGACCTAGTTTTACATATGCACATGGCAGCTGCACTGCCTCTTTCACTGTAGTTTTGAGTTTTAAACTCAAGGTTTGACATGGGTTAACAAACCCACTGAGTCGGGATGGAAAAACCTGCAGCATATTTTTTGAAGGCCAGTGCTCAGCTGCGGGCACCCAGGACAATTCAAACCTCCCATGTCATTAGTGTCCAAAGGGATTTGGACAAGGAGAATCTGCTCTCAAGAAGCTTCTGTAAAGCGGGGGACACAACCTCAGAGGATTTTGCTATAGTGAATTGTACATTTTCAAGTTAGAATCCCATATTGCTGACAGTTTCCAATGTCTAGCTGTACCTGGCTTCTGCAGAACTGACTGCCTTGAGAATCCAAAAGCTCTTCTTCCTGAATAATGTATCTACACTGAATATCTTGGAAAGCTTTACTACTTTCCTCTCTACTGTCATACCACTTGATTTCAGACCAAAGCACTTTGAGGCTAGCAGGCTTTTCCCCAAACTATGACACTGAAGCCCCTGAACATCACAGCAATTTGAAAAATACCCATCTCCATCTAACTAGAACAATGAAGTCGTGTTTGATATAGAGAAAGATGCATCTCAGCCTCTCAGAATGGTTATTTAGCAGCTGGAGCTGCCTTAACATCAAAGCACATACAGCAGATTTCTTCCACATTAACTCGGATGAGCACAAAGCCATTTTTAAAGGGCACATCAATTCCTCCTGAGCCAGACTACATGGCAACAGGACTCTCCCTCTCACAGTCACTTTCTGCTAAATGAAAAATAGAAATTACTCTTTACTTCTGTCAGCAACAAGATACAGCGTGCACTTCCTTCCAACTCAAACTTCTACTTATCAGGTAGGAAACATAGTTGGGCGCTCCTCCTTCAGGCGAGGTAGGCAACAACCCCAAATCCAGCAAGTGGCAAACCTCTTTGCATGCCAAGGGTACCAAAGAATTTGGCAAGCATGAGACTGCCAGCAGGCAAATCCATGGCTAACTCGGTTTGAAATCTCATGACTAAGGTGCGTTTTCCTGTTGATTCACATCGCCCTTTCGCTTGCCTACTGCTGGCCATCTACAGCTAACCTCTTCTGGAGCAGGCTGGGGCTGCACAGATACCCAGAAGCCAAGTGTTTAGCTGCGACAAGACTGCCCAGCCCAACACTACTCACCTTCATTACGTACCCTCCCATTTGTCGAGCTGCTTTGATGCACAACAAAACAGCCAGCGTTCACCTTTAGGGCTGTCCCAATGCCATCTGAGTTAGCCATCCATTGAATGAACGAGAGGAATTCGCACCTCAAGGCTTATTGTTTCAGGCTGCCTGCCAGCTCAGGTGGCTGTGGCTGCAGCAGTTAACACGCTCTTCCAAAGGTTTCTTCACAGCTACAAACGCTGGAAAGTCAGTGGGAAAACGCCTGGTCACAGAAAACAGAGTATAACTGCGGCATCTGTCTGGCCCCTAAACTTCAGCTCGTCCTTTTTAAGGAATCCCACCTCGCTGGCTTAGAAATGTGTTTAAAACTCATTCTTTGGTTTTCCTCGGGACTGCCTTTGTCAAGATGACCTCTTGGGAAGGCACGACAATCTCCTCAGCTCCCTGAAGGTGGCCTGCCTAGAGCTGCACCCGCTCACACTGTATGCAGGCTGTGTTGTAATGTGCATGGCCAGGGAAGAAAGCAGTCACCCCTGCACCCCCAGAGGAGCGGGAAAGATGGAATATTACATAAACCGCAGCATTAGGCGGCGGGCCAGACATGAGACAGGAAAGCAATTCTCATTCTGAAGTACTTGCTGGTTTCCTATTGATCGTGGTGGGAAACTTCCAAGTTCCCAACCTCCGGGACAGCAGCAAAAGCACACACGTTGTCTGAGCTCACCACTACAGGGGTCCACGGACCAGCGTGCCCCTACGGCTTCACTGCACTGTCTGTCACACCACTGATGTGACACTGGCATTGACTGGGAATTCACTCACCACCGTTACCGGACTAAACAAGCAAAATCCAGAATAACAAAACCTCACGTGCATTTTGCCCCTGTGCAACACAATTGTCTGTCACTTGTCAAAGGAACTTTACAGCACTAACAACTTAGAGTAGCTCTTCCTTCAAATTCACAAACATGACCCAGAGCAGCTCACTTCCATCCCTTCCATGACAAAAGCAGGAAATTCCCTCCACCTCTTACTTCGAGGGAGGAATACTTAAAACCGAAAGTAGGCAAAAAGGTTAGTGGCTGGCAAGAAGCATGGGTCCCAACTAGGAAGCAAAAGCCAAGTTACCTAGATAACAACAGTCAATAACTTCAGTCTATACAAGTGGAAAAGGCTTCCAAGATTATTAAAGTGACCGCAACTGAAGCTGAAATGAGTGTCTAGATGCTGCAGACCAGACAAAAGAGAATTAGTATCAGTGTCTCAAAGCCATCCCCCTCATGACATTCATGGAGTCACACGGAATAGGTAACTCTGAGAAGTTCCTGGATGATGCTTTCGCAGACAGGGCTACTGTATGCCTGGATGTACGGAGAGAGATCACATATAAGGATGTAGTTTGATTCATTAGCTGCATGGTTACCAAAATACCGTGCCTGTAAATGAAGTCAGACAGCTAGATAGGTTGGAAAGCAAGCCATAAAAATGTCCCAGTGTCTCATTCTTACTCATATCTCTCTCCAGGGACCATCAGTAGCACCTGCCTTGGGAAAGAACACATCAAGCCAGAGTAAGCTTACAGCAGTTCTTTCCCAAATAGACCCTCCCGGCTTTTGGCCATCAGCAGTTTATGGACTTAAGACAGACCATCATATTTCATAGTCCCTGAGTTTAACCTCTATGAGTTTAACCTCTTCCTGAACGCATTTTGGCCCTTTTGACAGTTTATTGCAGTGAGTTCCACAATCAATTGCACATGCCTTGGTATTTAAAAAAGAAAAGACGACTTGTTTTAAGCTTACTGTCTGATTACCGAGTTCTCCCTTTATTCAAAGGAAGCTGTGGATGATTCCTTGTCTACATTGTCCACACCATTCCTAGCTTTCTGACACCCTCAGCCTCCAACCAAGATTTTTTCCAAACTAAAAAGTCCTAATTTACTCTCTGGTCCTACGGATGTCATTCCACACCTCTGATTTTTCTGCCCATCTCCAAATCCTTCTCAGTTCTGCCAAGCCCAAGTTAGTGAGAGCAGCAGATATGAATTTTGAAAATGCCATAAAATGTTCCTGTTTTATTCTGTAGTATAATTCCTAAGTTTGTTATTTGGCCACCTCTGGAACTGACAGTTTGAAGGAACTGTCCACAGTAACACCAAAACCACTTGCTCTACCTAAGCATTTATATTACACCCTCCATTAACATATTGCATGGGGATTCTCAAACCTGCCGTTTTTACTACAATATCTTTCTGATAGTCAATCTAAAATTCACCCAGACACCGTGCTCAGCACCACAATGTCTCCCTAATAATAGAAACACTGGAGAACCCTCATTCCACTTCAATAAAGCTTTCCAACCAGCAAGTAGTTTTGGGAATAAAGCATACAATGAGCCAGTCTCACGGCACTCCTCGCGCTTGGCATATTTGACATCGAGCAGAGACAAAAAGCTGCAAAAACCATTCCCACCATTTCTTCCAAGTCAATCTATAATGAACAGAAGCCTGAAGAAATGCTGTGTGCTCAGCGCTCACTCTCAGCACTCTTGCTTTTCCCCTTCTCCAAGAGCATGATATGGGACATAAATCAGTAGCCACAATTCTTCACACACACCTCCCAAGTCAACAGAAAAGATGAAAACCAGCTGCCTTCTAATTTGCCTCTGCCCTAAATAAGTGATTCCCACATTTATCAATAGCTCATCTAGCTATTTTTTGGCACCAACATTTTCCATCCACACCACTTAGAAGTAGAGGGGTGACTAAGGAGGGGAGGACATAAATATGACCTATACACAAAAGAAAAAAACCACACCAGCATCAGGTTTCACACTGGGACACTTCCTTTGCAGCATTATTCATGGTCTACAATGATTTTTTTTTTTCCCCTCTCACAACATGATTAAGTCATTTTCTCATTTTGAACAACCAGAACAAGCAAAACTAATATAGGATCCTCTGGAAGTAGAAGAGAGCTCCTAATAAACTAGTTCTTCGGTGGTAACTCAAAGACTGATCAATATTAAACCACTCTTAGAAAACAAATAATCATTCAGTACATACCTCAAAGGGTGCTTGGAAAAGGTTGGTTTTTTCTCACCTACTGAGAGCTTCCGGGTTCTGTGCATGCAGCACCGGGTTCCAGAACAACCACCAGCTGGGCACGCTTCTAAGATACCAAATCCGCAGGCTGAATAGCTCTTGCCTGGATGGTAAGTGAGACAGAGTTATTTCCACAGGCTCTTAGAAGGCAGAACTGTAGTTTTATGCAGGGAATAGAACATGCACACACCCCCTCTCCATAGCACAAGGAAGGTCTCTGCCAGCTCCCTGGCAACCAACTTTGTTTTGTTGACTAGACTGTTAGGAAACATTGGGGAAAGAACAGCATGGCTTGGCAGTAATGCTGTGGCCTCAGGAGACACGAGCCCAGCCACTGTCGGTTTGTGTGAGAAGGGGTCACTACAGGGATCCTTGTCAAGGTGCTTTGTCTTTCCAGGACGGGGTTCCTCATCTCTTTGCTTGGAAAAGGATGGGTCCTTTGTGTTTAAGTGGGAAGTCCTCAGCCCAGGAGCTGTGCCTGGTAAGGCTTGCAGAGCAACACAACCAGCTTTCTCATCTTCAGTCTAGAGGGATCTTGGAGCTCCACCTGGAGTATCAGCTGCTACCGATAAAACATTCACCTCCTCTTTCCCATCACCCCATTCCCTGTTGTCATATTCTCACCCTTTTAAGTAACTCTAGCATTCACCCAAGAACAGCAAGAGCTGGATCAGGACTGAAAATAAAATCATCTTACATTCAGAAGGACCAGGATTTGAGGTTTGACTATCTTCCTCTATTGCAAGACGCAGCTTTTCAAATGTCCCTGCCAATGTGCTGTCTTACTAATACACTCTAGATTGGTGTCACCATATTCCTTAAATTCTTTAAGACAACAGCGTGGACGTAGGTCCATCATGCCAAAACCATGTCTACTCTCAAGTAAAAGCTGGTAGCGTGCTTCACTAACAAATCCAAGCCTATCTGTCTGTACGGTTCAGCAGTCAGTCGTACTAATATGAAATGTTTTCTGCAATACTCAGGACAGAGAGAAAGTCCTACCACATGGCAAGTTAATCATTTGGTAACAGGTTGGTAAAGTGTAGATGACTGCACCTGACCTACCAACGTGACAATAACACATCCAAAGAGGCAGAAACTGCCCTCGTACCAGTGAGAAGCAAAATGACCTCCTACTGGACTGTGAGATGACCTGCCATCCTCAAAGAAATCCCAGCCAAGACGGAGAGGAACCTCACAGGCTACATCAAACCAAGTTTCTCCTGCATGGATATACAATGGACAACTGCATTATCATAATCAGAGTGTAACGTCCATTTCTTGTTCGCTAGAGAAGACTTGGTCTGGCAGGTAAGGACGATTTCTGCAGCTTTGTTAGCTGTGTCTTTAGAGCAATCTAACAGTACTCCTTATTTTGGATTTTAAAAATGAATGTCTATTCGGTGCCATTTGATTCAAAATATTAAGGACTATTTAAAGATAAAAAGCATGTTATTCTTATGGAAGGAGTGATCAGCCTTAGAGTAAGCATGCTGCTATCTGCTTGTCATGATCAGCTTTCCAGAACATTTCTCCAATACCCATAAGATACAGGAGGCACCTTCAGTGAATTGCACTGTCGGTGGAAGTGTCCACACGTGCATAAGTAAACTACCAAAACAAGGGTCATGTCAGGGCGCCTTCCTGGCCTGGAGTGTGACAATCCCCAACTGTGGGGCTAGCGACAATAAGTCTGTTCAGATAGGCTAGGGAACTCTGTGATTCTAACCGTACAGGAAGTTAACCTCAACCATCCTGTCGGTGACTTCTGGCATTAGTAACAGATTTCGTAACAGATCCCAGGTGTAATGACAATTCAACATGTGTTTTCTTCAGTGTTTGCCCGTAGAGAGCCAAGTTGACATGAACAAAGCACTGACAGAAGCTCCAGAGAGAGAACCTGACTTAGGCTACTTGTGAGTCCAGTCAAACATAACGCTCCTTTCATGTTCAAAGAGAAATTACCCACTCAGAGAAGGAAATTGTTGCAGAAGCTCTACAAGGCAGGCAGGAAGTTCAAATGCAACTATATTCCTTCTAAAAAAGGACTTCCAAGATGTGCTGCACTGAGGAACAGAGCACTGAATGAGATTACAGAATATAGCAGTAGATTAAGATGTCACTTCCATGAAAGATCAGACCGAGATTGTTTGTCACATCAGAAAAATCCACAAAATGAAAATATGCTCAACATGTACCATGGTTTGAATTGGGATGATAGCCACAGCTTCTTAAAGTTCAGGTCGAATGAGCTGTCCAAATTTATAGCTAAGAACCAGGACCCCCGACCGAGAGAGGTCACCAGTTTTGGGAGACGCAGCAAGAGGTCCCAGGGATGAGGATGAACAAAGGAAAACTAATCAACCGATAACATAACGTCAGAGTCCCAGAAATGTGAGGTGGAAAGAACCTCTACACATCCCTAACCCAGCATCCCACTTGAAGCACAACTATCATCAACACCGGATCAGATCGGCTGAGGTTTTGTCTAGACAAGCCTCGAAAACCTCCACAGAGGTGCCACAGCATTTCTGGGTAATCACTTCAAGCGGTACACCACCCTCCTAAGCTCCAACGTGAACTACTCAAGCCACAACTTGAGGGGCAACTGCCCCTCACTTTTCCATCTGCCACTACCGAGAAAAGCTTGGCTGTTTCATCTCGGTAACTCCACTTCAAGTCATTATAGGCTGCTGTTTGATTGACAGCTTAGTAACAAGACTATATATGAAATCTTGAAAAATCTCCCACTAGAGTAGGAGACACTTAACAATGGAATCGCTTTGTCTGGCAAAGAGCCAGACTGAAAAGTCACATTTACAGTTTCCCACTAATTTACAGAATTTTGTATTAAATGCTGACTTGTCCTGTGCTATCGTATCTTTCATTAAAAGCAGAGTTTAGCTAAAAGTGACATTTTTCTTCCACACTATTGAAATGGCAATATCTTCTGCCCTGATGCCTGTGATACCCAGCCCTCTATCCCTTCCAAGAAGTTCAATAAGAAATGTCAGTGTAATCCTTTTTTCCCCCTTTCAGGTAGGTGCGGGAAAGGGGAAGAATTTAATGAGTATTATCTGCTCTGTTGGCACTCAGACAGGCTATTGTTGAGAGAGAAAAAAGCCCCATGGACTATGCAAAAACTTACTACAAAATATAAATAGTTTCTGCAGAAAGATCCATTTTAAACGAATTCTCTTCCAAGTTTATTGTCATCATCACAGTCTAAATTAGAACCTCACCTTTATGCTGTTACAGTTAATTGTACCAGCCTGTTTCCCTACCCAAAACAAACACATGGTCTAACTAGAAGAGCATGTTTAAGGTTAGCGTGTTCATCCCAAGACTCTGCACTGCTGTGGTGATTTGCTTTTCTTCCCTCCGCTTCTCAGGGCCTTTGGGATACATCTTCATAAAGCAGCTATTGAATCAACATATGGAAAATTAATTTTGCAATATGTATTCAAATTACTTTGAAGGTAAAGTTTCAGGCCAACTAATCAATTTGTGGGAAAAAATTATTCTATTTACCTCACTGAAGCCAAAACTCTTCCCTGGGTGATCCTCCCTAACTCTGAAGGTCGATGGACTCAAGGAGTACGTAGTGTTTCCCAGATGGAAACAGGCTAGCGATCAGATCCAGACTGGGTGCAACTCCCAAGACTCCGTACGGTCTCAAACACTTGGAGAATAGTCATGGTGGTGAGAAGCACCAGCTGATCCACGCAAAATACGAAGCTGCTCACATCTGAGTGAGAGGTATCCAAACCTGGCCCACCAAAGAAAATCAGCATTTCCGTACTGCCCCAGCCTTCTGTGCGCTGAGGTCAAGCTGCTAAAGGAGCACAAAGTCTTCCTCCCCGCCTTCTACATGAATTGCTCTTCTTACTAGGTTGCTTGTTCAGCCTGTACTAAAGTTCAAGTCCAAGAACTGCTAGAGTTTTACTTAAATAAACACTTCTTTTAAAGAAAATGTATCATAATTTAGAGATGTGACTGGCATGCTTTTAATCTTAAGTACTTTATATACAGTTATAGCTTGAGGGGTTTGTGCTTAATTTCGGGGTACGCTTAGCTAAGAAAAATCTGCGGAATGGCAATTTTGAGAAGAGAAATGGAAGGAAGCACTCCACCACCACCGCATTTGTAACACAAAACTGGTTTTCTCCAACCAGAGCTGGACCGTGCTTTTCCAAGGGAAAAGCATCAGGCATGAAAAGGTGACGCTTGGTGGATTTCCCAGGGGACAGAGGATGATCAGGACAGTGGGCAACATGAAATACTACATGCCCCGTGCTACACTCACACTGCGCTCCCTGAAGTGAAGGGTTCAGTCGGACCCTTCTATCAAAAAAGAATAAAACAGAGGCATGAAGGCACTTGTGTATTTGAATCTCACACTGATAGAAGGTTGTTTGCTTCAGTATAGGCAAGTAGGGGGTGGGGGGGTCTGTTTCTGAAAACACTTGAATCAAGTTTTTCACAGTTACAACAGCCAAAGTAAAAACGAGAGGAGAGGGCATGTCAAAGGGAGAAAGCAGGAGCTGGAAGGATGCAGTGCTCTGTCAAGCCAATTTTTTGTCTAAGCCCTTTTTTTCCCCTCACCACCTTTTTCCCAAAGCCAACTAACAGGGGAAAAAACATCAAACAACCAACGGCCAGCATCCCCACTGGAAGACCAGTATCTTCTATCGAGTCCAGCTGCAATGGTATTCATGTTCCTTTAAGCCCCCGTTTGAGCAGTGTCACCACGGAAACAGATCTGTGATGCCTTGCACCTTATCAGGCCTTCTCCATTTAAATTCTTCTCTTGCATTTTCAACAAAGCCCTTCACTGAACCTCAACTAACTCAAGATTCTTTTAGGGGTGGGGTTTTCATTTGGGTTTTTGTTGGATCTTTTTCCTTCATTGCTCTGTCTCTCCCAAAAGGTTCTCTGCCCCACTCATGCCATCTAAAAAGTTTTGTTTGACTCATCTCTTCAGTTCCTAGCTCAAGAATACTCTGGCTGTATTTATTGCCAAGCATATTCTACAGTTTTTATTCCCCCCCCCCACCTCAAGTGACATGGTTTTCAGTGAAAATTCCCCACATTCAACAGCAACTTTTTCATTTTGGTTTTAGCTGCTAGGAATCTGCCGGCATCTACATCAGACGGGCCCGAAAGGTCTCTCTAGAGAATTCCTAGGTTGGAGGTATGAAGGGTTACATCTCTCTAATACCAACAGTTTATCGGTTCCAGATGCATACGGAATCCCTGTGTTTACGAATTGCAATATCTGAATACTTCTGGGGAACAGCGAACAGGAGGGGGGCTGGGAAGATCCAGGGTTACTTTACGGCAACAAACGAGGGCAAACCTGGGGGTGCCCTCACTGCATCCAGATCTGGTGCACAAGCAAAGCCATAGCAGTGCGTTTGCAAACGAAGCAAGTGCTGCAGCCTCGGCAGTAGTAAGTGAAATCCATTCTGTAACCCTCCACCTCAGTACATACAAGCCGAACATTATTTAATTTTTGAGTTTTCGTAGTACTGCCCACAACTGTAATTTAGAACAAGGCTGTAGGAGACATCTTCAAGGGAAGATCCTGGCACTTCACGGCGTGAGGGGAGGTGAAGTCTTATCAGCGTCCATGAGAGTTTTGTGTAGAGGAGGATGGGAGTTATAGAATATTTGTTTTATTCACTTACTACCTTCGACATTCTGGGTTGGCTGAGGAAGCAGAAGATATGGCCACACAGCAGCCTAGGACATGCCGCACCTCTCAGAGCTCCCACGGTGGACTGATATAAATAAAGGCAATTGCAATCAATTATCCCGATGAGCTTTACAACGAAGAACTAATCAAAACCTCCTGATGAATTCCACTGGGACAGAGCAACTGTATCTATGTTGATGCTTTAAGAAAAGGTCAAGCTGGAAGAAAGCATAAAACTCAACCATCCCCAGCACAACCCACAAGCCGTACTCACTGGGGTTCTGTTACTATTTCCAACAGAAATAAGGACTCTTGCAACCTCACAGCAAAGCCGTTTCTTCCATGACGTTGTCACTACAAATCTGTATTTTCTTTGCTCGTATCATAATACACTACCTAACATCTTTTGTGACCTATGAAAGAAGACATGTGGTAGTAATGTATTTTAAGCGATATTTTCCCCTGATACTTGCACAGTTTATTTTGGTTTACTGAAGAACAGTTTTGAGCCACGGCCAAGGAGAGGATCTGCATACCTAGACAGACCTCCTATGTTCAAACCCTGCAATCAAGAAAGGTCCAATGCTCATGTTCTCCATGCATCTAACCACAAAAGAGCAGCCTGGTTTCCTATTTACAGTTCAGGAACTGCACACTCTATTTTAGCCCACATCCAGGAGAACCACAGCAAAACAGGTAAACTGCCTGCTCCCAAACGCAGCATTGCCTCCCACGACCGAGGCACGACAACAGCGACATAGCTCATAGAGAACCCATTTTGTCAGAGGCTCCTCAGATACTTTAAGCTAAATTCCACTGATGTTCAAGAGAACATAGATACTTTGGAAAACTGCTACCTGCACAAAGCAAACAAAGTAGAGGCCAAATAACACACATTCCAGCTTCATCCCTAGTATGCTAATGGGGAAATTTCTAGGCTTTATTTTTATATTTTGAGGAATTACTAGACTTGGCACAAAATAACGTCATCAGTGCAAAACGAACGGTGAATACGTTCAGGTTAGAAACCAGAAGAGTGTTTCCAGCGTGGCAGAGGAGCAGCTTTCCTCTAACTAACGTAAGAAGCCTAATTACACTTAAAGATCAGAGAATGCAAGCGGTCATACGGCACAGCTCTTGTAAATAAGGCTGGACAGGCCCCCCCGGAGCACTGGGTTTCGTTCCCTGCAAGGACAGCACTGGAACTGGATACTTCTGTGAACCACGGTACCCCTTCATTAGGTTGTGCAGTTCTCTCTGAAATTACTGAGAGTCGTGCTTACATTGCTGAGAGCAGATCTGGGCAATTTGCCTTTCGCCTTGTACCACTCAATACACTTCCCTTCCTCCCTCCCTGCCCACAACTTCAAAAATTAAGCTGGGAACATCAACCTCTATTTCAGATTTCCTTGGTTTAGACAGACTAAGCCCAGATACTCCCTGTGCCTCTCCAACATCTATAGCAATGAACCCGTTTTGGAGTAATTTCTTGCCCTGTGAAAGATGCTGTATTCTGTATTTTTCAGGCTGTTGTGAGTCCTCAGAAGATGACCCAAGTGGTGAACTGGATTTGCAACACTGGTTTGCCTCAAAAGCTTTCTCTCAGAAAGCTTTAGCGATCCTTCCGATAGAGATTGCTCACCAGACACTTGCCATTAATTACTGCATGGGAACATAGGCCAGATATACGCAAGACAAATCACACATGCGGGATTTAGTTAGTTTAGAGCTATGGCAGAAGGAACTGACTTTCTCCCGTTGTGTCTTGTATTCATCATTCCAAATTCCTATGGCATCTCTACTAGGCTGGCTGTAGACAGAAGCAGGTAGGACTCAGCAGCGAAGCTGATGAAGGACAGGTCACAAACTGAAGTTAAGTGGATAAGGGCTTTGCCAAAACCTTGAGCCTCGCCCTGGAACTGCATGCTACCCACCTGCAGGCTGTAGCGAGTTTAAACCCACCATTCAACCTGTGACTAAACGGAAGACTGTTTCATAGTCTAGAAGAAAATTAGTTTGATGATTAAGAGAAAAACAGAATTACAGCCTTGTTAGCAGGAGCACTAGCCGAATCAGCTGCTAGTCCTGTTGGGATGAGAAGGCATATTGCAATAGGAACCCCATTTTCTGTAAGAAACCTCAGAGAACTTCACTAGCAAGTTGTCTCTAACATCTCCGACTCATATCACGGCCTGGCTCAGAATCACTGCCATTTCAGAGCTTCCTCACAACAAAAACCGCTACTAAACCTCTGGCCAAGGCTTTTACTCCTACAGAAGTTTATTATCTCCCTCTCTTCTAGTGCTAATAGTCCAACAGTACAATGGTCTCCCTAGGTTAGGTGTTAAAACATGGGCAGTAACAGTTCTGAGCTACAGCATCCACCTTCCAATAAAGGATGCTCTGCAGAAGCCACCGGGGCCATGTGAGGTCCCAAGATCAGCAAAAGACATCATCTCATTCCATCTTGATCTCTTCTAATGTTAGAGGAGACCAACAGGTAAGAGAGGAAAACGTGCCCTAGCATGTCTGTAGGTAGAATCATGCATTTATGTGATGTCAAACACCACTGTAGGGAATTTTCCACCTCATTCCTTAGAAAAAACAAATCACAAAACATATGGTACACGACTGTTGGCACGCAGAGCAGTGTCATCTAGAACTGTGTCATCTAGGCACAGCTGGTCTGGTTTTAAAACACGTTAGTGACAGTGCAACAGGACAGCTCGCAAGTCCCGCCAAGAAAGTTAGCTAATCTTCTCCTAAGAGGAATGGGACTTCCCACTGAATCCGGCTCCCTTCCGTTCAGAGAAATGAAACGTTTTTCTAGGAGCAAAAGAGCTCCGATCCAAAGGAGGAGCTGCATTGTGATATTCCAGTCTGCCCAGCTGGTTCTTCTGCCCAACAGTTCTTTATGTATTGATATATGGAAGAAATCCCCTTGTATGGAAAAGGAGACTAGAGGTAACTTTTGCTTTTATAATAAAATTAGAAGCCACTTGACCATCCACTTCAGTCTCAAGGGCTAAATGGAACCAGCTGTACTTGAAGCCATCCTGCAAACACCTCAGTGGGACCCTGAAAAGAAGCTATTTCTTGGCAGCGGAGAAAAGCGGATGGGACACTACGCCGTTCTCATAAAGGGACAGGGAGGAAGGTTAGAAGGGACAGTTTAGTCATTTATTCTGACCCACTGGACGCAGCCAGCAATTCACTTTAACCCTTTCACACCTATATTGAGAACCATCAGTGCTACCCAGGTGAAGCACGGAATATAGGACGACAACTCCTGAACAGTGACATCTTCGGCATTTCTAACAGCTGCTGCCTGCTGCACTGACTGATCTCAAGTCTCTGAATTAAGTCCTGTGAAATCCAGTATTTGCCCCAAGAAACACGTCTGGGATTATCCACAGATTCCACGCGCACAGGATACATGCAGCTTCACAAGACAGCTCCCCGCTCACTGCAGGAGGAGCAGCTATTACAGGGCCTTTAAGTCTCTACAAGCAATGTAGATATCATATGCTTTTACTGTATTACTCTGTAGACTCCAATAAATCAGCTTACCACAAGGCTACTGCTTTTAGAGGGACTGACCCAATGACTGGTATATATTTGCTGAGACAAGCTCCATTAAAACCAAAAGAAAACATCCACCCTATTCCCCCTCAACACCACAAAGATGACATCTTGTTGCCAATCTGCCTGCCAGGAAACCATCTGGAAACAATGCCGATACCACCATCCGTCGGCATCCCTCCAATGCATTTACCAGGTCATCAAAGGTCAATAACTGACAGCATCGTTCAGAGTGCAGGGGATAAAGCTGTGGCAATAAGTCAAGATCAGTCCCTGGGGCCTGGTTAGTTCTTCCGCTTCTTGGGGTTTTTTTTTTTCCTTTTTTCTTTAAAAACCATATAGCATTAGCAATTGTCGCCCTGGTGTTTGGGTTTAAATGTAGTGTTTTAGAGAACTGTGAGGCACAGGCAAGGCCCGTTCGACGCACACAGGCATAATGGAAAACATCTACTCACAGCAGCAAATGCGAGTCCTCTCACACACGAGCCTGAAAGACTCAAGACTTCTGCCTGGAGTTATCCAGATCAACCCTTAAAAGGGCATTGAAAAAGTCTGGAGAGAATTAGACAGGGCATGACAATGATTTAGAGACTGGGAAAAATAGGTTAAAATATATAAATATATACAGATTTATTTATTGTAGCCAAAAATGTACAAAGTTCAGTTGAAATTGGTTACAAGATTTCTTATCACAGAGCAGACGTACTTCTGGAGGGAGACTAGCAGAACCAGATGTAGAGTTCTCAGAGAAAGACACACCACAACCCAGGGACTGGAAACTCAAGCTATAGATAGCTAAGTGTGACAGTGCCGCTCTTCTAAGGCGTGAGGAAAGGTAACAAATCAGCAGAAAGAAGTTCCATGGGATTTTGCTTTCCTATCTTTCTTTCTCAAATGAAAAACCAGGTAGTTTTCTAGGAGACAAGCTTTAACAACACAAGTTCAAGGATGTTACAAGACCAATGGAAAGACCCTTCTGAAAAGCAGGAGTTAAAAGCAGCAGCACCGCAAAACCCTCTAGACTAAAGGAACAAACCACAACTATTTGGTTTTATCAGTTCAGTACAGCTCTCCATACAAAAATAAATTAGAAATTATGTCTAAATCACTGCACATGCAGTAGGTAGCTGTTTGTTATCTTGGGCAAACCTCTTTGAGGGCAGTGACAAGGTCTTCCTCGGTGTTAGCCCAGCAGCTGGCGTAACACAGCTCCAAGTGAAGTGTTGTACTACATCCCTCCATACCACGAACGGGCGAAGTCAGCCCTTGTCCGGAATGTAAGTTATCCAGAACTGTTCAAAATAAGAGCATCGAGTCCTGACACCGATCCTAAACCCAGGTTTGGTTTTCACAATTTGAGTTTCAATATTGGTCAAACCACTCAAAGCTTTTTATTTTTCTAGTAAGCTTATTTTTTAGTTTACAGAAGTCCTTCTGTCTCCTGTAAGCCTGGAAACTACAGAGCAGTTTTCCTATGAAACCTGTTCAGATCCTCTCATTTGCAGAGAGAATAGAGTGAATAACCTGGTCATCTGGTAGGAGCAAGGTACAGGGAGTCCGTGTAATAAACATAAAGGGTGATTTTCAACCTTATGTATTTCTTTTCCAGGCTACAAACTGCCAAAGGTAGCTTCATGTCCAGTTTATAAACATCTAAAAACCATCTCGGTCTGCAGATGGGGTGGAGTAGCTACAGGTAAGTCACAGTTAACCTCTGAAAACTGTTTTTACATTGAGTCTCTCATTGTGAAAGAAGTTAATATTTTGGCTTGCACTTTGAAACAAGATTTGTCCAGCACTCACATGTTAAGTAAAGGCTCAAATTCAGGTGTTTGTACTTACAAGGGTTTCTGTTTGCAAGGTGATGCTACAGCAGGGGACTGGATGTGGTCCAGAAAAACCCCTAACGCTGCAGTTGCGTGCACCTAGTGCAAAGCATGGTGCCTGAGCTGACAGAGTGCCAAGAGAACACAGCACTGCGTTCATTCAGCTATCTAGGCATTACTCATTAGTATTAGCTTCAACTAGCAAAGCAATATTCATCACCAATAAGTGGTGTGCATGTCTGGTTTCAGTGCTGGCTTGGAGCTGGAAGAGCAGCCCTTCATCACAGGGCATCTGTCGAGAACAAACTCCTGGACAGCTCCTTCAAACGCATGCGCGCGCTTGATGGGAGAAGGACAATCTTCAGGTGACTGCACAGACACGAATATGAACACACTTCAGCTCCTCTAAAGACATCCAGAGACCTCTCACAGAACCAGAGTATCATCCTTCAGCTGTTTTCTGCATCCGCAAAACTGGAAAAGCAAGGCTATCTTCCTCCTGGATGTTCTACGGGCAGGGTTTTGAATTTTGTGAAATCTTGGGCCAGAGTATGTATAAGCACAAAGTTTTAATCATCGCTGCATACACTGTGTGTACGCAAAAGGTAACATATGTACCTCCATTAGCACCCAGAACAGCTTAACGCCCTGCTTATGTCTCTCAGTTCTAATAAACGGCTTCCACAGAGTATTACAGTACTAACAGCTGCCACAGATCAACCACAGGAGGACATTCAGGATTTACTCACATGGGAAAGAAAGGGATGCTATGTCAGTCTAGATGATGATCTATAGTATCAGATTTATTCTAGATCCACATACAGTTCTCCAATGGAAAAGAGACTTCTAAGAAGAGGGTCCAATCCAGAACAAGTCATCAAAATACAAGGCATCATCAGAAACAGAGCAAGACAGCACCTTTCTGTCCCTTCACACAGCCCGAGCGCTCCCGCGACTCGAGCCTTGGGATCTGCTCTCCACATACCAACAAGGATGTAGTAATAGTAGAAGGGTGCAGGAGGGAGCAACCAAATGGAAATGGAGCAGGTGCTTTGCATGGAGAGACTAACGCGGCCAGGACTCCTCGGCGTGGAAGAAAGGTGGCCGAGGGTGGGTATCATCAGGTATATCAAAAAAACCCAAGAGCTGCTGAATGCAGAACTATTTACCAAATCCTACAACACCAGAACAAGACAGTACTCACTGAAACTAGCAAAGAACCCATTTCAAGAGAAAGTACTTAGTTACTCCAGGGGTTACAAGCCTCTGTAACTTGCTGTCACACGAGGCTGAAGGCAAAGCATGTCCCTGAGTTCAACAGGGGATTAAACAATCTCCTGGTCAACAGGTCCATAAATGGGCACCAAAAGGACGACACGGGTACGTATTATTTCATAGTCTTATCACAAAAGCTGTGGAAACTGGAGAGGAAGGGACAGAAGTGGGTCTCACAAGACAGGTCTTAAATAATCTTCTGTTAATTGTTTGGACACAATGCTGGGCTAACGGGAACATTGAGGCAGTTTTAATGTTATTAGTTTTTGAGGTCGTCTCAGCACTCCCACGCATTGCACCGCTTCCTGAGGATAAGCAATGACCAAGATTCATCAGGGCTCCAGAAAAAGACCTCCTGCTACTGTGAAAACCAGACTAGAATTCATTGCACCGTTTACTACAGGAATACTGGTTTGGAGATCAGCTTTATGCCAACATGACGACCACTGTCTCCTAGTACCTAACGATAATTATCCATAAGCCATGCCATAGAATACAACATGCACGTGCCCAGTATTCTGACTCCTGTGCAGCTTCTGGATTGATTTTGTTGTTTTATTTGTACTCTAACCCCAGCAAAGGAGCAAGTTGCTAGAAAGCAAACATATCCATTACCTCTCAGGGCAGGGGTGGGAGTGGGACATGGACAGGTACAAACAACAAAGAATAGGAAAAAAAACAACTTAGAACTAGTTACAGGTGCCAGAGATTTCCTTTTAACACTTTTATACATTTGTAAAGCACTTTTATAAACACCTTTTAGATCTGTACATGCAGTACAGACTTCTGTAAATAATTATTTTACCAATCCAGGTAAACCAAGATTTTGATTTAATTTTTAATTCATCAAAGTGTCATTTAGAAGCACTTTTAAAATGAACGCTGTCTTTGAAGATTAAGTTATTTGTAACTAAAAAAAAATCTCATCAGCAAAGCTGTATTTCCTGTCTCCTAAGTGAAATACAAGCTTAGACAGAAGAAAAAAAAATACCTCACAAGAAGTGCAACTGCAGCAAGTTTGTCTTCAAGACAATAAATCCTCTGTTTTGAGGTTCCATTTAGTTCATTATCTTGTAAGTCTTACAGTTTCAAGAAGAAATATGTTTGTTTGGTTCCTTGAGGAAAAAAAGCCCTATGCTACACAGATCAAAAAATGATTAAGTTAATTCTTACACCTGCTCTCGATGCAGTCTGTTCCAAAACCTTTTGCTTGTAATAAAACCAGCTAGAAATGAACTCGCGCCGGAAAGCTTTGTAGTGAATTCTGTTCACCACAGAAGTCTAACGAGCATGAACAGACATGAGACCCCATGCGTTTTTCTCCTCCTTGATCTGGTGAGAGCCAGGCTCCGTTACCCCGGTTCCCTACAGCGGTATCGATAACCACACACCGCTAACGTAACACACGGGTCCTCGTCACGCATAGAGCATCCCCCACACTGCCAGGCACTGGTGAGCAGTCACAGCAAGGTCAGCGCAGCTCACCTTAGCTGTCGTGCAAAGCACAGGGTAACAAAAAACCCCACACAACACAAGGTCAGGTACCAAAGCGCACTTACACATTTGTGTTTATCTTGACCATCTCCGACAAAGCAAAAAGGATAAAGAGGTAACGAGTCTGTGGTTAGAGGATCCAGCCTACGGTCAAGATCACGCATGTGGAGAAAGGAGTGATGTCCGCACTGTTTCACCTGGAAAATGATTGGAACCTCTCTGACCTCCTGCCCTTGCTGCTGAGGTGCCGTGCAAGTCGTTACCTTTCGCCACGATGTTTTCTGGATGTCGCCGCGGTCCAGTTGGGAACTGAGCCCCCACTCGCGTTCAGGCTAAGCAGGACTACGGATTTGGTCTCCATACCTCAACCTCTCCAGCTGTAGCTTGGAAACACCCTGGAGAACGAACGTGACCTGGAGTTTGCTATCAGATCAGGGCTGAATAGGCTGAACGAGAACGAGCTGTTTTATTCGCCACCTCAGACGAACCAGGTCGCAGCGCAATTTCAGGTGAAATGACGGAGAGCGACTCCTGCTGACTGCGTTTAGAGCATTTGGAGAAAGCCCAGGTCAACCAGCCTTTCGAACAGCCCCACTGGCTCTCGCTGTGCATCGGACGGGCCGACGGGATGGGCCAGCAGCCCCACGCCTGTGCTCGGGCTGACTGCGGCCTGTCTTTGACACCCGCCATGGCCGCAGGGCAGGGCCGAGCTCCCGCCCTCTCACTGCTCCTCAGCACCAGGGGATTCCCTCACCTCACCCACACCGCACCGCCACCCCGCAGTCACGTCTCACCGTGTCACCGGTGGCGGGGACAGGCTGTGCCGCGAGGCGGCCTGTGAGGAGGCCGTGGGCCTCGCCGGGCCTGTCCTGGCTCTGGCACGGGGGTGGGCCCACAGGGAACACCGCCAGGCACCAGGGCCTGGCCATCGCTCAGGACATCCAGCGGCCAGAGCAGCGCCGGGCACGATGCGCTGGGAAGAGGAAGCGGTGGCTGCTGAGGGCTGGAGCTGCTCTCTGGGGTCCTCCATGACCAAGGGGGCAGGGACATCCCCGGGGGCTGGCCGGCCTCAGTGACCCATGAGGGGGACCTAAAAACCGCCTGTGGTGGTCATGGTCCTCGGGAACAGTTCCCGACTGCATTAACCGCCAAGGAAATAATGAAGCGTTGAGTCCGAGTCGAGCCTGTGCTGCCCCCACGGCAGCGGCAGCTTGCCGCAGGCTCCCCCGCCAGTGAGCGGGGCTGCAGAAGCGCAGAACGCCGACCCTGCGACTCCCCCGGGAACGCTGAGGCTCAGACTTCAAAAACCAGCACCTCTGCCATCCACAGGCGTTCGCTCATGAGCGCAGACGATCTCACAGCAGCGTGGTGAAGGGCTGTACTGCGGAGGAGCAGCGAAATGAGAGAAAACCAAACAACCTTCTCGCACCACTCCCGCCCCTGAGAAAGAAGCACCCAGACCTGCCTGGACACACAAGGGAGGACCTCTGTCTGAAAAACTGCAGGACGCATGCTTGCCTCTTGCCAATGCGAGTTCAGTCAGCACTAAAGACCTCCCGCTGGTTCCAGCTCCAGCCAGTGGAAGCAGTCCCATAAAATGCCTCACAGCCATCCAAACTACCACTCCTCTCTTTTCTTCCATGGGGGGTCATCCCACCCCCTCTGGAAAGCCCCCAGCAATGATACCACCGCAGGCATCTTCGGAAAGCGCCTGACAATGGTGTATTATGAGGCTTGTTGTAACACCCTTTCAATGTTCTTCAGGTCCAGTGATTTAGAGAAGAGGGTCTTTTGTGTCCCCTGTCAGCTCCAGGAAGCTCCTGTCACTGGCATGGAGACTGCGTATGCAAAAGAGCTGCTAAATAGACCAGTGAAAAGAATACGGGCCCAGCTCTGCTCCCACGTGAACGCTGCAACTCTGCTGAGGTCAGAGAACGGCGCTGCTGGGATGCTGGGGGTGAGACACCCATAGAGCAGCTGCTACATTTCAAAGCCAGGACTCCCTCTGCCATGGCCTCGCAGGCTCTGCCGAGATACAGCCCCTGAGGCCACCACAGCCGGACCGTCAGCACTTGAGCGGCAGCGTGCAGGCAGGTCCTGCCAACCGAACCGCCGCAGCACTGCAGCGAACTTACGCTGCACAAAACCAGAGAGGTTTCTCACCCCCAAAACTAGGCTGGACTTGAACTGGTGGAGAGCAGTAACGCGTTCGGATGTGAAGAGTTGACTTAATGCCTTCCTCTTCCACCAAAGGACAGGAAAGATTGCGACCGTAAAAGATCTAAGGTAAATAACCTCCATAAAGCAGGCCGTGATACATTTATTCTGTTAAGAAAAAAACAACTTTACGAGAGTTAACCCTGCAGAACGATCACGCAGCTACGTTCTTTTTTTATATCAGGGTATCAAAGCAAGCATCCTTGTTCCATCTGCACTGGACATTTACACAGTAAGTGAAATTGTGACCATTCCTTAGTAGAAACAGAACATCTCACACCCCTGTCTCACCTTATCCATTGTTTTGTTCCACGAGTATTCATCACTTGATAGCATGTAAGAAAACCACATCAAATTCGAATCAAACGCGACAATGCCCTGATCAGCACCGAGCTTTGGCTCGGGCTGCCTGCCAAACACAGTCCTTAGAAGCAAACAAGGAAACTTGCAACGCCTGCCGGCGGATGAGAACAGCTAAGTCACAAAACAGGGATCCTGTCAGTATTTGGAACATCTCAGAGACTGCCTATGCCACGCCAAGTACCGCGGTGTTTCTCCAGCCACTCGTATCCTGGTCCTCTCGGTAAGAGTACTTGCAGCTCAGTCCTTGGTCTCCCCACTACCCACTCATTCTTTAGTTTTCTGCAGTTCACCATCAGGAGAGTGAAATCTTGCTCATTAGCAACGTTTCCCACTGAAAGCTGGATTACACTGGTTTAGACAGTATATAAAAGGTCTTGGGATGAAACTACGAGCTTGCAGTCAGATTATCCTTCGCTACACAGTTCCAGTAGCATTTGGGGCACAGCTCTCTGTCCACACATCCTCCTGACACTCTGCAAATAGGCCAGACCACAAGACAGCTGAGGACTAGCAGAAGCAGCAGTAAAGACAACTCAGAGCAACGGTCTTAACCTGCTGTGCAACAATGAGAAATAATCTGCAGTGGGTGTGCAAACCAGCACACACCATCCCTCACTCCCCAGAGCCAGGAGGTCTGCAGCTTCAGACGAGCTGTGGACTCTCAGCCAATGATCACACTGCACAGGGAGAAACAGCAAGTGATGCACACGGCTGGCTACGACAGCATCTATCTCTTCCTTCTGCCACAGGTTCTATCTCCTGCTTCAAACAGCACGTACGGTCTGTGTCAATCCTTTCCGGATGAAGAAAATAACTGCCAACGTCCCTCAGGGACAATTCTGTATCCTGCAGCACATCAGCTGCATCACAAGGCCTAAGAATGCCTTTGGCACCGAGAACCTTGCGCACACAAAACCTCGCTTCGGTCTGGGTAATTCACATGCCGTCAGCTGGCCATCATTGTGGCAAGGGAGTGCATTCCATCCCGTCGCAGCAGAGGTGCCAGGGTCCAGCTGACCCCTGCTGAAGAGCCACCAGCCAGGCTGTCCCCACCACAAAACACACTTGCAGCTTGCCAGGCACACTCAGAGAGCTGGCGCACTGCGGGCAGTCCGCCACGCTCAGACTTGTTATTAGGGAGGTAAGAGCCAAGAACCTGCTCGGTGCCAGCCAGCAGAAGAGGGGAGGGATTCAGCAAGAACACACTTTGTAAAGCACCGGTAATCCTAAGAACTTAATTGCCTTTGGCAAGAGCCGCATCCCATGGCTCTCCCAGAAGCCGTTGCATCTGCAACTTGATGCTCACAGCTACAGCCATGAATGGAGTGGGGGAGGAGAAGGAACTGGGGGAGCCCGGCAGAACTACAGCCAGTCTGTCTTTGCTGAGCTCCCTCTGTAAACGCATAAACACCGGCTGTGTGCAAGGCCTGACCTGCCCGGCCGGCGCGCCTGGAGAGCTCCGTAGACGCGAGTGGGGACCGACCCGCAGCCAGCCTCTTCATTCCCTGCGGAGGCAGGTAAATCGTCCTAGTTACACACCTGCGTTTATCATTTCATGTTTACGTGCGAGTGGCCGCATTGCCAGACACGGAGAGAGCCCCTACAGGTCAGCGTAAAGCCCCAGGTTCTGTTTCTTTTCCCTGATTCTGCTTTTAATACAGCAGTCACAAGTGTTTCACCATACGGTAACCCCATCCCATTGTTCCCACGTAAAGGGAACGCTCAAAGGTCAACAATGGACCAAGCCTCTGTAATTAAATGAGTTTGGGGAGGAGTTCCTGCAGACCCTTTTAAATCTTAAAGCCTGCCGACTGGATGAACAAAAGGTAGATTAGGCTCACATGATAAATCCCAGTAAACCTGAAAAGCCTTTGTTAATAAGTCACTCAGGGAAATTTTCTCTGCAGAATTTCTGCTCACCGAAGTGAGAGTTCAGATTATTCGAGTGGGTTTGGTTTCCAGCAGCATTAAATGGGTATATGCCTCACGGAGCTCTAATCTCCTCATTTCTATGGAGTTCCATTCTCCTTTCATTCCTACTAAAGGAGAACCGGTTATTTCTAGTTTTTACATAGGGAGCAGCTGCTGAAACTTCAGAGGCAAAAAAAGTTTGACATTAGTTAAGATTAGCGGGAAAATGAAACCGGAGTTCTCTATCAGCTTGAATAGCAACAGCAGCAACAGAGGTACCACAGTATTTTCATTTCATTCGGTGTTTCTTGCATGTAGCAGGTTACAAATGATCCTTTTAAGTTTCCATTCCTAAGTTGGCACTCAGTAGCTTGTTCGTGGAGCCAAATGACACGTTAGTCCGGCAATTAGCGTACTCTTCTGTTTGTAGAGGGGCTTAATGAAGACATTATGAGACAGACCTTGCTGCAGCACCTTCAACAGACCCTTAACAACTGCTTAGGAAAGACCCGATCTCAGCAAACCTCATCGTGCAATCACAGACACCACGGATGACATTTGAGGCTGTGATAAATGTTTAACAATTCCAGAGTCCATCCTACCTGGATCCACCTGGCTTCACTAATGAATCCTTTACCTTAATAATACAGACTAATCACTATAGATTAATCACACCTTCTCTGCATGCAGTGCTGACATCCGAACAGCACATGTAATCCTCATGTGCCTCGCGGGAGCGTTTCCCTCGGGGGATGAAGGCAGCTGTACGGGCCTTGCTAAGGCCCTGTCTGAACAGGGGGTGCCACTGTCGTCATTGCGCCTCGCAAGAAGTTTTACGAGTTCTACTGCATCTGGTGTAGCAACACATTTCCAGAGCAGGGCGAGGAAGGATACCCCACCTTCCAGTGCGAGGTTACAACTGAGTAATTCAGCATCCAAGAGGGAAGAGGGTATGAACCGGCCATGGAGAGACTAAAGAAGTTACCCTTGTACCTCCAACTCATACCTGGGGAGTAAAATTTGGAAAAGCTATTGAATACCGCTCTAGACCCAGCAAACTCAAACAACTGAAGCATGTTTTGGTACAAACGTGACCAGTTTATGAAGGAGATGAGTCTTTCTGCAAAAACAGGATGAAACAGCCCAGGATCCCTTTCAGGCCTGAACCCAAACTACATGAAAGAGTCCAACAACCACAGACTGTGGCTTCCAGTTCTCCAGAGTCTAACCAAAAAACTCCAGCCGTCTCCCTACATGGCTCTCTGTTCAAGGGCTGCCGAGCACACTTTCCAGATTTAGACATCCACGACTTGAAGGCGCAGCATTTGGAGCAGTTCTCAACTCTATTTACATCTGCTCTTTGTTTGAGGAGGGCTCTGAAAGTAATTTGTAGCTGGTGGTTTATAGCCTTTCTAATACAGTGTAAGGATTTTGGGATGGCTTTTGAGTGACTGTAAAAATAGGATCATCGCCCAGAGGAAGTCCTAGCGATCTTCAAGGAGGAGTCAGGGAGAACACAAAACAGACCAAAAACTGGTGAAAAATCGTGCCTCTCTTACAGTTAACTTAGGCCAGTGATGACACGCAATCACTACGTACTGCAGACTCTATAAATTCCCTTTCAGCAGTATAAAGAAACGCAGCAGAACCCCCCTGACTGAGTTCCTTCATCCTCCTTTGCACCATGTAACAAGGCAACCAGATCTATGGAGCGATGCTTGCAACAGCAAAGGATCAGATTCTTAACTTGGCAGCAGACCTTTTAAGATTTCCCTACAAGTCCAATAAAACTTGGGTCAGTGATATTAACTAGCGTGAGTCTCCCACATGCATATAAAATCCTAGCTGTGATGTGCCTTAAACCAGGCACCTTCTTTCTGCTCACATCTCTCTGCCAAGGTTAAATACCATAAATACATCACACACCAGCACAGCACATGCTGCCTGTCCTTCTACTGGCAAGCGTTCTCATAGTACAACCCCCAAAGTCACTCCAGTTACTGCTGGAGTTAAAACACTTGTCCCGGAGGGTCAGCAGGCGAAACGCTAAGGACCAGCGTGGTACTGGTGAATTATGGAAATGTGTTATGGGGAGCACTACGTTACAAACCACTGTGCACAGAGCAACTAGCTGTGGAGGAATAGCATCAGTCAAGGAAACAGAACATGCAAGGGGTACCTGCCAGGTGCAAATCAGCTATCCATCCCATCTGAGAGTTGTTAGCAAACGTAATTCTGGTTTAAAAACAGAAGGCTCCTGAAGTGTGCTCTTACAGCCTAGTTCCAGGAACATCTCAGCAAATATCAAGTTGCACAGGAAGACACATACCATATTTGGTAAATAATAATGCAAGTCATTAGGGGGGAAAAAAAAAAAACCCACAGACGCGTGCAGGAAGTCGGGGCAGGGAGATAGGCCTTCTGTTCGGGATTTAAAATGTGAGAAGAATTAGTCCTTCCCTCACAGCTTCCCTGACAGCAAAGGTATTTCCAGCACTCCACGAAAAAGCGGCATCTTTTGGGAGAGTCTCAGTGGGAAACACACCTTCTGCACATCGTTAGCTCCACGCCCACCCTCCGCAGGATTCCGTGCGTGGACTCCTCAGAAGCAGGGTGTGGGGAAACAGGTATCTGCACTTTTCTCAGCCGTCCCCTTCGTAGAGAGCATAGTCTAGGCTTCAAAACACTTTTGAGGCTGCTTCCTGACTCGGGGAGAAGTATTCTGAGGAACTCGCTCGGCAGAAGCCGAGGTCTAGGGCTAAAGAGCACCTCCAGACGGTCCCAGAAGGCCGGGAGCCGCTGTCTGTTCCCCGCAGGTCTCCAGCCCCGCCAGCCTGCCCTGCCGCTCCCCTCAGCCCGGGCGCAGGGAGCGGTGCCAGGCCAGGGGCCAGATGTGCACCGACAGGAAAGAGGATTAAACGGCCAGGACTCCCAAAAAGCATATTGCTCCACAGCGGGAAGGCAGCACGCAGAGCCGAGATTCCGCCTCCTCCTCCCGCCCCAAGTTAACGATTTTAAGCGTTCGTCTCCCTCCCCCGTGCTTTTGCAGTATCTTTAAGCAGTGCCACCAGAATTTATCTTTCTCCGAGACCCTAAGTGTCTTGTGCAACGTGGTACAAACCACTTTGAGAGCAGCAGAGGTTAAAAAAACACCAGCCCACCCCATACATTTTGTCTAGGAGATGAAAGACGTGGATGTGCACGGAGGGAACGTTCCTACCCGTGCCCCCACACACGCACCCTCACGTCTGGGCGCCGCAGGAGCCCAGGGGAGAGCCGAAGGGATGCTCACTACAGCCTAGCCTATAACTGCTTGTTCTGAACAACCCTCTTGCTGCTTGCCCAGAGCGAGCCATAAAACTCTAAGAAACCGCACATAGAAGAGTACAAGTACTTACGAGCAGGGATCCTCGCTCTCGGACCAGGGCGCTCTGGGAGGGCAGCCGCAGGAGAGCACTTCTCCCTGCAGGAGCCCAGCCCAGGACGCTCTCGCAGGGGCAGGGACGGCAGCCGGGCTGAAACACCCGCCGGGAACGCGCAGCTCCGATGCTCCAAGCCGGGCATGTGCCCGCAGCCCGCGCCGCTGGGCTGGCCCGCTGCAGCGCCGCTACCTCGCCCCTCGGCAGAAGCAGGTTTCCCTCCTCCTTCTCCGCCTACTCCACCTCCCCCTCCGGAGGATGACCCCCGCCCGTGCCCGCCCCCGGGGCGCAGCCGGCAGGCAGAGCCCCGCGGGTCCGCGGAGCGCGGCCGGAGCCGCCGCGCCGCCGAGCTGCTGCTGCTGCCGCCGCCGCCGCCACCGCCCGGGCCCGGCGCCGCCGGCCGCAGCCCACCTGCCGCTCGGCTCGGCGCGCCCCGGGAGCGGGGGCCGCCCGGAGCCCGCGGGGGAAGCGGTGCCCGGCGGCGATAGGCGCTGCGGCCCAGGCGGCTGCCGTCAACCCCTTCCCTGCCGCTTTAGCGCAGGCTGGCGGCCGCCGGGGAGCCTTATGAAGCGGCGGCCGCGGGGCCGGGGGCAGCCGCGGGCCGGCCGAGGCGGGCGGCGGCGGCGGCGGCGGGGCGGGGCGGGGCGGGGCGGGGCGGGGCGGGGCGGGGCGGGGCGGGGCGGGGCGGGGCGGGGCGGGGCGGGGCGGGGCCGGCCGGCCCGGCACCTGTGCGAGGCGGCTCGCGCAGCTGGGGCGGCTCTGGGGGCGCGCACGGAGCTGGGGGCGTGCGTGAGGGGGGCGCGTGGGCGCTGTGCAGAAGCGTGCGTGGGGAGGCGGTGGAGGGTGCCTCGGGGGCCGCGGATAGTGGGCGTGTGCGGGGCAGCGCGGAGCGGTCTGTTCACGGGCCTGCGTGCGACCCGCGTGAACCACGTCTGGGGTGTCGGGTGTTTTCGGGGGGGGAGCTCACGGCTGCGCACGGGGGGCGTGCGTCGAGGCGGGGCGTGAAGGTGCGTGCGGGACGCGGACAGGATGCCCGGGGGTGTGTGCACAGGGGGGTGCAAGTCTGTGGAGAGCACGGGGGTCCGTCTGGAGCTGCAGCCCTGCCACCCGCCACCCTGATCCCCGCAGTGGGGCATCCTAGGAGATACAGAGGATTCAGGGCTGCCCTCTGCCTGCCCCGCTCCCACGCCCGGGGCCTGCCTGGGGCTGCTGCACTGGCACAGCTGCCTGGGGACGTCCAGATCTGGGGCAGGGGATTTAGTTTAATAAACCGTTTACAGTTAATTGTGTTAAGTGCTAAGGGAGTGTAGAAGGAAGAGCAAATGAGAGATGAGGACAAACTGAATCCTCTCCGATACTAAGACCTTAGAACTGCTGTTTTATAATGTGGAACTAGAGGCGCTGAAAGGGAGGGGTAGGGAAGTCCAAGTATATTGCAAACCTAAAGCTTTATTTACTCCAGTACTTTCATAAGTTTAAACTTACACATTAAAAAACCCCAAACAACTGTCTTTTTATCTGAAAAGGATGGATAGTCATAGCATAACCGCACGTGGGGATAGACACACCAAAAGTGCTGTGGATAAAGCCTTTCCTTTCTGTCATCTTGCATGCTTCTGCACTGTGATCAAATTACTGCTAGGTATCTGAAAACGTGGTTCTGAACTGCTACAGGAAAGGGAAAGCACCAGCTGCAGAGAACTTGCCCCCTCAGTAGGCTCTAAAATACCCCTCGGGGCAGCGGAGCAGACCCCAGTCCAGGCTCTGATTCCTCCTCTCCCCTCGCTCCGTTTACACTCAACAGCGGTCAGCTCAGAAAAACGTGGCCAAGATGAGCAAGTCACACCAAAGCTGTATTTGCTGCAGAATTGTCACGAGCTTTATATTTGCAGAGACCTCAGGGTTCTTCATTTTGATCCTGAGGTGAGCGTTCAGCCATTGGTAGATGTGAGTAGATCTGAGTAGGCTGTACGAAGAGGCAGCACACGTTCCTTTTTGTCTCGGTCGTTTGCCTTAGGGAGCACAAGCCTCTGCAAAGGCTGGGAGCAGTTACGGGTATGAGTCCACGCAACGTTGTACCCATCCCTTTTGACTGTCTCTTCCATGTGCGGCCCAGAGTGAGCTAGGAGGAACGGCTGCTGCCTCTTCAAGAGGAAGTTGTCTGCTGGCAGTGATATGTTTCTTACTCCTATTTCCCTCGGACTGACTATCTGTTAGGAGCACAAGACGCTTTTCCTGTTTTAAAGGCTCTGGGACGTTGAAAAAAGAGAAATAGAGACCTTTTTTCTGTTTCTTTTTCTTTAACCCTGCATCACTGAAGTGAGTCCTAAGGAAAAGTGACTTTATTTTCAGAGGTTCTGAATACCTCAGTTCTCTCCGGCTCTGTTGAACCTCCCTCTTCAGATTCTTCAGATTCTGTGAAGTCAAAATGGAGTTTCAAGGAAATTTTAAGAATGTATGTGAAGCACACTAAGCCTATGAGTTGGTACAAAAACAATTCTAAGGCGGCTGTTAGCCAGTTTACTTCACGGTCAATCTGGTGCCAAGTAACACGATTCATCGCATTAGCGTTCGACTGTACATACATTCTGTGCTGAATCCATGCAGCCAGGCTGTTACTCCTCGGATTCTTGTTCTCAGAGCATGATGGTGGCATGTTCTGAACTGGACGGATGTGTTTCCCTTCAGTCTAAACCAAAGGAACATCCATCCGCGATCTCTGCTGAAGCGCACGGCGCTGTGTCTGTAGCTGACTTCAAACGGCCGTGCATGCGCCCAGAATCCAACAGCTACAAACCCCGTGGCACATGAGTTGTTGAAAGAAAGATGCTTGTGATAAGAGCGTTTTCTGCAGATAAATGTTTAGTTGGCATTAGAATACAGGAAGAGCATGAAACCCTGAGATAGCCAGGCGGAGCCTTTCCTGAGCTTGCTTTGACTTTCTCTGTGCCACAGCTGACCCAAGTCTGTACTGGCCGCATCTTTTGGGAAGGAGTTTTCTTCTCAACGCTTCTAAGCGTTCCTTTCCAGAAGATGCAGCCCTGCATTATGCTTATGCTTTTCTTTGCTGATTTCTAGCCTAGACTTCATAAAACTCCTTTCTTGTAAATGTTCTCATGTCTCACCAGTTGGGAATTGCTGCTCTAGACAATCTTGTAATAGCATCGCCGTCTCTGTTTTCGATTTAAAATGATTGCTTAGGCCCTAAACACTCAAAAAGAACAGGCCCAGTGTTGCCAGTGAACCCACATCTGCCTTCAGCTGAGAGGGAGGAGTAGGAGACTCTTGAATCGGGATGAAAGCCACTGAGCTCCATAAGGAGAGCAGACGGTGCTCCTGCTGCGTTTCAAGGGGTTTACTCATTCTCAGGCGAGTTCACATTTTTCTCTCTCTTTTTCCCCTGTTTTTCTGATTGCACGAGCCAGATCAAGGGGGGGGGGGGGGAAAATAAGTGAGAGATCTCCCACCCTAGCAGAAGCCAGTATGACATAACACAACACTTTGTGTCCAGTCACAGTTTCTCCCCAGAATCCTTGCCAGGACCATTTAACTTCTAGCTGGTTCTTTATCCTAGGAGCCCTCTAGGCTGCTGGATGTCACTAGTGCCACTTCTTTAGGTGCCGAGGCTAAATCAGATCAAACCCAAGATAATGAATGTTCAGCTATGGCATTTAATGGATGCTGCTGGCTAGAATAATCCTGTGCATTGCTGCTTGAGAGGGTTTTTTAATTGTAAACATCCTTCCTGAAGCTGCTCCAGGGACGTGTTTAGGAAGCAGCGGCTGGCTGCGTATAAAAGATTTCAACTCATCTTGACCTACATGTAGATTTTTCTAGCTTACGAACGACAGACTGTAACCAGTAAAACCCTCAGAGAGATTATATAGCTTCTGTAGGACAAGGCACAGGAAGCAAACGGGGGAGGAAGTGACCAAGCTGAAGTGTTTGGCAAAGCTGAACTATAGGGTTCAGATGATTATCAGGTCATGAGGCGCACAAGGAGCAGAGCTGCATGAAGGCAGTAAAGGTAACCTCTCCTTTTGCCCTGTGCTTTCTTCCCCGTTCATTCTCTCACGTGCAATCTTTCTGTAAAATCTTTTAGTCTCCAATCCTTTCAGCATAAAGTTCAGAAGGTGCCTAAAAGCAATTGCACTTTTGCGTGTGCTTCCTTCCCGCTTAAACTTCTGCTCCAGAAATTGCTGAAGGACAGGGCTTGTTCTTGATACGCCGCCTTATTAAGCGGGGAAACTGGTAGAATCAGATGCTTGGGAAGTAACTTTCTTGGGAAGGAACACGTTCATCCGTTCTCCAGAGCCAATTCTTCCTTTTCTCCTCCTGGCCTGTGAGTGCCTGTTTCTGCAGAGTGTAATCACTCGTTTTAAAAAGCACTTGAGATCAGAAGATGATCCTCTAAAAGTGCGTCGCTATAATATCTTCCCAAATCTGCAGGCAGACGAGGTTACCATCCACCCCCGCCCCGGTCTTTGCTGACCCTGAGCACAGAAAGCCTCGAGAAGCCTGGGAGTGCCGTGCTGCAAACAGGGACTGAGCGCCGGAGGAGGCAGGGAGCCCAGCGGTCAGACACGATGTACTACTAACATTGACGTGTAAGGTCTAGGCCAGCATTGGTTCTCTCAGCTCAGGAGCGAGACAAATGGGTCAGATGTGTCAGCAAAAGACCACACGGGCAGTTCACGTGTATCTGGGAACACATACAGGTATCTGAGTCCTTACGCTCTTAGGTTTGTCGGAAAAAGGCGACAGGACTGGTAAGCATTGGGCTGTTGGGGCAATGACAGATTGGGAAACTCAGCAGCTGTTTTATCCTCTTACATTGAGAGGTTGGAATAATGTATAAGCTAGCGGCGTTATCAGGGGAAAGCTAGCAATTTCCCTGATTTTAACAGCGGCTAAAATGCACGGCTCGTGTTTCACACTAACACGCTGTTCAGGCTAGCAGACCAGACACGTGGTTGGACCGCAAGAGTTCCGAGCCATCCTTTTCCTAGAGCTTTAAAAACATTAACTGCCTCTGACTGCTGCTGAATGAAATCCATCAGCAGAGTCCTTTTGGTTTCCATGCCAGTCAAGGGACGATAAAGGGAGTGGTTACCTTGCGTTATGCGAAAGGGCATTGAGGAACAGGCACTCCTACAAAGGAATGGCTCGCTGCAAACACAGCCGACAGCATGACGATATTGCCGCTCTGCATCCTGCAGGTAGCTTCAACCGCTTCCTCATGACACGGAAACCGCGCATGCGGGGAAGAGACAGCTTTTTGTCCTGCACCTCTCGCTTCAGCGGAACTAAGTTCCATTTGGCAGGGAGGTTTTGAGAAGAGGCAGGGGCTGGAAAAATTCGGCAAATACGCTTATGAACCATTCCTACCAGAGCACGCTTTGGTTCTGCTCAAGTAACAGCTAAGAACTAGAGAGCTGCCGTTCAGCAGGCAGTTAGTGCCCGTTCCCGCTCTGTACGAGACCAGCCAGGCTAGCTGCAGAGTGTAATTTACTTTTATTACCACATTCAGTCTCTAATCGCTGTTTCTAACCTAAGGAAAGAAGTACTGGGAAGGGCTACATGGCTACAGCATGACTACAGACACACACAATATTCTTGCTTTTTTTTTTTTTCCTTCTTCCTATTTTTCTTTTAAATACAAAGCCTAAGAGGGCCACGCCAACAGTCTAACCCTTGGGAATGAAAGGTGAGAGCCGTGTGATAGAAACAGTTCCTGGGATGTCTCGTATAACACAAGTTTGGTACCCTGAAGAAGTAAAGATGGTTAATTGAAAAGGTACATTTGAAGGTTGCCTAATTCGTGGCAATAAAGCTGTTATTTGACAAAGCTCAGGTGAGGTGACTTCAGCAGTTACAGGAGAGGAACACAGCATTCGTAATTAAAAGTTTCTGCCAGGAAATTCTGTTGGAACCAATACTCAAATGGTAGAAATGCAAGAGGATATTATAGTCACCGGGAAATGCAAGGCACGCCTGACTATGCTCCAGCGCACATGTGGGGTGGCCAGCCACGCGCAGCAGGAGTTCCACGTAGATAGTTCTCCATCTATGATTTGGGAGCCAACCCCAGTTATGCTGTAGAATCACCTAGGCTTCGGGATTTATAGCGTCCGGAGATACCATACAGATGTAGCTAGTACAGTTCGCAGACCTAGGGAGAGAGAAAATCAGTTCATTACTTGTCCCCTTCCTTCTTTTTCTCTGAGAAAAACAGTTGTTCTTACCAAACATCATGAGAGAAACCAATCCTGCTCTATCAGTGCCCTAGCTGGGAGTACTGTCAGCAACTTCCATCTAGACTAAAAACTTCTAAGTCTCTGTGGTGTGTCAGGTTTCTGAGTCTTTAAGTTAAAAATGCGCTTGAGCAGATTAACTAGCTGGGACTTGAAGGTAAAGCTGGCTTCTCTGAAGGAAATGTGTTTTGCACAGTGTTAAGCGTGCTTGGTTCCTCTTTCAGTCAAAGGGAGCAAAGGAGTTTTGTGAGAAGAATCTTCAGTAAGATCTTTTCCTTTTAAAACCGTGGAAGAGTTCCAGCCGGTCTGTAGCATTGGCTTGAACTTTGTTTTTCTCCAAAGCAAGAGCCCTTTAGGTTTCAGTGGCTTCCACATTTTTTCCTCCTTCTTTTGTAAAATGTGCCAATGAAGTCAAGTGGGTTGCATTAACTTAACATTTTCCCAAACATTCACACTTAGGACCAAAAAAGGGAATATTTAATAAACATAACCAGGAATATGCTGGAATGTTGATCTTCTGATGGTCATAAGAATTTTCAGTCATAAGGTCTAATTAAAAATCCCAAGTTGGAAACACTTCCAGTGACTGTTGAGTCTCCCTGTTATCTGGGCAAACAATTTTAAGTCAGCCCAAGTGGCTCCTGTGCCAAAGAGAAATTTTTAATGTGACTAGCACACATGCACAAGAAAATGCATTAAAATTCACCTAAGCTAGTGACATTGCGGCATCTCAAATTTAATCTGAAAGCATCAACCCGTCTTTAGGCACGGCGGGGGGCTAACTGGCAAGGAAACAGCTCTGCAGCGGTAATCCTATGTGTTTGCTTATAACCAAATCTTTTAGTCTCAGAAAAAAAAAAGTGTCTGCGTGGTCTAGTATGGGAATTTGGACGACCGTTGCTGACATTCTTCAATTTTGATGGAATGGGATTAAAGACAAATAAAGACGTCATGTAGGACTGTTTTCCAAAAGTACCATACAATGTTGTTATCCAAGAATGAAGCATTTTTGCCAAGATTAGATAACGAAAACAAAAGTGAAACCCAGAGATAACAAATGACTAATTGACCACTTCTTCTGATGAGGAGCGGTAGAATTCCAGTAGCGCTCAGATAATCAGAGCTGCTTTGTGTTAACTGATAAAACAAACCGCAGAACGTTTTAGGAGACAATCAGTGCCCTGAGGAGCATCTCATCTAGGCAGACCAGTCGGAGGAAGGGGTATCACTGCTTTAGAATTAGGGAACCGAGGCACAGAGTGATTGTCTTGTCCGCAGCCAGTAGGACCATAACTGAATGCAGATCTCCTTACCCCACGCACGTTCTCTATCTGTACTCCCACTGGTCAGCTGAAACAGCCTCTCATTACCGCTCTGTCAACATGCCAGGAGTGCACAGACGATCTCATGCACATTTCATACGTTTGCTTCAAATCTTCTTCTGCCACCGCAGCATTTAAAAGCATGTAGCCAGGGAGCAAATACTGACCACAGGCACAGCAAGCTCTCAAACCCAGAGAGCAGGCTGGAAGTTTACAGTCCATCTGGAGGCTCCTCGCCATGCAAAATTCCCACTGTCTTTCTAATTTGCACACCAGCTGCCTTCTGCAGGATCAAATTTTGCTTTGGAAGACCCTGAAAAACTTCCAGCTTTTCTTCCTATAGCTAGAAGATGAAGCTTCTTGTACTTTAAGCCAAGGCCTGCGATCTTACCGTACCTTTCCTCGTAGAGTGAATGGCACTCACCTGTCCGGACACCACACACGGTGTCATTCATAGAAAGAGTAAGGCCATCGTAGCACCCCTAAAGGCAGTATATGGAATTCTCAGCTCTACCAGCAACCAGCAGAAGCCAGGAATTAATCCTGTCTGTCAGGGTCAATACCGTATTTGGGGAAATTAAGCAAGGGAGTAACTACAGCAAAGTTCTGGGAGACCAAAGAAAGGTGTGGTCTGGCCACTGGCCACGTTCTCTGAGCTCATTGACTCCAGATAAAAGAGGTGATTCACAGTCAAACGCCACTTCCAGGCTGTAACACCAGAAGGACACCCCCAGCTCCTTCCAAAGCAAAGTCTTTTCTTGGACAGACCTGTGAAAACGCCTCCCCCAGTGGGGCTCCGCAGGCCTCCTGCAGGACAGATAACTGATTGCCCAAAGTCAGGTCCTTTGCTTTACCAAGCATGACCTTCTGCAAAGCATTTTTGTGTGACACGTTTGTGTATTTGCTTCATACACATCTTAACCTACTGGGCGTGAGGAGGAGAAAGCGCTTCAAGAACGGGGTGTGAAGGCTTCCGTTTGCTCACAGGGCAGACAAGCAGCTCTTGAAGAACTTCGGTACGTGGGCACTGAGACAGGCAGCGTTTCAGATGCTTAGTATGAGGAATAGTAATCATAAGAAGTAAAACCAGTAGAGGACCTTTTGGTCCCTGCTTCTCTTTGCTTGAAATCTGGAACGTGCTTGATCTTACTTTGCTTGACAAGAAGCTTAGTCAGCACAAAGGCAATTTTACCAATTAGGAAAAAAAATCCCTAATTCCTCAGAAACCTGGGGGGGGCAAAAAAGTGTTTGTTACCCTCACGGCCTTGGGGTAGTGCTCCAGGTACAAGTTTTAAGAGCAGGGTTCTATAGGATATAGGGTTTGCCTGCATCACATCATGAAGAGAGCCAGGCAGACAGACTGCCAGCGTCGCTTGGTGCTGAGGGTGGTGCAGCCACGTTAGCACCGAGCTGTGCCACCTACCTGGTGCTTTCCAGAGTGGCACAAGCACCATGCAATAAACAACGCGTAACAGCAAGCCCCTACGTGGCTTCTCTAAAGAGATGAGGTAAGCTACGAAATAATTCCTGGCACCCCTTTTAAAATGAGTTGTGTTAATTTGGAAGACTCAGCACTTGCTGGTGGCCATGGACCCCTTCAGATTCTTTCAAGCCGCGCTGGTTCGCTGATCCCAATGTGTCCTGTGGTAAGGGGTTCCATAGTCTATCCCTGTGCTGAGAAAATATGTTTTAAAAAAATGTTGGCTACTGCACGTCCAATACAGCTTGTAAGAAAAAGAAACAGAAGAGCAGTTTCCCCTGGCTTGACCTTTGTTTCTTACAAACACACCCGACCCCCTTCTTCCATCCCCTTCCCGAGGAGGGTTAAGGGATGCCTAGAATCTGAGCGCAGGGCGGAGAACCACGCGAGGCAAGTTATTGCTCCTTTGTTGCGATTGAGGAAAGGACAGCGGTTGTGCTCCTTATTCATAAATACAGCGTTAATAAATCCTTCTGCTGACAGCATCGAACGCTACCTCAGGAGACGGGTCTAGAAGCACGACTGTAAAAAGGTCACCTCTTTGCCATAGCTCCGAAGCTTTAGGATGCTCAGTATTCCTGCAGGCAGCCCCTGGAGTGGAGGAGAGGGAGACCGTGTCTGACAGTGCCCTCTCGTGACTGCGGGAGGGGGAAACCCTGGCTGCAAACCGGGGGGTCCCTCAGGTGTGGCGGGTGTGTTCAGGCGCAGGGCAGCGTGCGTTTTTTCTATCCGTATTGCATGATGGAGAGACAAGACATTAACTCTACCCTCAATAAAATCATGCCCTGCCTAGACGCCTCCCAAAGCAGCGACTGGCTGGCAGAGGGATCAGGGAGCTCCATCTACCAGAAAACGGCGATGATCAGGCGTTGCTACGTGACAATAATTATTCTGCTGTTAGCAGTTGCAGGGGACACGATGGCGGTTTTCGTGTGACACCAAGGAGACATCTCTTTTGGGGTAACGAACTACCCGGCGTGCCTGCAAGCCCGGCACAATACCACCAGCAAATGCTCAGCTGAATGTCCTTTCCTGGAGTTAGACCTTCTCCCTCTCCAGAGGAAGGGCCCCCTGCTCTGCGAGAAGCGGATCAGAGCTCCCCGAGGAGAAGGAGAGTAGATGAAAGCGGCTGGCACTGCCACGTGCTCGCCCTTACGCAAAGCACAGAATGACTTCAGAGTGTCCCGGAACTTTTGGGCTGAAAATGGGGAGAGGCTGAGGACAGCCCGGAGATCCACGTAGAACCAAAAAGAAACAAAACTCCTTTTTTTCTCAGATCTTTGTCTGTCTTCCTGGCCCCATCCCACATGCTCTGGGTAAAACATCCCGTATCTGCTTGCACCCACAGCACGGCTCCTCCAGGACGGTGTCCCTGTGAACTGTGGTTCCAGGGGCAGCCTCCTAATACCAGGTGTGCTCTTCCTTTCACCCGTGCTAGGACAAGGGTCTTTTCAAAAGAGCTTGACTGTCTTCCTTGCAGCAGAGAATCCGCAGACAGCAACGCTGGCACCTCTCTTCGCTGCAGCCCTGCAGCGAAACGTTGGGTATTCAAGCCACCGCTGACCCAAAGAACTGCTTTTTGTCAGGGACTGCTTTATGCCCTTGCAGTTCCTGAACGTTGGGCGGCCAGATCCCGGTGAGTACGTGTGTAGTGAGCACTGTTTCATTTACGCAGCCTGGTGCCTGTTCCAAGCTGTGCCAGCTCTGCAGGCTGCCCGCCCCAGCCTCCGCGGCTCATCCCCAGCCCAGCAGCAGGAGAGTCGGATCCCTGCCACTCTGCAGCCTTGGTTCCTCCTGTGCATCCCCGGGTTCGGTGCTGGTGTTCAGCAGATACGACTAATGCCTTGGGCACCAGACTAACACAGCTCAGGGAGCTCTTTATTTATATTTCTCTACCAACTGCAATTTCAGATTCTAGGTTGGTTTTTTTTTTCCTGCAGAGAGGAAATTTATAAGATGTCTTTACTGTACAGATCCTTTAATCTCAGACCACGCGTGCATCCTTGCAGCAGGCTTTCAGGGCGTTTATAGCCCTCTCCTATCCAGCTTCTAATTTTCACAAGACTTGTCGTAGCTTCATTAACTTGTTGTTCCCCCACTTCCCTCACATTAACCTGAAATCGGACAGTAAGTTCAGAAGTCATTAAGGGGACACAGGCAGATATCAGGATCATATAAACCTCCTTAATAAATTAAATTAACTTTTCAGGTAGTGTCTGGTTCTCGTTGCTCACGGTCTAGACAAAACAGGCATACACAGGGCAGGCAGGCTATTAGAGCTGAAATGTGGTTTTATCTTCCCTCCATGTCACAGAGAAGAAATTGGAGCTTCACAATAAAATATTTTGAAGTGGTTTTGGGGACAATGTAAGAGAACGGTCACAGAAGTGGCAGCTTTTCATTTCTGTGTTTCCCAATTTATTCCAGCGTAGGCCAATACTGACCAGAAGTCAGGAGCGTCTAAACGCAGTTCTCACCAGACGGATACCCACCGCAGGCAGCACCGGTTCTCAAAGCCACTTGGATTTTTAGAAGCAATGGCTAAGTGCAGTAACCTCCAAACTAACGCTGAGTTTGAACCGGAAAAAAAAAAAAAAAGAGGGAGAAAAGCAGACAAGGAGGTAGCTTTGAAGCACCTCCAATGTCACAGCCGAAGGACTCCGTCATCAGAAATAAAAAAGGAACAGAGACGGGTACTGCTTTACAAGGGCCCATAAAAACTGGGCGTGCAGCGAGACAGCTACCACAAGGTGAATGCTGCGAGTTAATCCCCACTTTTTTCCACAAGGGCACTGGATCTGATACAGACTGGCATTAGCTTCGGTAGTTACTGTGTGCAGGTGCACACAGTGCCTCTGCCTGAGCCAGCTTGGACGCGGCCCCAACACAAGCTGTTGGCTGGAAAAGGCAGGCGGCTGCGGGGCAGTATGTGGTACGTGGCATGCATTAAGACGTTCGGTGTACGTCCTGCTGGAGGAGCTAGGGTTTGACTCTGGTGAATGGAAGTGTGTGCTTTGTGCATCCGATACAGAAAACTGTGAATAAAGCTTTGTTACTCCACCATAAGGATTAACAAAATATTAGAGTCTTTTAAAAACAAAGCTGTGGTTGTCGGATTGTTTTGCCTCTAGGTGCATAAGTGCATGAACACACCTATGTACATGTGTGTCTCTGTCTAGCCCTAAGGCATTGTGGAGTCGTTAAGCAGAGGACTGAGATCTTTCCACCCTTCTTCTGGAAAAAAGACTCCTAATTTGCCGCTCTGACCTCCAAAACGGACTAAGAGGTCATTGCGATGCAGATGTCAACTCTGATGACTGTTTCCAGAAACAATCCTTTTGAATGAGCTTGCAGTATGTCAAGATTGATGGCTGCGACAGCCCAAAAGGCTAAATATGTTTCTGGTGAACTACAGAAATGACGGTGGAGTGGAGCAGAACGCTGCAGGAATATCGTAACCAGCAGATCCTTCCAAAGAACACTGTTTTCAAGATTTTCCCCCATTTTCAGGCATGCACCAACCACAGGTTCCTTACAACCCCAGACCTCTGGTGATATTTCATCAGGATGGGTGTTTCTACTGGAGTGTTGCAAGGTGCCTACCGTAAGGATGAGGGAATCAAACCAGTCTCCAAACAAGAGGACAGCGAAGGTGCACGCTCCAGATGAATTACGGTAGTACAAGGCTGTTCATCAGCACGCTCCCTGGAACAAGGGGGATTCCGCGTTCCTCCCACACTCTCCCACACTAGTAACTAGTAACTTTCTACACAGAAAGCGTCTCTTGAAAGGTACCTTGATAGTTTTATGACGCGGGGTGTAGTGTTTTAAAGATGTACAAGTATTCCCGGTACATCTCAATTATTCTTTGATCGGATTACTGCTCCGACTACTCATCTCACCGGGGTACTGATGTAGCACCCTCATGGGCCAGCCTCTTAGAAACGACAAGGGTTTCAATAGAAAGAACAGCCTTGCTGACCAGCTACGGTTCCTACCTGGGGCCGAGATGCACAGAAGAAGAACGGGCATTTCCAGAGGTGGATAGAAAGTGTCGGTCTCCAGACTTGCCCATTCCCAATGCTTTTGAGGACACTAAAAAACATCAGTTACAATTTTTCCCCCTAATGAAGAAGAGAGAGACTTCCCACCAGCTGTCTTTCTCTGAAGATATTTTATTACGTACTTATATTATACATTATATAAGTTGGAAAACTGCTCACTTCAGTAGAAACACTGCGTTCATTTCACCATGAAACAACCAAAAAGGCTCAGGTGAGAAAAAACCAAAAGAGACTCCAAAATCAACCCCAAAATAAATTGCAGGAAACCCCTCAGCCTACAGGTCTCGCTGCCAGAGTTTCATTTTTAACTGGAACGGTTTGACGTGTTTATATGCTGCACATACTGCTTTTACCCTGGAGTATGAGTTCGTTACTGACATAAACGTGTCTCTCACGTCAGCTGAAAATTGGAAATCAGAGGAGGCCAAGTGACATTTTCTCACCGCATCTCTGCAGCTCAAGAGACGTTTTAATTTCTTTACTGCAGACGTACAGCCTATGTGGTTTTGGGGCAACTTTCTGTATCTCAGATTCCCTGCTTTTCAACAGCGGTTCTGTAACGATTAATTGCACAGATCCTTTGCTTATTTGTACCAGACTTTCAGGACTACCAGACTGGCACTGTCTTTTTCTCTATACGCATCCCTCGTCTTCCACAACAGAATCTGGTCCCCAGTCTTTTGGCCCCTAAGAATACAAATAATTATGTTGACTTGGCAGGAAAATGGCCTCAATCAGTCAACAGAATAAGCTAGAGACTCAGACTCAGACTGGACTGCAACTCGAGCGCTAAATGATTTGCAACAAATACTGGAATAAAGGCTTTAACGAGTTCTCCAGTGCAATAGGGATTTTTTCTCTGAGAAAATTTCAAACTAATGTGTTGTATGTCTAAAGAACTAAGCGCGATTATTCATCGAGCTCTGGCTTTTCATAAGTTAATCTCACTAAGGCAAATGTGAGGATAGGTTGAAAACAACAGTTCATCAAATAGACCTAAAAACACATGCTAAGCAAAAAAACAAAACACAAACCAAACGAAACCCAACCCAACCCAACCCATCCAAACCAAACCAAACCAAACCAAACCAAACCAAACCAAACCAAACCAAACCAAACCAAACCAAACCAAACCAAGCCAAACCAAACCAAACCAAACCAAACCAAACCATGCTTGCTTTATCTGTGAAAACCGCCCAGGTACAACAGCCTGGCTGTTGTTACCACACGTCTACCTGCGGCTTTCAATGCCACAGCTGCTGCTGGAAAGCCCGTTTCCCCTTTACACCCAACCCTTACCCAAGGCATCAGCTTTGGCCACAGCTCGTTTGGCTTCTATAAAATTGAACGGCCCATTTTAGCGGTTTGATACAGGTGAAGTTATCTGCTTTTAATGTGGTTACGCATGTGTGCGGTCTAGGGAGAAGGTGATTAGGAAGAGGCAGTAGGATTGTGAAATTACGCACGGTGTCAAAGCAAGCACGTCAAGCCCTCCTGTCTTCTTGCCTGCCTGTACAGAAGAACGGCACATCAACCGAAACTGCAAGGCCTCCTATTTACACCTGAACGCAAGACCACTTACTATCACGGAACGTACACAGCTTCCAAAGCACTCTGCCTCCTATCGCTGCAGCCCGAAGGCCAAAAGAACAATTAGCTACCTGTCTGGGTATTAAGAGCGTCTCCAGTTTTGTTATAGATTTTATGAGCACGTGCAGGATATAAACTCATGGTTCAGGATTCAACACCAGTTGCACAGGAGCACTATAGTGAGACTAAAAGTTCTCCAAAAGGCAGGAAACGTAGATGTTATGATGCAGAGCCAAACTTAGCTTAAAAAAAATATTTAGAGGGAGAGAAAACAGAAAAATAATTGAATCTTAAATTTACAGGTCATTGGGAATTGTGGCAAAGTGACTGAAGGAAGTCTAAAAAACAGTAAAAGGAAGATGTAGTTTTGGAAAATATAAATTAACAGATCTAAGAGAAAGTCTTCTCATCAGGTGGTCAGAAGGAGCTTGGGAAGATCCACTAGTGAAAAGAAAAGCTTAAAAGTTTTCCCGAACAATGTACTGAATAGCAATGTGGCACGGCGACAGCAAATAAAAACATAAGATGAGAAGAGCAGTCCAGAGGATTACCGGCCGTGCGGGTAGGACGTCACTGCCAAGGGAGGTCCGGCTCCCTGTACACCTTGGGATGGCTGTGCTCAGGTCTGGGCACTTCATTCACCGCCACGGGGCTGACCTCTTGAAAGTGTGTCCCAAGAAATCGTGTAGGGTTTGGAGCCTGACCGGCGAGCAGAGGTGGGGTAAATTATGCCTACTGGAGCAGTCAAACCGTCGCTGACAGTATTTAAATAGCGTTAGCTCCCCACCCTCCAGGGCTTCCTGATGTCACTGGTTAGCTCTCCTCTTCCTGCCCCTTGCTTGAGGGCATTATTAACATCTGGCTTCTCTGGGCCTTGGAAGGGGATGCCACTAATTCCTAAGCTGACCTAACCTTTGCAGATTGATGAGGAATTTTCCCATCTCCCAGCATTCCAGACTTGCCTGGGATGCAGGCACCCGGGGGCATTCTATCCGCACTACCATTTTAATGAGACTGATGTTTCCAGAGAAACAGCATACCGCATGCCTGCCAGAGCTAACTGGGGTCCTCTGTAGGACCCGGCGTGCTTAACCAGAAAGCAAAGGCATGCCAGCAACAATTCTTGAGAAGAAGAATTACAGAGGAAAGGCCTGAAAGTAATAGAATATAAATGGTGACGACACCCAACGGTGAAGCTGTTGCTCAGGTGGTTCAGTGACTCAGCCATCCTGGAAACGGAAGGGTGGATGATCTAACGGAAGGGTGAATGTTCTTCCAATGGAAGGGTGGATGATCTGCTGCTCTCGCTTGAGCAGAGTGGTTTTTTCCTCCTTTATCTACAAAAGAAATTGTCTCCCTATCTCATGTGATTCTCTCTCTCTCAGCTGTTCGGAGTCACGCCTGACGTCCACCGCCGTTCACTGCACTAAGTTAGTCTCGAGCCCTTTCCCTGAGCAATGAGGGAAGAGATGGTACTCCTAGAGACGGATACCTAATACGGCAGGCGGTGCTGCCTTACGCTGCGATCTGCACGGCATTCGTTCACGTTTAAACGGCTTTTCAGGTTATCAGAATGATAGCCGGAGAGCTACAAAGCTCCAAAAGTCATGACGTAGCACGTTTTTACAGTAGGTGTGTCTTACCAAACTCACAGTCTGCCCTTTTCTTTGAGCTCTGCAGGAAAGCCGCGTATCAAACTTAAGGGTGCAGGCAGCAGGTCCAGCGTGACAGCTCAGCAGGGCAGGAGAAAGACCTTTCCAAGGGCAGCTCCAGCTCTATGTGGGAATTTCTCCTGGGAGTCCAGGGCCATCACAGTCACCAACTCGCACCTTCTCCAGAGGTCTAGGCGTATTTTAAGCTCGCCTTTCACCAAAACATGTACATTTATTTATTTATTAGAAAATAAATAGGGCAAAAGCATGGTTTCCCACACACGTGCTTGGTGCCTCCAGTGCGCAGGTGAGAGACTGCTGACAGAGTCCCACTGTCAGACAAACCACACCAGCACATAAGGAGAAAAGGCTTAGGGAAAAGTCCTGCTGAAAACTGGAGTTCAGCAGGAAGTTTCACAGTAATTCCTTGCTCAGCCTAATTAGGAAAAGTGGGAATATTCAATGTAAAGCTACCAGGAGCTGCCCCTGAATGCTGGCTCCTGGGACCCTACAGCTGTACCGGCCAGTCAGAACAGAATGTGGTGGGGCGGAACTGTTTTGACTTATTCCAATGGCTTAACTTCGAAATGCGTAAGAGGAAACTCATCTTTTCGCTCTCACTGTTAGAATATACTTAGCTTTGTAGAGGGCTTATCTCTGTCATCAGGATTAAGGGAGTGATTTGTGTCTGTCTTTAGGCAGTGACAGAAGGAGTGGCCAGCAGAGCAAAGCTTTCCTCTTCAAACACCCCAAACAAAGCCCTCTAGCCCGTAGTAGTGACGCCACATCGCTGGGGTGGTTTTCACAGTGTTTCTTTAAAGTTGGTTTTCTATTACTAGCTACAGGTTACAGCTAGCGCATACCTGAGGAGGGGAGGAAGGACTTTGTTTCTTATTTAAAAAACGTGCCTGGGTTTCATATCCTTTTGGATTACGAGTAGCTTCACGAGTAAGTGCCAGTCGTTGACCCGACTGGAAGCAGATCCAGAATGCCCGTGTAAAGGCAGCCCTTTGATGCTAAAAGGAGGGACTGATCGAGGACATGTCTCACTTGCAAACTGCTCTTGCTCCGGGAGCACCAGACGCACAAACCTGCATGGATCAGAAAGGCCCAAATCTTTGTTCGTTTGTGCTAACCTTTTCTGTCTCCAGGAAAGAAATGGATCAGGAGATGCCATCTCGGGACCGATACCTTGGGGGAAGCGGTGATAAAAGAGTAGCACGGTGTTTGCAAATTGCACCTACAAGGGCGCACAGGTTTCAGTGTGGTGATTATCGCTGGTTGTGCTCTACCTGTGGGTAAAACACTTGCTGCCCTCAGCAAAGGAAGCCAAAGAGTGTGGAGTTACAGCTTTCTCGGATGACCCTTTAAGTCCTTTCCTGCCTGGGAGAAAACACCTTTTCAGTAAAATCTGGATGGCCTCTGGCAGTAGTCCTAATATTCTCTAGATCAACAGGTGCCTTCGATAAAGACGTTGGGTCTGACGCACGAGCATATCACCATTTATCATCAACCGCGGATGGAGCAGGAAGAGCGGAATAACCACAAACTCAGCTAAAGCATCCCTTCAGCTATTAGTTTCCCTATTAAATCATGTAAGCACTGAATAGTCAAACAAATCCAGGTCCTGACCCTAAAATTGAGGTGCAGAGTGTGTCCACAGGCTTGGAGCCCAGATACTTACACTCTGTTGGAAGGAAGGTGGGAGCAGGACCACGAACAACTTGACATTGGCAGGGAGAGGAGTATGTCAGGAAGGAAAAGGAGAGGCTTAAATAGATGTGCATAAAGCCACAACTGCTTCAGAAAAAATTGCGCAGTCTTCTCGATGGTGCTGGAATGAAGTTTCCAGTTTGATCAACCGTAAGTGCACTGATGCACAGAAGGAATGCAACGTTAATCGTAATTGACTGAGTTGTCAGGATTTGCAAGAGATGGACGGGAGCAACAGGACTAGTGAACGTCCCCTTAAACTGTCAGAACAACTCCTTTGAAACCCTGCAAAACCACAAATATGAAATCCTTAATGACGAGGCGTGCTACACAGCCAGACTGTCTAGAGCGCAGGCTGAGAATGTTCAACTTCAAGCCTTGTGACCCAGGTCATGAATCTTCTTGCAAGCCTCTAAAGTAATCTTCAAAAGGAGAAGGGGCTTTTTTTTTTTTTTTTTTCCTGATTTTTGGAGCCCGGACCAATTTATCAACAAAACCCAGGCACTGTAAAAATGACTTTCATTCGCAGTCCTTCCAGGTCTCTGGTTTTTCAGCACATTTGGGTTAGGAGCGTTCCTATTTACAAGGTGCAGAAGCTGCCGCTCATTACTTCAGCAGAGGGAGTCCAGCCAGAGGAGCCGAGTGGGAGACAATTTCTAGACTTTTAAAAGTGGTCTCTGGATTTTAGATGCAGAATGTTTCTCACTGTGGCTTCTGCGGGATGAAATGACTGATGAAACTGTGTTTGGAAGATGTGGCCAAACCCAAAGTAACCATTTTCTGCAGCACGGCTGCATGACAACAGCTTTGTTGTCGCGAGGTCAAGCAATGTTTTGGAAGTGCCCAGAGCTGTTTACAGAGGAAGAAAATTAAATCAGCACCAGATAACTTTTAGAAACAGTCCCCTTTTTACTGCCATGGGCGTGAAATGTAGAAGTCACGCAGAGTCGTACTTGAAGCCCCTCGAACAAGAAGGGGCTAGCACTGCAAGCACGGGACAAGGTCCTACCACTCTTGAAACCTCTGATGGAGGTTTCTGACAAGGCCGACCGAATCGATTTAAAAAACGTCTCAGTAATTTAAAGTATTAATGGTGAACATGTGTTGTAACTGCACTTAATTAAGTGTTGATAAAAGAATCTGAGGGTAAACAATTACACACTCCCCAGAATATTTCCTGAGTGGCACTAACAATAGCAGCTCTTCCATACATGGCCCGAGAGAGCCGGCAGGAGCGGTGTCGGGGGCTCCTCAGCGGGTTTCTGGAGATGACTCCTGCTCGTTTCCACAGCCAGCTGCTAGGAGAGTCTCTGCCGTGGTGAAAGCGCTCTGAGCCTGGCTCTCCGTGCGAGGCTTTCTCAGGGGGTGGTCTTAACCCTTTTGTAAGGATTAGAGTTGGGTCGCGAGACGGCAGAGACAAAAGTGGAGGAAACACGTTGATGGCGTGCACAGGGGTGTTTAGCGCATGTTCCCCAAGCCCTCCGAATGAACGGGGCTGGGCTGTGACTCCTCGGTCCCCGCCTGCGGTGCTGGCCATTGCCTCAGGTGACGCCGCAGTCAGCGCTGCTGCCTACGCTCGCAGAGGGGAGGTGACTCCTTGAGGTGCGGTGGCATCTCAGAGGCTTCTGAGGAACGCAGCGATGGTTGCAGGACCCTGTTCAGAATGCTCCTGGGAAGAACCAGAAGGCTTGAACAGGCAAGTGCCTGTATTTGCTCAGGAGAGGTTACACTGAGCAAACTCGATTGGTGGTGAAGAGTCTTTTAAAAATAAGAATAGTAAGTGCTTGTGAAAGCCTTCCTTGAAATCTCATCTCAGCTTGCTAGTCCTTGGTCAAAGACTACTGTTATGAAAGGACTCACTGAAACTCCAGCTCTATGGGCAGGCTCCACTGCTCTCTCATACAGGCGGTCACGGCTTAAAAGCTGGGCTAGGTGGCAACGTTCTTGTGTGCTTGGTGTTATGGTGGGACGGCAAAAATCAGTAGCCCTTAAACTTCAAGCCCTGGCCCAGGGGCCAGTGTGAGACGAGAAAATGCCGTGGGGAAAAATTCTTCAGACTTGAGTTGGAGCCAATTAGTTGGAGGCATTGCTAGTGCTGGAGGGAGCCCAGCGACATGTGAACTTCTGCACCGCTGCAGACTGGGAGGGAAGGGGAGCGAAGGTTGAGGGCATGTATGGGAACAGCTGCACAGAGCAACAACTCTGTGTTCTCCGTCTGAAGTCTTGAGGGGCAGAGCAGAGTTCTTGGCACTGCTTCACTTGCGTATCTTGGAAAGGGGGCGGTGGGGCGGGGGTGGTGTTGGGATGATCTTAGTCCTGAGCCTACCTACGGAAGAGAGCTGGCATCTCCTAGGGGAATAAAGAGAACCTGAAACTGATGGTAAAGATATTTATATTCTACACTATGCCAAGAAAAGTATTTTACGGTTTGCTTAATATCGTAATTGCAAGTCCAAAACCATCACTGCTAGATTCTAAATTCAGAAGAGAATCTGGGAGGAGGCACTAAGAAAATATATGTTTTGGCTGCATGATTGCAGCAGAGAATTAGCCAGAATTCATCATGGGCTTGGACAAAAAGAGGAGTCTTGAAAGAAGTAATACTTCCAAGCAGTCTTTAGAGATGCTAATGCAGAGAAGGGCCTGTAAAGCACACGGAGTTAACAGCAGCGCAGATGGCCACCGCACTCCAGCCAGGTCACGCTGCTCTTCTTCGTCAGTCAAGCACCGTTTGCACGCTGTCTTTGGAGCAGGGTGTCAAAACCTCACTAACGGCTGTGAACACGGGTGCAAAAAGGGGATTTTCAGCCCGCGTCGCTGCTGGTGGAGCGGCAATCCTGTGTCGCTGTGACTGAACCCCGGTGTGTGGCCAGGACCAGCATTCCAGCGTACAGCTGGACAACCTGCGGGGTAATGTTCTCTCTCCTCTGGGTCGGGATACACAGAGTACGCCTGTGAAAGCATTCGGTTTTCGTTCCAGCTTGGCGGTTGGTCTTCAAATGGCACGAGGAAGGTCTCGCTGTGACCCAGCACCCACGTAGAGCTACTGCTGCTGGAAGCGGCTGTCGGGGTGGTGATGCTGCGGAAGAGGAGGGAGCGACTGGAGAGCAAACTGGGACAAACGAGGGGTGAGGCCGTGACGATATGGATACCTCGGGAGTGAGGGCAGGGACGGAGGGAAGGGATGTCCATCAGCGTTTTGACTGTAAAAACCGAGGAAAGAGCAAAAGGTAGAGTGAAAATCTCATCTTGTGCCGTGTGGGAGCCTGGAAGGGGAGAGGAAGGTGCCCCCTCTGCCAGGACCCCACATCTGCAGAAGGTGCTTAGCCCTGGCACCCTCAGGGGCACCCCTCATCCCTGTGGGCTCCATCACTGCACGGCTGCTGCTGCGGACACCCACACTCCCAGCGGTTCCCCAGAATCTCCAGGGCTGTCCTGAAACAGGACAGCGCCGGGACAGCTTCATTGCTGGGAGGGGGCAACCTGGCGCGGAGAAGAGGGGAGCCGCAATGTCCAGTGAGGACATGGGGGACCTCTGATGGGGCAGAGACCCCCAGCTTGGGGCAGGGAGGAAAAACGGCTCCCCGGCCCCAGGCACCACTGGGAGTCGAACCCAGGATCTCCTGTTTACTAGACAGGCGCTTTGACCAGCTGAGCCATGGTGCCCCCCGGCCCTGCCAGCGGGAGGTCCCTGCGCCCCGCAGCCCAGCCCCTGCACCCACCCTGCAGCCCCGGCGCGGGGAGCATCCCCCGTGTCCCGCTGCGCCCGGAAAGCCGGGTGTCCCTGGGGGTAAAAGCGAACACCCAGAGCTCGCCGGAGCTCTGCGCCGGCCGGGCAGGAGCAGGGCGAGGGTGCCCAAAAGGGGGGCTCGTCCGGGAGTTGAACCCGGGACCTCTCGCACCCTAAGCGAGAATCATACCCCTAGACCAACGAGCCGCGGTGCCGCCGGTGCCCGCACCGCCGCGCGGTGCCGGGCACGGGCGTGCCGAGGGGGCGGCCGCGCCGCCCAGGGACCGCCGTGCCCCGGCGGCTGCTTCGCGGGGTCGGGGCGGGCTCAGGGCGTGTGCGGGGATGCACCGACCGCCCCGGACGCCTCCCGCTTCCCAGGAAAACGGGGTGTCCCGGGGGGACGGGGGAGCAGGTGTCCCCGTGCGGCCCGGGGTGGGGCTGTGATGGCCGAGGGGTGAAGGCGTTGGACTCGAAATCCAATAGGGTTTCCCTGCGCAGGTTCGAATCCTGCTCACAGCGACAGGTTTTTACCTCCAGGAGCAGGGACCGCTCGTCCTGCGGCTGGGGGAAGCCCTGACCCTGAGGATGGGACCACCCAGAGGGCAGCGGGGACCCACCGCCACCGCCCAGACGGCAGTGGGACCCAGAGCCATGGGGTGTCAGCCGGGTTCATCTGAAGATGCTTTTGTCAGTCGGCCTTGGGCCAGCTGGGACCCCCATCGAACTGGGGGTGGTGGGACCAAGGCCTCGGAACCCACATCAACTTCGGGCTGGGCAGGGCGAGTGGGGCAGCCCCCTCTTTCAGGTGTGCTGCTATGGGATGTGGGCACCCACAGCACCCACTGTGCACCACTGCTGACCCCCAGCCCCGGGCCAGCCGTGCCCGCAGGCAGCCCCAGAGCTTTTCCTGGGGGGCTGGGGCGCTCTGCCAGCCCCGCAGCCGACAGGGACAGGGTGTGGGGAGGCAAAAGGTCATGGAGATGCTGGGGGTTGAACCCAGGGCCTCTTACACGCAAAGCAAGCGCTCTCCCGCTGAGCTACATCCCCCTGACTATGGGCTGTGCCCAGGGGTCCCCGCTGGCAGCCGTGACCCACCTGCCTCCACAGCCACTGGGGCCAGGGAGACACCTCCAAGTGCCAGCCCCACATCCTGGGGGCAGTCAGGTGGCATCTTCTACTCCATGGTGTGCCAGGGGAAAAAGGCAGCAGCAGCCGCTGTCACCAACCACGAGAACTGCAGGTGACAGCGGCTGAGGGTGCAGCGGGGCTCAGCACCCCTGCCCAGACCAGGAGGGCACCGCGGCTCATTGGTCTAGGGGTATGATTCTCGCTTAGGGTGCGAGAGGTCCCGGGTTCAACTCCCGGACGAGCCCCCACCTTTTGGGCACCCACCCACCTCTCTTGGCTCGCAGCTTGGACCATCGCGTGACCGGGGCGTCACGCGAGCACTCGTGCCCAGCACAGTGGGGTTGGTGCCCAATCCAGGAGGGGAGTGTCCCCAGGGGAAGGTGGACACTCAAGAGCTGGCAGCATGGGCCCCAAGGGTGTGTTTTGGGGGTCAGGGCCCTTGGGGCAGCACAAGGTGAGCGGTGGGCAGTGGGCAGTGGTAGGGATGAGGGCACTTGCCCAGGCCCCCAGCGCTGCCCACCGTCAGGGGGATGTAGCTCAGCGGGAGAGCGCTTGCTTTGCATGTAAGAGGCCCTGGGTTCAACCCCCAGCATCTCCATGGCTTTTGCCTCCCAAAACCTGTTGTCTCTTCGGGCGTCCCTGGAGGACGCGGCCCTTTGGCAGGGCTCTCTGCTGCACCTGGACTTCTTCCCAGCTGTTGGTAAATGCCCCCAGATGTTCCCTTTTTCCAGCCCCGCACATGCGGGTACTGGGGCTGCTGGGTCTACTGGGACGGGGCAGGTGGCCCCACACGAGGCTGGGTGGCATTTCCCCCCCACACATACCCCCAGGAGCAGATCCCAGGGCAAAGCCGGGTGTCCCCACCCAAAAAGAAGGCTGCTGGGGGCTGTGATGGCCGAGGGGTGAAGGCGTTGGACTTGAAATCCAATAGGGTTTCCCTGCGCAGGTTCGAATCCTGCTCACAGCGACAGGTTTTGTCCATGGCCGGGTGGGGTTGGGGGTCAGGGCGCCCCCATCCCGCGGGGAGGGAGCATGCAGCTGCCCTTCTGCTGCACTGGGCACTGGTAGGCCTGCGGGACGCTGGGTTCGACTCCCAGAAAAACCTTTGCTTTTGGGCACCTGCAGCCAGGCGCAACCCTGCGGGGACAGGGGTGTCACACCAGTGGCAGGAGCGAGGTTCCTGTGGACAACGAGGCACGGCTCAGCCATGGTCAGGGCTCATGCCCTCCTGGGTGGGAAAGGGGCTGTGGGGGCACTGGGTGCCCTGCTGCCACCATGTCCAGCTGGGCAGCTCTGCCTGGGTGCCGTGGGGTGGGTCCAAGGAATGTCCTTTGGGGGTGGCTTCCAGAGGTAGCAGTGGAGTTTATCCCCATTGCCCCGTAGAGGAGGAGGGTCTGGGGAGGCAAAAGGTCATGGAGATGCTGGGGATTGAACCCAGGGCCTCTTACATGCGAAGCAAGCGCTCTCCCACTGAGCTACATCCCCCTGCCTGGGGGGTGCCTGCAGGTGGGGGTCGTGCTGCCCACCCAGGTCCTCTTGGCCCCATGGCTCTTGGAGACAGGGCAGTCCAGTGCCATCCCTGCAGTCAGGGCAGAGCAAGGGGAACTGCCCAGCCGTGAACATCTGTTGGGGTCAAAGAAAGCGTACCAAGGTGCCATCCCACCTCAAGCAGTTCCTCGAGTACTGGAGCTCAGCTGGGATTTCCTGACCTGGAGCACCCTGGATTGCTGCTCTAGGGGTATGATTCTCACTTGGAGTGCAAGAGGGCCTGGGTTCACCTCTGGATAAGCCCCCCTTTGGGGCACCCATCACCTTGTTCCTGCCCAGCTGCTCCCCCCAGTAGCAACATTCACCCCAAGAGACACTCCGAGATGCATGGGGAAGAGAAAGTGTCCCCATGCCCGGGCAGGTGAGGGAAAGGGCCATGGGCATCTGTCCCCATCCCATGCTGGGGGTGCCCTGCCACACCCCCCAGCCAGCCGTGCCCACAGGCAACCCCAGAGCTTTTCTTGGGGGATTAGGGGGCTCTGCCAGCCCCACAGCCGACAGGGACAGGGTATGGGGAGGCAAAATGTCATGGAGATGCTGGGGGTTGAACCCAGGGCCTCTTACATGCAAAGCAAGCGCTCTCCCGCTGAGCTACATCCCCCTCACTGTGGGCAGTTCTGGGGGCCTGGGCAAGTGCCCCCACCCCACACTGCTGCCCCTTTGCCTCCCTGACCCCCAAAACAGACCCTCTGGGCACACGCTGATGGCAGCAGCAGCTGCTCTGCGGTGCCCAGCACTGGCTCCACCTGCCCTTTCCAGCCCTCCCTCTGCCCCCCTGCCCACGCCCCGCAGCATTGCAGGCTCTTGGGGGTGTCCATCCTGGCCATGGGGACAGGCGCAGCGAGGACTGGGGCACCAACCCCACTGTGCTGGGCACCAGTGCTCGCATGACGCCCCGGTCACGCGATGGTCCGAGCTGCGAGCCAAGAAAGGTGGGTGGGTGCCCAAAAAGTGGGGCTCGTCCGGGAGTTGAACCCGGGACCTCTCGCACCCTAAGCGAGAATCATACCCCTAGACCAACGAGCCATGTTGCTCTCTTTTTCTGGGCACCCCCGCCCTGAGCCGGGCACGGGGGTGCTGACAGGAGGGCACCCACCACCGGGCACAGCCCGGGTGACATCCCCGCTGGGCACCTCTGCCCGGCTCCGCGCTGCGGCCTCTGGGCTCGGGGCCGATGCTGGAGCCTCGGCTCCGGCAGCGGCTCTGCTGCTACCAGCAGCCCCTGACGCAGGCTCTGTGCCCAGAGAACCGGACCCTGCTCTGCCCCACAGCCGTGCCCCCGTCCTAGCGCCGTGGGCAGCCCGGGGCTCCAGGGCGACACCCAGTGGCCATGCAGCCCACGGACAGCAGCTCCCCGGGGCTGCGGAGGGCAGCAGACAAGGGGATTTTCTGGGAGCGACCACGAAGCCAGCTCAGAGGGGGACATCGGCTTTGGGGATGCCCCGTGGAGGAAGCAGGGGATGGTGCTGCAGAGCACCGGCCATCTCCCCCTCTGCAAGGGCCAGGAAACCGCTTGTGAGGAGGAAAACTCCCAGCGATGGTGGCAGTGGGAGCTGCGCCCGTCTCCGCTCCGGCCAATCCCGGCCCGACACCACCCGCCCCTTCAATGTGGCCCGTCCCGCTCGTCTCTGCTCCGGCCAATCTGACCGCGACACCCCCTTTCCACGCCCCATTCTGCCCCCGTCAATATTAGACTCAGTTTTCAATCCGGTCCGACGTCCCGTCCCTGCACCGACCAATCAGAGTCCGAGAATTCAATCCCTCCCCTTTCACCGCCCATCCCTGATCTGGCCAATCCGACACCGAATTTTCATTCCTGTTCGTCCCCCTTGTCTCTGCTCCGACCAATCACAGCCTGCCCCGTCCATCTGCCCCGCCGCTCTCTCTTTCTGCTGGAGCCAATCCCGGCCCGTGGCTTCAATCCCGTCCCGCCCCCGCCCGGCTCCCCGGCCCCGCCGCCCCCGCTCCCCGCAGGCCCCGACCCCGCCGCCGCGGCTCAGGAACAACGCGGGGTCCCGGCTCCGCTGCCGCAGCCCCGGCAGCCGCTGTCGTGTGCCGGGCAGGGCGGGCGGCGGCTCCGCGGCGAGGCGGCTCCCGGGCCCCGCTCAAGGCCCGAGAGCTGGCAAGGGCCGGAGCTGGCCGGCACCCAGCGCCGCCGGCGCCGCCCGGGCCGGGAGCTCTCCGGGAGCGGAGCGGGGCGCCGGGGCGGGACGGGGCCGGCTTGAAGCGACGGAACGGGACTGGCCCCGGAAGAGAGGAGAGCGCCGGCCCGGATTGACGGGACAGGCTCTGATCTGTCGAAACAGAGAAGAGAGGGACGAACAGAATTGAAAAATTGTTCTTGGATTGGCTGATGTGGAGATGGGCGGGGAAAGGGGCAGGATTGAAGTCTCGGACTCGGATTGGCCGGAGCGGAGACGAGCGGGCAACGAACGGGGCCGGGCGGGTCGAGGGGCCGCGCTCCGATTGGCCGCAGCGGAGCCGGGACGGAGCGCGGCTCCTGCGCCGCCCAAGGACCCGCCGGCGCTCGGCGGAGCGAAGCCCGACCCGGGCCCGTCGCCGCCGCCCCCTGAAGCCGCGCAGCCCCGCGGCACGTTGCGCTTCGCCCTCGCAGCCGGGATCGGGGGCTGAGCGGGGCCGGTGCGGGCTGGCGGCGGGGTCCGGGCTGGGCGCAGGCGGGGCCGGGAGCGAGGGGCGGGCGGCGGGGCGGGCGGCGGGGCGGGCCCCGCCCGTGCCCAGGTGGGGGGCATCGGGCAGGGGCTCAGGTGCAGCCCGTGCGGGCGGAGCCGGGCGCTCAAAAGAGCCGGGTCCGTCGTATTGTGTGTTGGTCTGGAGCTCGAGCGGTGCTGGTGTTGAGTTGGTGCTCCAGCAGCAGCGGCTCCTTGGTGGGTTGCTTGGTAGGGGGCTGTGGGGGTTTGTTAGTGGTGTTGCTGGGAAGCGAATCTGTGGGTTGAGTGGGGGCTTTGGGAGCTGTTGTTCCCCTTTTTTCTGTTGTTTTCCATCACCATTTGCTTTTCTTCTGATGTTTTAGTGTTCCTTGTTCTCCTTCCCTGTTTTGTGGTGTTTCTCTGCTTTGTTTTTGTCCTGTTTTATCTTCACCTTTTTCCTTTTTTTCTTCTCCTTTTGTTATTGTTCTTCTCTTTTCTTTCCCCAGTTTCTTTTCTGTCCTTGTTCCCTCTTTGCTCTACTTTGCCTTTTTCTTGCCATGGTTTCCCCCTTGTCCTTATTTCAGTTTTTATTTACCTGTGGTTGATGGTTTTGGGGTTTTTTTTCCCTTCCAAGTTCTTCTTTTCTGTCCCCCAGCCCCTTTTCCATGGTTGGGATTGTATCTGAAAAAGGGGAGAGCCCTGCCTGTGCCCCTGGGGGTCCTGGAACTCTCTGGTTTATTCTCTGTCCCTGTCTCCTTCTGCATCCCTGCCTTTTGTCTCTGTTGGTGGGTTTGGGATGTGGGGGCTCAGCCCAGGGAAGGGCCAGGGGCACCGGGTGCCCTGAGGCTGGCTGGGTTGGGGTCAGGTGGAGGATGAGAGGGCTGGTGGGAGGCTGGGTTGGGGTGTGGGGGTGTGTGTGGGGGCCCCAGGCTCACTGCCTGTTCCCTTCTCCTGCTGGTGGCTGAGCCTCCTCCTGTCCTGGAGCCCCTGGTCAGGCTGTGCCTGATGAAGAGGAAGCTGCAGACTGCAGGACCACCCCGGCTGGGCACAGTGGTGGTTGTCGAGGATGGATTCAGGCCCCGGGGAGTCTGAAAGCTAAGTTGAGGGACCAGGGCTGGGGAGGGTGTGGGAGGAGGGGACAGGGGTGGGAATTGCAGGGAGGGCTTTTCAGGCCAGTGTAGGGGCCAGGGCTGTCCCAGGACAGTGCCCTTGGGGTGGGCAAAGGGGCTGAGTTACTTCCCAGCCCCAGAGCAGCGTGGGCCGGGCAGCTCCAGCCTGTGTTTGTTGCTGTGTGGTGTGTGGGGTCTGTCTTCTGTGTCTTGGAGCTTCCTCAGGTCTTGATGTCCTCCTGGCTCTTTGTGCTCCAGTGGCACAGCAGGTGCCTCGGCTGCCATCCCTTGGGTCTCCAATGCCCGTACTCATCAGCATCGTGCCCATCGGGTGCTTCTTGTCTTGTGTAACAATCTTGAGGCGTGGTTAGGTCTCAGGTCTTGGAAGCTCCTGGTTGGTTCTGTTTTGTGGTGTAGTTCCAGGCTGCCTCAGCAGCTCTGTTCTCTTGCAGTCCCTTTTCATGGTCTGGGACTTATTCCCTGCATCCCTCTGCCCTTAGGTCTTGCCCCCAGGCTTCTTGTGGCTGTGTCATCTCAGTCCTGACAGATCTTCTTGTGATGGGTTGTTGCCTTGGACTCTTTTCTGGGGCTGCTCCAGAGCCTCCTTGACTCTCTGTTGTGGCCCCGTAGGTTGTCTTCCCTGACAGTATCACAGTCTGGGAGTCCTTCTTCCTGCTATGAGTTTTCTCTCTTATTTACATCATGGAGGGGCTCGGGGGCTGTGTATGCTGGGGCGGGGGGGGGGGTGGTTTGGGCTTGGGAGTCCTGTATACTGGGTCGGAAGGGGTCGGGCTTGGGGGCTGTGTGTGTGGCAGGGGATCAGGCTTGGAGCTGCTCTGCCCAGGGGATGGTGTTGGCGTAGGTGGAAGAGCAGTAAGGGTCTATGGTCACCTGTTGAGATGCCTCGACCGTTTAGGCAGTGGCTGTCCCATCATCGTGGTTGCAGCAGCCATTGACACGCTGCACAGACGGTCGTTTCACTAGTGCTGTGTGGAGATGATGGGAGGCACGGGGAGGGGCTGTGGAGCAGGAGTGAAGCAGGTTGACCCTCCAAGGTGTTAAGGCTGGGGTGTGTGGGGCTTAGAGGGTGGTCTCTGGTTTTGCATGTCAGGCTGCAGCTGGGCTCTAGGTGGATTTCCTGAGTGGAAACCAGAGCTCTGGCTTTGTGAAGGTGTTGCTCAGCCTCTGGGTGACTGGTGAAATGCTTGTGTTGCAGGTGCAGAGGAAGGAGATGGGCACTCTGGAGAGATGGAGGAGGTGAGCGGAGCACTGTGAGAAGATGGGTTGGTGTGTAGAGTCGGAGGGAACATGGGACTGGTGGCTGTACGACTGTGTGATGGTTTGTTGGGCTTTTCTCTTTTGAAGGTGTGAAGCGATGAGCAAAGCGGGATGTCAGCACCAGAGGGAACTCGGGTGAGATGAGGTATGATGATTGCATTGAATCAGCAGCTGGTTTTCAGGGGTTGCTTTGATGGTGAGGTTAAGTGTCCCTTGTGGTTTCTGTTTTGCAGGGGTTCCCTGAGCCTCCATGTTGCAGCCCATGATGACGGAGGCCGGACAGGCGAGTGGCCGAGGTAAAGGAGTGGCAGATGGGAATCCCTGTGGGCAGGCTGGGGTTTTGGGGCAGTCCCTCAGCATGTGGCTTTTGCTCTGTTTTTTGCAGGTGACACACATAGCCTCGGGGAGGGGAAGCAGCCTGCTGGTGAGCAGTGAGGAGGTGAGGTGGTTGTTGGGGAGGTCGGTGTCCAAGAGCAAAGTATCCTGCAGCAGCTAGAGCACAGCTTTTCTCCTTGGTCTTTCAGGAGCTGCGTGGGCTGCCTTTGGAACTGGAGGAGCCTTTGAGGTGAGCTGAGGTTGCAGTGAGGAGGATCGTGGGGCTGGTGAGTGTCACAAGTGCCCAGTTCATTTTTTGTCTCCTGTTATCTCAGGTACCACCAGTGATGATGGCCACAGCACCTGGCTCTGGAACAAGCAGGTGAGTGAAAAGCTCAGTGCTGCTGAGGAGGGGGGTGTTGTGGAAGAGGTTGGTGTTGACTCGTGATACTTGTTGGGTCTTTTTTTCTATTGTAGATGATGAAGAGGAAGCTGGAGACTGCAGGACCACCCCGGCTGGCCACAGTGGTGGTTGTCGAGGATGGATTCAGGCCCCGGGGAGTCTGAAAGCTAAGTTGAGGGACCAGGGCTGGGGAGGGTGTGGGAGGAGGGGACAGGGGTGGGAATTGCAGGGAGGGCTTTTCAGGCCAGTGTAGGGGCCAGGGCTGTCCCAGGACAGTGCCCTTGGGGTGGGCAAAGGGACTGAGTTACTTCCCAGCACCAGAGCAGCGTGGGCCGGGCAGCTCCAGCCTGTGTTTGTTGCTGTGTGGTGTGTGTGGTCTGTCTTCTGTGTCTTGGAGCTTCCTCAGGTCTTGATGTCCTCCTGGCTCTTTGTGCTCCAGGGGCACAGCAGGTGCCTCGGCTGCCATCCCTTGGGTCTCCAATGCCCGTACTCATCAGCATCGTGCCCATTGGGTGCTTCTTGTCTTGTGTAACAATCTTGAGGCGTGGTTAGGTCTCAGGTCTTGGAAGCTGCTGGTTGGTTCTGTTTTGTGGTGTAGTTCCAGGCTGCCTCAGCAGCTCTGTTCTCTTGCAGTCCCTTTTCATGGTCTGGGACTTATTCCCTGCATCCTCCTGCCCTTAGGTCTTGCCCCCAGGCTTCTTGTGGCTGTGTCATCTCAGTCCTGACAGAACTTCTTGTGATGAGTTGTTGAGTTTGACTTTTTTCTGGGGCTGCTCCAGAGCCTCCTCAACTACCTCTGTTGGCCCCGTAGGTCTTTTTGCCTGACAGCGCCTCTTCTCTGGGAGTCCTTCTATGCCAGAGCTTTTTCACGTTTGCATTGTGTTGTCTGTAGTGTTGTGTGTAGCAGTTGGTCTCTGCATGTTTGGTTCGTGTGCTGACACTGTCTTGATCTGTTGATCTCCCTTGGGTATTTGGGCAATGGTCGTATGGTCCTTTTGGATGGAGCAGCCATCAGCAGGCTCTGTGGCTGGCCAGTGGCCTTGGTGTGTTGTGGAGGTGCTGGGAGCCATCTGGGAGGAGCTGTTCAGGGCTGGTGAAGCAGGTGGGATCTCCCAGGTGTAAAGGCTTGGCTGTGTCTTCCCCATGGCAGTGGTTCTGGCTTGTGGTTCTGGCTTGTGTCTCATGGTCACATGTTGGGGGGGAGGCAGGGGCTGTTGTCTGCAGGTCAGGGTGGTGGTGGTGGTGTCTGCATGTGGTGGCTGGAGCTGCCTGGCCCCAGGGTCTAGTGGTGCTATGGCCAGGACTAGCAGCGCTTTATGATCTGCCCGGAGCCTTTTGGCAAAGCCCTTCCAGTCTGTCTCTGGGTGCCAGAGGTGGGACTGTGGCCTCCTGGGAGCAGCAGTGCAGCGGGTTGAGTCTTGAATGTGCCTTAGCTTGTGCACGTGGGGTGCAAGAACTGGGCTTTTTGTTTTGTTTTTTATCTGTAGCAAGGAAGGGGCAGAAGCAGAGAAGTGTTGGGGCAGCGAATGTCTCCTGCCGGCACTGGGAGCTGTGGTGGGTGCCATGTTCTCTGGCCTCTTGGCGTTTGCCTCCTGGCTTGCTCTCTGTGTTCAGTCGGTCCCTCTGTTCACTCTGTTTGAGGGAGGAGCTTCAGGAGTGGTCCCGGTTCAGCTGCATGTGGAGTAGAAGGTCTGCTTGGATGCAGATCCCTTTTTCATGTTTTTCCTGCTCAGCTGTTTCCTAGGGAGTGTTCAGGGGTGGCCAGATGGTTCCACAGTGGGCACTCTCTCTCTCTTCTCCTCAGGGCATTGCCTTCTGCTGGCATTCCTGACTGCCTTGCAGATGGAGCCTTGCTCTTTTCCCTCGTTGGGCTGTCCCCTGTGGAAGCGCCTGGCCTCACCTCTCCCACTAGGACCCATGATGAGGTGATCCAGCAGGGGTTTGGGTGGGCAGCTCAGGGTGTGTGTCTGTAAGGTGCTGGATCCGGTGGTTTCTCACCAGCGCGATGGTACTCTTCTGTGTTTGGGTCCCTTAGGGGCTATGAGCGATGACAGCCGCAGCATCTGGCACAGGAACTGGAGCTGGAGAAGAGGCAGGTCACAAGCGGCACCCGCTCCCCTTCCAACTCTCCAGCCTGGCCAGTTGGTAAGTCTGATGGGCGGTGGTGTTTACCAATGGACAATAGAAAATGGAATAGTAACCCCCCGTCACCGACAGCCGCTGTCCTGAGCGCGACTCCAAGAGCAACAGCCCTGCAGACAGCTGCCTGCTCTGGGATGGCCCCTCTAGACCTGTTTTCTATGATTCCCCTAAGGGAGGGGAGGACAACTCCCTGTTTGCCCTCACCTGGGAGGGAACACAGTGCCCCTTCCCCCGAAGGCTGTTTGGAAACTGAGGCCAGCTCTGTGTTTTCCTACAGGACAATGGAGAAGCGGAGTCCCTTGACGCTCCTACTGGCACTAGTGATGATGGGGACCTGGGCTCCAATGTGGTGGTGAAGAAGATAGTAGGATACACCTGAGGGATGAACTGGCTTTGTTCTACCTGCTGATGACATCCCAGGGTGGGAACTGGACCAGTGCTCACTGCCCCATGCTACGTTCCACAGAAAAGAGCTGACTGTGGTGCTTGGCTGAAGACTGGGAAGCTGGTGCTGCTGTTGGGGGAAGATTTGGTCTCTGTATTTTCTGGAAGGATGGTTGTGGTTGTGGTTCTCAGTGCAGTTTGTGTTGTAACAAGCCATGTCTGATGTGTGGTGGTGAAATCTGTGTCAGATCCCTTGATTTCCTGTTTGGAGTAATTCAGGAGTGATGATCCACAGAGAGCATTAGACCTCCTGGAGCCTGCACTCCCTCTTACCTTTGGAGGCAAGAGGTGCCTGTGCCCCCACTCCAAGGAAACCAGTTGTGACAGGTCAGAGGGTGGATTGGCAGCTGTAGCCACCCTTCCAAAGAGCTGACCAAGAGCAGGGCTTGTGAACCCCCCTGGAGTGGGAGATTTTCCCTTGTACGAGTGACCATGTGTCTTCCCTAGAGCATGTTCCTTAGAGCGCAGGAATTTGTGTGTCACGATGTGTTCCCGACTGCCACCCACACTTGTCATTCATCTGGGTCTGTTGGAGGGATGGGCGACTTTGACTGCAATAAATCTGCAGTTCGGGGGTAGCTGCTGCTGTCTGTTGTGGCGTTTGCCACAGCCAGCTGTGCTGGTTGGAGTTAGGACAGAACTTTCTGGTCAGTGCTGTCACTGTTCAGCTCGGTCTCTGCTCAGCGATGGCCCTGTCTGCAGTGAAGGGCGTGTTTGTGCAGACGGGACAGGGGACCCTACCCTGACCAACCAGGTGTTCCATTCCATAGCCATCGTACCTGGTGTGAAGCTGAGGGATCTCAAGGCTCCAGCTCTCTTCTTCCATGGTTGGGGTCCAAGGAGGGCTCTGTCCCTCCTGCCTTTGATCCCAGTCTGTCCATTCCGGAATCCAGTTCTGGAACTTGTCTCCTGCATCTGGTTCCTGTGTGCTGCTGAGTCCAGCGTGGGCCTTCTCCAGTGCCTGCCCCCGGCCCCCGTGGGGATGGTGCTGTGATTGCCATGGGGGTGGGTGGGATTGGTAGGGGTTTGTGTGTGTATCTGTATGTATTGTGTTATGATTTGTGATGTCATTAAAGCAGTTTTGGCTTCCTGCTCCAGTCCATCCGTCTCTCTCCCTTATTCCCTTTCTCTTCCCCTTGGGAAGGGAGGAGGGGGGGTGAACAGAGCACTTGTGTCCCTTGTCTAGTGGCTGGCCCAGCCCTCACCCATGAGGGATTGAGCAGAGCCCATGGTGGGTCACCATGGCAGCTCTGATGGCTTGTCTGGAAATTCACATTGCAGCTGGTGCGGTTGAGAGAGGGTCAGACAGTTCTCCTGGCCCTCTGAAAGCTGAGCTGAGGTGCTGGGGCCATGTCCCTACAGGGGGTAGGTTTGACTGCAGTTGGGAAGAGACTTGCCAGCAGGGAAACCTTTCTCCTTCCACGAAGTGGTTCTTTATTGACTTCCCCTGCCAGTGGGTCTCCAGAGGTGATGGGCTGGGCAGCAGAAGGCAGCGGCAGCAGCAGCAAGATATTTGGCTCTCTTGGAGAAAAGAAGAAAAGCCCCTTTCCTTCCAAAGACCAGGGCAGAGCACGTGTTTTCCCCAGCTCCAGGGCAGGGCTGGTCTTTGAGTTCTCAGTGGTCACAGTCGTGCTGTCACAAGAACATTGATCCTCCATGGGCTTCCGCACAGCCCAAAGCATTGACACATCTGCTGGCCCTCGTTGGTGGCCTCGTGTCCTGCAGCGCGGGGGAAAGGAGGAGTTTGGGGTTTTTTCTCCTTCTTTTACAGTTGTGGTGGTTTAGGATTTTGGCTCCAGGGCAGGGCGGCTGCCCCCACCCCTTGTCTGGGTGCAGAAGGAGCTTTGCCACCTTTTGTTTAGGCATGGTTAGGTAGCCGGGGCAAGGGGCCACAGGCCCCTGTAACTTGGGTTGCAAAACGCAAACCCTGGCTCCAGTTTCACGCCTGCCCCTGGCCCGAGCCGCGTCACTCAACACCTCTTGGAATAAGCCCATAAACAGGAGGGAACAAAATGGGTTTTGTGGGCTGCGCCCTGGACAAAAAAGAGCAGAGAGGACCCTGAGCAGTGACCTTGGCCACAAGCACTTTGCTTCAGTGTCTGCTGGGACAGCAAAGACCTTCCGTGGGGCAAGTGGACTTTTAATGTTGTTGATCCCTGGTGGGGCAGAGAAGAGGGATGGGGATGCAGGGACCCGGGGCCCCCAAGCCCTGCCCTGAGACATGGTTGATCACTGGTGGGGGAAGAGTAGATGGGTTGGAGAGGTGAGAATGGAGGCACTGCTGGAAAGTGGGGACCCGGAGACCCCCGGGAAACATGGTGACTTTGAGCTTTGGAACTGAGCTGGTGCAGTGTTGGGGAAGTCGAGTGGATAGAGGAGTCCATGGTCACCAAGACAATGAGAGGACTAGTTGGCTATTGGCGAGTCAGTGATTCGAGAAGTCGGTGGGTTGAAGAGTCAGAGAATTTGATGAGTTGACAGTTTGGAGAGTCGGTGAGTCGCAGTTTGACAAGTTGGTGGTTCAACAAGTCGGTGTTGGACAAATCAGTGCTTAGACGAGTCGGCAAATTGGACGGGTCAGTGGTTCGACCAGACGACGAGTTGGGGGTTTGGTGATTCGATGACTCTGATTTGATGAGATGACGAGTCGGCAATTGAGCGAGATGGAAATTTGATCAGTTGGCGGTTTGACGAGATGACAAATCAGTGGAGCAACGAGTCGATGAGTTGGCTGTTCAACTCTACTAGTCTGCTGTTGGACGAGTTGGCGACTCGGTGATACGACGATTCGGTGGTTCAGTGAGTTGGTAGTTCAGCGAGTTTGACCACCTCTTGGCCTCCAATGTTTCCCAGCCTCCACCTTTTTCCCGGTCTCCACTTTCCTTCTGGCTTCATACTCCCAGCCACTACTTTTCCCCCGCCTCCCATTCTCTTTTGGACCCCCACCCCCCTCACGTTGACGACATAGAAGCAATGGTGATGACGTCCATGACATCAAAGCGATGATGATGAAGTCAACATGATGATGACATCAATGATGTCGTAGTGGTGATGACGACATCAACAACATCGTAGCAATGACAAAGACATCGATGACTTCAAATGGACAACAACGATGCTGACAACTTTGAAGTGACAATGAAGACGATGAAGCGATGATGATGACATTGACAGGACGATGACCACGTCGATGTGACAAGGACCACATTGATGATGTCGAAGCGACAACGACGATGATGACATTGACACGACAACCCTCACAGGTCATGCTCTGACAGGACGATGTGCTGAGACGGGGATGAGCGGAGGAAGGAAAAGTAGATACAAGGTCATGGGTTCTTCTCTGTGGGTTTTTTTTGGGGGAGGGAGGAGGGTGTTGGGGTGGGAACTGTGGTGGAGGGTGGTTTTGGGGATAGGAAAAAAAAAATGCGTGCAGTGTTGAGTGGTGGCAGCAGCCTGCAGAGCCCTTCTACTGCCTGGCCTCTGCTGCCCTTCTCTTTCCCCGCTCTGTCACGGCTGTCTCTGTCACCTGGACGGTTTTAGAAGAGCCGTTGAGTTACTGGCCCGTGTGACTGTGCCGGTAATGCCGGGACGGGAGACGCCGGAGCCAGCAGGGAGTGACTTGGCGCCGGCACAAGTTCTGATTTTGGAGCGAGCTCGTCCGGGGGCCTCCCAGGGTTCTCTTCCTGCTGCAGCGCCGCGAGGGAGGGACGAGACGCCTTCCGGCCGCAGCGGGAGCGTTGCGGGGAGCGCTCAGAAGCTGTTCGCAGTCGTATCGATGGGTCTTAACGCTGTTTCGGGGCGTCCAAATCCCTCCCGCTGCTGCTGGGTCTGTTGTGTTTGCAGGTGCCCCGCTGGCCGGGGCCCCTCGTTTGGCTCAAGTCCTCTCGTGGCCGTGCTTCTGAGTGCGTTCGTCTGCTTTGTGCCGTGCCCCTTTTGTACCGCGCTGAAGTACAGCGGGGGGTGTTTGTTTGGCAGAGACGCTGCTGTCGGCGTCTGGGGCTGCTCGGTCGATGGCCCCGGCCCAGGTTTGCTGCCGGTCGTGACGGTGCTGGCCGTGAGGGGCCGTCCCCGTGTGCAGAGTCTGCCGGGGACCGGGAGGACCTGGGCGGCACGGGGAGGTGACTGGGAGGGAGTAGGGGGCACTGGGAGTGACTGGGAGGTGATGGGGAGGAAGTGGGAGCGGTACTGGGAGTCACTGGGGGTGAGTGGGAGGATGTGAATGAACTGGAGCCGGACCGTGAAGAAGTGGCTGTCACTGGAAGTGAACTGGTAGGCACTGGGAGCTGACTGGGGGGTACTGTGAGGGACTGGGGGTTACTGGAAGGTGACTGGGAGGGACTGGGGGGCACTGGGAGGTAGAGGCAGGTGACTGTGAGTGACTGGGGGTTGACTGGGAAGAGCTGGGTGGTGACTGGGCAGGAGTGGGGGACACTGGGGTGTGACTGACAGGGCATGAGGTGCCCTGGGAGTCCCTGGGAGGTGACTGGGAGGATCTAGCGGGAACTGGGAGGTACTGGGAGGCGACTGAGAGGGTCTGAGGGGTCCTGGGAATCTCGGGGAGGTGACTGGGAGGAACTGGGTGGTACTGGGATTCACTGGGGGTGACTGGAAGGATCTGAATCAACTGGAGCTGGAGTGTGAAGAAGTGGCTGTCACTGGAAGTGAACTGGTAGGCACTGGGTGGTGACTGGGGGGCACTGGGAGTCACTCGGGGGGTGACTGGGTGGGGCTGGGGGTTACTGGGAGTGACTGGGGGTTACTGGGAAGTGACTGGGAGGAACTGGGGGGCACTGGTGGTCACTGGGAGGTACTGGGGGGATCTGAACAAACTGGAGCTGCACTGGGCACAACTGAGGCGGGCCGCAGGGACGCGCCGTGTCTGTGCTCAGTGTCGCCGCCTGCTGAACGCGTTCCGGTACTGCAGCCCGGGAGAACTGCGCATGCGCAGCGCAGGACGGGCACGGCCGGCTGGCTGGAGGCCCGCCGAGCCATAGAGTGCGACTTTCGGAGGACTGGCAGCCGCTTCCGCTCTCGAACCACAGAGTGTGGGGCCGCTCTGCGTGGGGGCCTGCGGCGGGGCCTAGCGGGAGCCGTGGCGGTGCGGCGGGGCCCGCCCGGTGCCGCGCGGCAGATCGGAGTCCCCGCCGGTCCGGCGGCAGGGGCGGGGCCTCCCGCGGCCTGCCGGGAGCTGCGGTGCCGGGCACGGGGGTTCCGCCCGGCCGTGCCGGCTCCCGGAGCACGCCGGGAGCGGTAGTTCCCGCGCCCCGGGCGGCCGGGCAGACGCGCCGCTCCCGGGCGCGTGCGGCGAGGCGGCGTTTGGTGGCGGGTTCCGTGCGGTTCCGTGGGGGTTTCGGCCGCGGAGCAGCCCCGCGCTCCCCGGCGGCGGCGGCGGCGGCGGTGAGGCGGGCCCGCCGTGCCCGCTGCGGCGCCTGCGCGCTGCCCGGGGGCGGCATGGCGGCGCGCGGGGCCGGGGCTGCGGGATGCGGCGGCGGCGGCGGGTGCGGGCTGAGCCCGTGGCTGCGGTGAGTGAGCCCCTCGGTCGGGTGCGGGGGTGTGCGCTGCCCGCCGGCCGCCCGGCGCTGGCGGGACGGGCAGCCTCCAAGCGCCCGCTGCGGCGGGGTGCCGGTCCGCTGGAGGCGAGCCGGTGCGGGCAGCCCCGGGCAGGTGCCCGGCAGCAGATGGAAGGGCAGGGGGCGAACGCCGGGCGCCCCGCTCCAAGTCGCCAGAGCTCGCCCTGAGCCTCCCCCGGAGCCCTGTCCTGTAGCCGCAGGTCGCCCCCGAGCCCGGTGCCGATGGGGCAAGCTGGCCCTGCGTGGGGCTCCAGCGGCCCCTGTGGAAGCAGGGGCTGCGGCCAGGGGCGGTCCATGGTCGTAACGGGGCTGTTTTTTCTCTCCCTCTCACAGCGGCCGCGCCGAGGATGCGGTTGTCCGTCCGTCCGTCCGTCCGTCCGTCCGTCCCCGGGGATGCAGTTGAGTGCCCCCTGCTCAGCCTTGCGAGGGTTGTTTCTGCCTGGCCTGGCTCTCCTCCCGGCGTGGGGGCACAAAGGGGTCCCCGGAGCATTTGCTGGCTGCGGACAGGAGCTGCTGTTGGCTGAAGCTGCAGAGGCCGGAGCGAGGTGAAGCAGAAGAAATGGAGAGGCAGCTGCCTGCTGCTGCAGGCGAGAGAGAGCCGGTGTCTGCAGGCGAGGGAGGACCCTTCTTGGCAGGGCGCAGCCGGCCAGACCGCCAACACGCCCCGCGGGGTCTGTGCGTGTCACCCAGAGCGCGGTACGGCCGCGTCGTGCAGGAGCGAGCGAGGCCGCGTGTCCGGGCAGCGTGGTCTCCTGAGAGCCGTGAGACGCCCGCGAGTTCTCGTGGGTGGAGAACGGCCCCGTGACGGGAGCTCTGGGAGAGGACGGGAGGAGAGAAGGAAGAAGAAACTTCTGAGCCGTCCAAGGCTCCTGGCAGGAGCGAGAGCTGTGGTGAGTGGCGGGCCCTCGGGGCCCTGTCCCCCCTCTCATATGTCCTGATCCTTCCCTGCCCTTTCCCTGGATCCTCTTTTTCCCAGGCTGCGGTGATTTTTTTTTCCCTTCTCCCCTGTTTTTCCCTCCACCTCTCTCTTCTTGTGTCTTGCTCCCTCTTTTTCTGTCATTCTACCACTCCCTTTTCTTTTTCTCTCTGTGCTTTTGCCCTGCTCCCCCTCCCTCCTTTTTTTCACCTTCCGTCTCTGTCCTGCAGCCCATCACAGTTTTTTCCTTTTCCGTCTCTTTGTCCTGATCTGCATCTGTCTCTTCCCCCACAATGTCTCTGGCCTGTTCCCTGCTGTTCTTTTCCTCTCTGTGCCTGTAGGTGCTGCTCCATGTCCCTGCCTTCCTGTCCCTCTCCTCCCTCCCCTTCCCTTTCTTTCTCTCCACCTTTCTCTTCCTGTCACTGTTTCTTCTCATTCTCGCTGTCCCCGTCCCCTCCCTGTCCATCTCTGTCTCTCTCTGACCCTTTGTGCTGCTCCCTGTCCCTATTATTTATCGCTCCATCGCTCTGGCCCTGTTGTTTCTCTCAGGCTCCACCTCTCCATTCTCTCTCTGCTGCTCTTGTTGTCTCTCTCTGTCTTGGCATCCTGCTCCTTGTCCCTCTCCCGGTCACCGTGTCCTGCTCTCTGCTGTCCCTCCCCTGGTTTCTGTATCCCTCTCTCCTTCCTCCTGTCTTCCCTTGTCCCTCTGGCCTGATACACAGCACAGGTTGTTTCTTTCTCTCTTCTTTTCCCCCTCTTTCTCTCTTTTCTTGCTTTTTTTGTTCTTTCTTTTTGTTTCTCCTGCCCCTTGTCCCCTTCCTTTCCCTTGTTCCCATCCTTCTGTCCATTCTCTCCCCCTTATCCCCATCTTCCTTCTGCCCCCCTCCCGCCTTGTTCTCTTCTTCTTCCTCACCCTCTCCCTTGTCCCCAACTACCTTCCTCTCCCCCACTTGGTCCCTTCTTTCTTTCTCACTGCCCCCCCACCTTGACTCTTCTTCTTTTGTCCCCCCGCCATCCATTTAATCCCCCCTGTCCCTTTCTTCCTTTTCCACTGACTTGTTGTCGCCCCCTTCCATTCTCCACCCCCCTCCTTGTTCCGGAGACAATAACTCTTGATATACGATGCCCCACCGGTGGAGGCTGCGATGGGGGAAGGCAGTCAGTCTTGACAGAGGTAGCAGAGTTGAGGCTGTGACAACAGAAAACAACAAGTCTTGAATCACGCTCAAACAGCTTGCGAGATCTCCTGACTCTCGTCAGAAGGCGAAAGCTCTCTTTATTTTTTATGTTGTCCTAGCAAGCAGCAAGCAAGTTCAAGCTCGCTCAAGTCCAAAAACTCAAGCTCGCTTGAGTTCAAAAAACGTCAACGCTCCTTCATTGTTTCCCAGCTCCCTTTTTACACCACTTTTCCTAACTCTGCAGGCTAATGTTAGAATTCTTTATCCCTGTGGGAGAGAGGCCTGAGACTCTCTTCATCTCCTTGTTTCCTGACCTTGGCTCTTTCCCCAGGCATGCTCAGCCAGGCACACAGTGACCGCGTGCAGTCACTGTCACACACCCTGAGCAGCGTTCCACTCGGTTAACATGCAACCATTCCACAGTCATTCTGTTTCTGCCTCCTTATCTCGGTGTTCTCACAGGGCCATCCCTCCCCTGTCTTGTATATCTCTTCTACAAGCCTTTGCTCTGTTTCCAAACATATCTTGAGAGGTTATGAGTAGCAGAGCCACCTGCAGCTCTTCATACAAGCAATTTCTTGAGCAGTTATTACAAGCAAAGCCATCGGCAGCGTCTAACACACAAACGCAGGCAGCGTCTAACACACAAACGCAGGCAGCGTCTAACACACAAACGCAGGCAGCGTCTAACACACAAACGCAGGCAGCGTCTTGAAGATTGTTAATAGAAAAAGCCATCCGCGATGATGAGTGCGAGAGCCAGGGGCTTCGGCATCCTGCTGCATCTCCCCCTTTCTTTTTAACTTGCACTGAGAGGCGACAAGGGGCGTTCGTCACATTCTTCTCCGTTTTCTTCTTCTCTGTTCTCTTCAAGGAGGAGATCCTGAGCCAGACGATTCTGAGCACTACCAACGTAATCCTTACAGCAAGCACTCCTATGGCTATAAACATCCAAATGCGTACATTGAACCCCAAAAACCAATGAGAAGGATTGAGCCAACTGAGGCTGTTTGAAACTGCCTCTGCAGCTGATAGGTCAACTGATTGTTTACTGTCTGTTAGCTGTCGCACAAGGCTCCGAGCCAGGGTTTCTCGTGAATGGGACCAAAGAGATGAAGAATAAGTTTGCCCTTTGCTGAGTAACACGTTTCGTTTTGACTCAATATAATTGTGCCGTGATACTCAAGCAAGAATTGTGCCGTTGTTGTGTAAAGCAGATTGGCGGTGCTTCTGCTGTGTCGTTAACAGTAGGATCGACTTGTCTAAATTCTGTCTTGCGCCCAGCTGAGCCTATCCACACGCCTCCTGTCCAGTAGGTATCACCGGATGCAAGAGGAGGCTCTGCATCCCACCATGCCAACGGTGCCATCGCAGGAGGATCTAACATATGTGCCCGGTCAAGAGAGCGTGCCTTGCACTTTGAGAATAGAAAAACAAAGAGCAGCTGCCTTACGATGCTGCTGTTAGAAACCTGGGGCAGAACAGCCAAGAACAGGTTCTCGGGGGTCCGTGGAATGTGGAGACAGCGCAGCGTACTGTCCGCTTTCTGGTGTACTTGTTTCAAGCTTCCCCAAGCTATGAGGCCGGAATCAGAATGAATTGGCCATCGTCTGGACCTTCGTATCTTTCCATCCCGCAGCTTCGTATCTTCCCTTTGAGGGATCGGGTTCAACGGTTGATCTTTCCAGCTCATGGTAGGGTTTTACCAGCTTCGCAGGTATCCACCGAGGACCTGTCGGTGACAGAACACAAGCGTACCCTTTCCCCCAGGTTAGTAATGGAACCGGACCTTGCCGTTCGGGACTCCCTTGGGGGTCCTTATATAAAACCTGAGCAGAGCGAGTTGTCGATAGAAAAGTTTTCACGGGGCGTTCCGCCGCCATATAATTTTGTTCATCACGATTTAGAAAGGTCAGGGTAAACAAGACATTGTCTAACCGTTCTTGAGGGGATAACATATTCCCCCCTTTTTTGTTTAGACCCAAGTGCTTTGAGAGAGGCGAACAATATCCGGGTCCCGCGCAGGTCACCGCTGTGAACGCAAACGGCCTTTTACCGGGGTTTGAGATCACCTGTCCTCAGCGGTGCGTACCACTGTCCTTTGTGAACAGGGCAGAAACACCCGCTCGAAGATTGGCAAAGACGGCGTAAGCTGGCCTGACATTCCCACAGAAGATCGATCATCTGACGTGATCAATAAGCGCAAAGGCTGCTCAAGGCTTCTGCGAAACGCCTGGCGAGTCTCCAGCGCATCACGAACAGCCCGGAGCTCCTGTCTGGCCGCGGCAGTCAGTTCTCTTTTCGAATTTAAACCCGAATCCCCTTCTCAAAGATCAAACTAGTTTCTCAACACACTGTTTGACGTGCCTAAGAGAGACCGTATCCCATTCATTGATCCTAACACTTTCTGCCAATCACGTAGAGTCGTTATTGAGAGATTCATTCGTACCTTTGAGGTTTACAGTCCTTTCCGTAAGAACCCATCCTGGAGATTGCCAGGGGTCTCTTCTGAATTGTCTCCTCAGCAACTTGGAGGCCAAAAGTTTTACCTGATTCCTGTAATTTATCACAAACTTGTTCTGCTTGCGACAGGGCAGGAGCACAGACTGAATATCACCCACATGATGATCAAGGGTCGCATGAGCTAATGCTTTTCTTACGGGCTCTACAGCCATCCTAACGTAACAGCGACAAACTGCAGGACGATTCGCCGTTCCTTGAGGTGAAACTTTCCGTTGATATCTTTCCACGGGCTTTTCACAACTGACAGATGGATGGAGAATGCAAACCTCTGTCTGTCTTGAACTGGCGAGTGGAACAGGAAAGAACAACCCGTCAAATCAAGGCTGATCACCACCCGGGCTTCTGGCAGCACGGCAAGGTGTGGAACACCGGGCTGCAGCGCTCCCCTCGGACGCACAGTAGCATTCACAGCTCTGAAATCGTGAATCAGTCTCCATTGTCCTGATTTTTAGGAGTTACAAATATTGGTGTGTTCCAGGGACGTAAAGGAGGCTCGATATGATCGTGTTGTAACTGTTCTTGCCCCAGCCTTTGTGCTTGTGTTCATTTCTCCCCCCTTAAAGGCCACTCTCAATCCAAACATTCAATGTTCAGTTCAGTTTTCCAGCTGATGGTTAAGAGGGGAGTTTTCACAGCTGCCCCTACTCTAAATTTGGCAGCACAGTACATTGCAGGTGCCGCTGTCCTGACCTGTCTCGACCCCACAGGTTCAATGGGATTGGCATAACGGAAGGTCCAATCCAGGCTTTCTGATTTCGGGCCCTTCTGCAAAAAGCACGTTCTGGCTTGCGTGGGTACCTGATAACCTCCGATTCCTGGAATCTGAGCTTTGACAGGGTGACAGGGCCTTGTTGTGGCCACTGAGCACTATTGGTAAGAGTCATGTCTGCTCCCGGGTCAGTTAATCCTCCACAGGTCCTACCATCCCGCTTGAGCGTGAGAGTCGGTCGCTTGTTATCGACAACCAGTGACCAAAGGCCGCAGATCTGGACTGCCAAAACTTCCCGTCTTTCCAGCCGTGTTTTGTACTTGTGAGTCCAGCATGGTAGCAAGAGAAGCTGAGCTGTCGTTGTCCTTTCGGTGAACCACAAACCCTGATAACAAAGTTACCGTCGTTTTTATTTCCCCTGATAGTCCGAATCATTATTCCTGGTAACACAAGATTCCCATTTGTGAAGTGCTTGATCTTCCCAGTAACAGCCCCATCGCTCCCGCAGGTGGAGGACCATAAACTCCAGTGTCACCTGGATACACTTACCAGCTCTGTCAATGTTAGTTCTGCGGCAGAGCGCCAAGTGGAGCCCCGTCACTCCCGATGTGGCATTTCAGGGATCGAGATTGAGCGGCCGTTTGTAAGGCTGCTGCTCAGGGCAGCACCTTTATGGGGTTCCGTACCAGTATTTGGCAGAGTTTGACATATTCACCAGTGTTCCTCACCCTTCCTTTAACCGCAGTTCAACTGCCTGACAATCAGAGGTAGCGTTTTCCTACGCTAATTGGAAAAGAAGTTCGTCGCCGCGTTCCTCGGTCATCCATCCGTTTAGCAACAGTCTGTGTGTAAGTCTATCTATCCATAAAACTAACAGAGGCTTCGTTGAGGACCTTGTCTGATATTGGCGAGAGAATGTTTCTCTGGCTCCTGCCTCTGGTATTTTGCTCCATGCTTTAACACGCTGACTCTGTGCCCGATTGAAGAGCTGTTCGGTTTTGGTCGAGCTTGGATTGCAGGCTGCGGTGTACCGATCTCGTCCCAACAACGTGTCGGAGAAACAGCAACACCCTCGTAAGGGTTTTTCACCGACGGCGCAGTTGCCAAAATCAGTATAGCTGCCACCCAGACAGAGTATCGGGCTGGAGTCAGAACTGTTGTTGTTAAAGGTTTCCAGTCCCAAGGAGCCGTGATGTAACTGTGCCCGATGGCTTCTACTGAGACCGACAGCAAACGAGTGTCTGTTAATCCTTCTTCCACATGCTTTTTCCTAAGTCCTTAAAGACCGTACGCGGCCAACCCTCATGTGTAGGTGCTCGTGTGCTCGGTAAATTACAGGAGCAGCCCAGGGATCCCCCTGTTCTAAAGCCTCTCTCACACAGCGCTCCAGAGGCAGCACACACTATTGCTGACCGGCTGCTGCTGCTCGGCCTTAAATTAGTAATCTCCCGGATATCTGGGAGGCCGCGTAGACGGTGAATCGTTGCTCTCCGAAGAAGCTCAAGGTGAAGGCGGTGGCTGGGGAGGAGGCGGCGCTGACTGACCGGTATCTTTGCTGTGGGTTTTTCTGCAGAATCTGTTGTGTCCTCAGCCTCCTTCTTATGACCACCAGGAGAGGGGTTATTCTCCTTTCCTTGCCGGGGGTTGTGAAGCTACGTATAGCATTTCGCCAGGTAAGAAGGGATGTTTCTGCAATATTTAAACCAAGATTTGTCCGAGTTTCAGAGTGTTTCTCCCACCCTTTTCCAAACGTCCGTGTCGTAAGATCCCTCTGAGGGAAACCAGTGACAATGCTCTTTTATAGTTAATGACATTTGTTCTGTCTGCTTTTGGGTAACATTAACACTAGCTGCCTTAAAACTTGTTGTCACACACGCACATGCAAATGCTGCTCTCTAGTAGCAGCTTGACCCATGATAGTTAACGGCTCCGGGATTCCTTTCTGGTCCCTGTACTCCCTTCACCAGAGGATGATCACGAATGCGCGTCCGCGGACTTACCAGTTCCGTCAAGCTGTTCGTCGTTCCTCACACAGGGCACCACCTTGTTCCGGAGACAATAACTCTTGATATACGATGCCCCACCGGTCGAGGCTGCGATGGGGGAAGACAGTCAGTCTTGACAGAGGTAGCAGAGTTGAGGCTGCGACGACAGAAGACAACGAGTCTTGAATCACGCTCAAACAGCTTGCGAGATCTCCTGACTCTCGTCAGAAGGCAAAAGCTCTCTTTATTTTTTATTTTTCCAGCAAGCAAGTTCAGCTCGCTCAAGTCCCCTCT